>CM021110.1:30823121-30953373 GCA_007115665.2 Sequoiadendron giganteum
CTCTCTCTCTCTCTCTCTCTCTCTCTCTCTCTCTCTATCTCTTGTCCACCCTACACCTCCTAATTACTCTTGGGTCTATGTGTGCCACAAATCGGATATCCGTTTTTTGGCACCAAAATTTTACTGCCACAATACATTTTAAAATGTTTTCAAATATTGCCCAACCCCGATTTTTTATACTTTTAAAAATCGGATATCCGATTTGTCAAAATTAAGCTTGGGCATTGCTATGGAGCAACATATTGACACCCAACCCAAAATAAAGTCAACTCGGGATTTCCGCATTTTTTGGCGAGTGAAAAACGCTACTTTTTTTTATTGCCACTTTTTGGCCTATCATGATCCTGCACATGCCTTTATATCTAAATACATTTCTGTAGACATGGAAAATGTACATTATCGATCTAGCACATTTGATCCAGATTACTAACGACATTTTCTCTTAAATCATACTCTCAGCATTTTATCATATTCTATCTCTTAATTTAATAAATCATTGTTTATTTGATTAAGTCTTCCTCTTTCAGTAATTAAATTAATCAATTTAATTTAATTGACCTTACATCTCTATTTAATTAAATAAATCTTTTTATTTGATTAAATTCTCTAAAGTCCTCTTATTAAATTAAATAAATTAAAACCTTATTGGATTTAATCTAACATATTCCTCAGTTAAATAAATCAAATCATTTCCCCTCAATTCTGATTTAAATTAATTCATCTAATTCTTCATTTAATTAATCAAAACCTTGATTAAGATAATCCCTCTCACTAAAATCCTCTAGATTTGCAAGTTGCACAATAAATGAATTACTTTGATTTATTAATTCATCTATTTTCCCTCACATGGCATCAAAAGAGAATATTCTTTTAATTTGAATTCAAATTCAAATAGGATGGGTACTTCCAACAAGGCATTTAATGCCTCTTACATGTCCTTAGCTTTGAGCCAAGTGACATTAACTCCATTTCCCTTCTCTCTAAACTTGCCAACTTTCAAATTCAAATTTGAATCTCATGGTATTTATCATGCACATTGATCAAAATGTGCACAACCATCAACCAATCACATCTTGACAAGTGGCACTTGGCCATTGGATGTTGAATGATCCCACATTGCTCAAACTCACTCTTCTTCCAATTTTTGAAATCTATAAATTGAAGACTCTTCTCTTCAATCATCATTCACAACTCATATGCAAAGTTACTCTCTCCAATTGAGAACTAATTTTGCTCTTTGTTCACAATCATCCATCATCTCTCCAAATTTGCAACAAGGTTATGCTCAAATCTCTTTGGAGATTTGACCATTTCTCTAATCACGTACCATCTACAACATAGGAATTGGGAAAGGGCCAATTGCAACACTCCATTGGCACCAATTCCCCCATGGAATCATCATGTTATTAGCTTAATTAGCATTGAGTTTCTTTCATTTGAAATTTACTTGTGTTTTTCATTTCTTAGTTAAGTTTGAATAAATGGATTTCAGGGGGAATCCCTCATTGTTTTCATGCATTATGATCTAACACAACAATGTTTGACTTCTTGGTGCACTTGCAGGTTTAGGGGTTCACAATTTCTATAAAAGAATTTATCTTTCTTGTACTCTTCGTAGACGTCTCTTTCAATTATACATCAGTTCTTCTTTTAATCTTTTTTCTATTCTCTTATATTTATTAGATATGATTTTTTTCCTTCTTCTATCTTACATTCTATGTCCTACTTATATTTAAATACATTTCTATAAAAGAATTTATTTTTAGAGTAGACGTCTCTTTCACTTATACATCAGTCCTCTTAATCTGTTTTCTATTCTCTCTTATATTTACTAGATACAATCTTTGTTCCTCCTCCTATCTTACATTCTATGTCCTACTTATATCTAAATACATTTCTATAAAAGAATTAATCTTGTTCTACTTTTCGTAGACGTCTCTATCCTACCAACAACCACCATATGGTTAACAAAGTGAATGTCAGCTAAATTTGTGACGACGATAGGAGTGGTGTAATAAATCTTATCATTAATTAAACTCTGAAATGGACTCTGCTTCTCTGAAATGCCACTAAATTTACGTAAACATACAAAATAATTCTCAACTCTTTATGCAAGAATTCATGAAAGACATTGTCAATTGATAGTGACCCCAGGAAAACATGGATATCCATCACTTCAAATCATAAGTGACCTGAAAAAAAACAGTACCAAGTGAAGTGATAGCACTCTCCCACTCAATAGTCTTCGCTAAACAGTGGCCATCGAATTTAAAATCTATTAAGTTCAATCAAAGAAAAGTCCATATACCCACCCTTCTGTTACATCGCACAAATTCCATAACCCTAAATCAACTTCAAGCGCATGGCCACAAGTTATGAGGAAGGAGATGGGTCCATCACCCATTTCAACCGACCGACCCTATCGCTCCAAATGTTCTCCTATTTGCAGTTAAGCCAAAAATGGAGACGGGAGGATATTGACAATGAGAATCGAAAGAAAATGAAATCTTTTTTGGCTTTAAGAAATTCACCATCAGCAATTCATCGTCAATAATTCACTTTCAATAATTCATCGTCATGGAAAATTCACCACCAGCAATTTGTCACCGTGGAAAATTTACCACCACCAATTCATCGCATATACAATTAAAAACCACCAGCAATTCGTCACCGTAGAAAATTCACCATCAGTAATTCATCGCATATACAATTAGAAAATTGCTGGTGATGAATTTTCTATGACGATGAATTTACCTGAAACCCATTTTTCTATATCTATAACAAAAAGATTTTACATTTATCATTGATTTCACAGAAGAGATCCAAGATTAAAATAAAAATTAAAAACATCAAATAAAGTAAAGCAAAGCTAGAAGATCTAGCACGCATAAGTAACATCAACATTAAAAATGAGGCATAGCCAACTATAGCCAGCTTGAGTATGCCATCAACAAACAAGATTTGGACGTGATGAATATGAATGCACCTTCATCAAGATGTCACCTATTATTGTGGAGTAAGGTCATCAAACATGTCTTCTAGTGTCAATGAGCCTTCACTGGGAAGGCATGGAGGTATGATATGTTTCACAGTCCAGATCATGATAATGGACTATTTCAGTCTATATACAAAGTATATGGTTTTATCATTTTTGGATGGTTATTAAGATTTCGCTTCGTAGGTCCTATTTGATATTAAGATTTCGCTTCGTAGGTCCCATTTTATCATATGGGTTTTTGTTGAAAGAATTGTCTAAAGAAAATTATATATATGAGTGTCCCAGTCCATATCTTCAATCTTGACGTAGTGTCTATCCAGATATCAAATGTACATTTGACTGCAAATATTAATTAATTAAAAATCAGAATACAATATAATTTGATTTTCGATTAATTAATAAATATGATCAAATGTACATCCTATATCTGAATAAACGTCGCTATATCTTGATATCTTAATATGAAGAAATCATACCTTGTACACTTACATTTAATAAGATGATTTACAGAGATATTAGTGCCCCTTAAGCTAAAATAATACTTTTCTATATTGAATTAAGTAAAACATTTACAAGAAATAGTTGCAAACACACGGCTAAGCCAAGCAACAAAATTTATGACCCATTCAAAAAACAGTGTAAAGAATAGCCCCGAGCAAGGCAGCAAAGAGAACACAACTAAAGCAACGCATACCTATGCTACATACAGGAGATACAAACCATTCCTAGTAACAGTACTGCATAAATGACTGGCAACAGTAATACGTTTGGCATTCAAATGATAACCAGGAATTTTAACAGCAGTACAAAGAAAGTACAACAATAGTACATTCGACATGCTGGAAACTGAAATTATGATATTGTGAAAATACAATGATACTTGCTTGTTGCTCCTCCCTAGATGATGTTAGCTACGTTTGTTTATTTTAAAAGCAACGTCTTTCTCCAAGTTTAGACAAGAATAATTCATTTTTTAATTCTCCAAGTCTTCTTATTCTCCATGAGAGTGCAATCCAACTTTTTTTTCTCTCATTTTTTTTGAGTTTTGGCTTAGGAAAATACTTTTGCTTATGTATATATTATCACCTTTCTTTGGCATATGACTTTTTTTTTTTTTTAATTTCAGTTTTCATTCAAGCATTTCAATTAGTGGAATGGATTTTCTAGTATGGTATCATTGTTATTTTTTGTGTCTTGTGGTTTCATTGAGAATATCAGTAGAGTACTGTATGCATGTCTATATGGCCATTTCTTATTCCTTGATCATTTGACAATGCGGTATGTCAAATCAACTCAAAGCTTGATCTACATGTTTGGGGAAATTTTTAAAACTTTGCGTGAAGGTTGAATCATTAGAGGAGATTTATTGGTCCCAAGAGAGGTCATGTTTAGGATTGCACCAATTTTGGAATCATAATTCACATCTAGGATAACCAAGAATCTTCTACATAAAGGATGGGCTATAAAAAGAGGTCTAAATTCATTTGTGAAAGGAAACACAGGGCAAGAAGAGCTCTAAGGACCAAAATATGTTCAAATAGTCTAGAGTAGAGTGAGAATATCAAAAGTAGCCCAAAAAAATAATATTCATGACCTCACTATGTGAATTTATTGATATTGTATTGTAATCAAATGATTGAGGCTTAGCATGTTGTAAGCCCATTGTAGAAAAGGTTAATGATATGCTTTTGATTATGTTTTATACATCATTGAAACAAGTTGATTGTCATAATAATATACAAGATCACTAAATGTGACCTATGGTCCAATATTTTCTTGGAAATGTTGGAGAAATTGACTTATTAGTTGCTCAAATGTAAAAATAGAATAATGTGGAGATAATACACCTAGATTATTAGCCTTTCATTTCTCTCATCACTTTGTTACATCAAAGGAAGTAGCCTCAATAATTTCTTAACGTTTGGATCGTTGTTCTCTTTCCATTAGCCACAAGAGAGTATGACAAGATAATAGCTTTCTTGATATGATATGATTACAAATGTACATGAACCTTGCTTAAATAAACAAGGTGAGAGATATGATTAGACAAGATTATGACATGTGTCTTAATCCTATAACATGAGACAACTAACATAACAAGTATTCTTAGAGATTTTTTCCCACTTCCCTCTTCTCTGCCTGCGTTTTGAACTCCCTGCGCGCATGGTGGATTCTGCCTTGGGGGTACCCCACGGTCCCCCCTGTCCCCTCCTAACTCGAGCCTCTCCTTATCACATGCAAACTCGTGTCCCTCGGGGGCCACTCCTGATGGGTCAGTGCCTTTTCCTTCAAGTCTTTTAGAGACACTCGTGACTCCGGTCGTTTTTGCTGAATTTGTGCCGGTGGTGGAGATTCTTCCAAAAACTTTAGGTTGGAAGAATGTGCTGACCAATGGAAAACATAACTTGTCTCTTGTTCATCCTCTATTTGAGGAAGTTACTGCTTCTGGGATGGATTTTGTGATTCCGGATTCTGTCAATGATAGGATTCTCTCCTTCATGGAAAATGCGGTTGTGGGTCGTTTCTTGTCCTTCCATCCTACCGCTGATATGGTTCAGAAGTGGGCTGTGGCTAAATGGCACCTCAAGGGGAGTGTGGAGATCTGTGCTATGGTAGGTGGCCTCTTCCTTTTCAAGTTTATAGTTTCAAAGGATTTGGTGATGATCCTATCCTCTAGGCCCTGGGTGTATGGGAAGCATAGCCTAGCTTTATGTCGTTGGAAACCGGGGTTTGACCCTGCTGTGGATCTAAACAAATCGGCCCCAATCTGGGTTCGACTGCCTGGATTACCTTTAGAATATTGGGATGAAGCCATCTTCAAGAGCATTGGGGACTCTATGGGACAATTTATCACTTTTAGATTCCATCACCAAATTAAAATCCAGGTTAGTCTTTACTCATTTTTGTTGAATATTTGTGTGGATAAGACTCTTCCTAACTCGGTTAAGCTTTGTTCTAAGTTTGGCAACTGGACTCAACCAATGTACTACAAAAATGCTGTTGTTTATTGTCAGAAGTGTGCTAAAGATGGTCACCTTATCTCTGACTGCAAATCTTTGTTTAATTGGGAGCCTAACCCGAGTATTACTGTGGGTTGTCCTCGACCTCCTATGGAGAATATTATACTGAAGGATGGTGTCTCTTTGGCCAAGTCCCAGGGTGACTCACCTTCCTTTGATGATTCCCTTGTTGGTCTAGTGGATCCCCGTGTGAGTCTTGCCTCTCTAACTCTGAATGAGTTTGCTGTAAATACCCAGGAGATTAAGGATACGACCCCTGGCCTCATTTCTGGTCAGGATGAGGTTGCTGCTGCCCCCTACTGGAGGTGGGTTCGACTGAGACAAGTGAAACAATGGGTGAAGAAGGTGAGATATGGGAAGACGAGAGTAATGGAGCTGTAGATGAATCTGCAGAGAATGTAGAGGGTTTGTTGCTGGAGAAAGCTACAGAGGAAGAAAACTGCACAACCCTAAAGAAAAGAGGGAGGAAGAAGAAGGCATATGTGGGAGGGGATTCTAAACTGGGTAGACCCAGCCAGAGACATAGTAGGCTGAGAGAGACTACAAATTAGATTGCTTTAAGTAAACATAGGACATTGGGCGTGTCCTCTAAGAAAGTTCAAAAATGAAGGTCATGTCTTGGAATGTTCGTGGGCTCAACAACCCCCACAAGCAGCTTGCTCTAAAGAACTATGTTCTTGAGCACAAAATTGATGTGTGCCTACTACAAGAAACCAAGATGAAGAAGACAAGTTTTGATAAGATTTCTAAGCTTATCTGGCCTGGTGCGTCATACTTGTATAGTGATGCTGATGGGGCATCAGGTGGGCTTGCAGTGCTTTGGAACCCCTCCAGGTTTACAGGTTCTGAACTTTTCCACTGCAAGAGTAGCGTGGGAGTCTCTTTCTCCTATCTAGGAGGAACTTGGTCCCTAATCAATGTTTATGCTCCTAACTATAGAAATGCTAGGAGTGCTTTACGACACAATCTTGCTGCTTGGATTAAAAATAATAATGAATCCTGTTGGATGGTGGCTGGGGATTTCAACTCTCCTCTTTATCCTTCGGAGAAAAGGATGGTCTAGTTGATTACTCGGACATCATGGCTGATCTGGAAAAATTTATGAGCTCTTCTGGCCTAGTTGACATTGATCTTTCCGACAAAGCCTTTACTTGGTCTAATAGGCGTTTAGGTGAAATTTGATTCAAGTTCGGATGGACCGGTTCCGATATTCCTATTATTGGACTAGCCTGTTGAGTGCTAATATTAGAGCCCTTCCCAGAATGGTGTCTGACCATAATCCTCTGCTACTGACCTCCAATGACCGTTCTGCTGTGGGTCCTATCCCGTTTTGATTCGAGATAATGTAGAATTCCCATCCTGATTTCAAGAATAAAATCGTTGAATGGTGGAACATCACTGTGCGTGGCTCCCCCATGTTTAGGATATTCTTCAAACTTTAAAATATCAAATGCATGGTAAAAGGTTGGAACAAGCGTGTTTTTGGTGATGTTTTCCAAAAGAAAAAGATTATTGAGGAAAATTTGAAAATCTTACAAAGGAAAATGGAGGAAGGAGATGAAAATCAGTAGACTCACAACCAGGAGATTGAGAATAGGAAGGAATGGGAGAAAATCCTCAAGAAAGAGGAAATCTTCTAGAAACAGAAATCTAGGGTCCAATGGCTGAAAGAGGGTGAGAGGAATACCCCCTTCTTTCACGTTTTGGCCATCAAACATAAGAAAAGGAATCAAATTGCTAAACTAACTAATTTAAGGGGTTAGGCGATATCTACGCCTGCCCAGATTGGCCTCTTGACTGCTGATTATTTTCAGGAGGCCTACTCGGCTCCTGTTGAGGCGCCCAACCCGGCTATGGATAATATGTTGTTACACCACCCACCGACCATCATCACCCAGAATGATAATCTTGGGATTCTCAGTGCTGTTACTTTGGAGGAGGTTCGGTTGGAAACATTTAGTATGGGAGCATTCAAAGCTCTGGGGCCCGATGGTTTACCCCCTGCTTTCTTTTAGAGTTTCTGGGAGATAGTGGGTGAGAACCTTGTTTTAGCTGCTCGTGACTTCTTCAAAACTGGTAAAATTCTCAAAAAATTGAACCACACCTTCATTGCTCTAATCCCTAAGATTGGTGATCCTCAATCCATGTCTGATTTTTGACCTATTAGCCTATGCAATACCTTTTACAAAATCCTCTCCAAGATTTTGGTGAACTGAATTAAACCCCTTCTTGACAAACTCATTAGCCCCACTCAAAAAGGGTTTGTTCCTGGTCATCATATCCTGGATGCTACTGTGACCACCCACGAGCTCCTCCACTCCATGGACATATGTAACTATGTGGGGATGACCCTCAAATTGGATATTTCAAAAGCTTACAACAAGGTTATATGGGATTTCATCCCTAAAGTCTTGACGAAGTATGGGTTCAGCCAACCTGTGGTCAAACTTATAATGAAATGTGTTACTACGGTTAAGTACTCTGTTCTGGTCAATGGGGCCCCCTTTGGGTTCTTCTTTGTTGGTAGAGGGATCAGACAGGGTGATCCTCTCTCACCCTATCTATTTATCATGATAGTGGTTGTTTTGAGCAAGAACTTTGCTAGTTTGATGTCAGAGGGTTCTATTAAGGGTATCAAAGCTCCCTCTTCTTTGGACTCGATTATGATACAACAATTTGTGGATGACACCTTCCTTTTTGGGAAAGCCTTTGTGGTTGAAGCCATAAAATGGAAAAACTGTCTTAACAACTATGCTGCCTGTTCTAGTCAATGCATTGACTACAATAAAAGCATGATTTATTTATTTAACAACACTCCTAACTTACAAGCTAGGGTGACTGCGGTTCTGGGTTGCTTGAGTGGGACTCTTCCTTCAATTTACCTTGGGCTCCCTCTCACTATTAAGGAGGTCACCCCTAACTTTTGGAACTCAATGCTTGAAATAATTTGAAGGAAAATTGCTGGATGGAAAGGTTCCATTATTAGCCATGCAGGGAAGCTTCAACTTACCTCTGCTGCTCTTCAAGGTATACCAATTTACTTCCTCTCTATTTTCAAGATACCAAAGTATATAGCTGAGAAATTTGAAAAAATTCAAAGGAATTTCCTCTGGTCTGGGATTGAGGATAAGAAGAAATTTTCCCTGGTAAAATGGGAAAAGGTCTATCAGCCCAAACATTGTGGTGGTCTTGGGATCAGGGACATTGCCAACACTAACAAGGATTTGATGGCCAAGGTGGGCTGGTATGAAATAAGGAACATTGAGGATTGGTGCAAAATATTAAATTCTAAATACCTTCAGAACGAGCCTTTGGTTAGTTGCCTTTCCGAGGTTCACCTTTTGGGTTCCTTAGCTTGGAGGGGTATTTGCAGCACGCAGAGTCTTCTTAGGGGAGGGATAAAATGGAAGATAGGAAATGGTGATAAGATCAGGTTCTGGGAAGACCCTTGGTTACTTGACACCCCTCTAGAAAATTCTAGGTTTAGGATTCTCAAGAGGCTGGCCCAGAGGTTCTTCGGTATCTACATTAGGGACTATGTTCTTGGGACCCCTGGTGCTAGGGTGTGGAAGGATTTAGCCCTTTGCTGCCCCTTTTCCCAAGAATTTTGTTGCTTGGCTATGACTCTTCAGGATTTACTTTCTCTCACTAGGCTTCCCTCTTCCTACTTGGGAGATGAATTCTTCTAGACCTTTGACAAACAGAGTGATCTGTCTATTAAATCAGCGTACAATCTGCTGACAAACCAGAGTATTGTGGCTAATCCTTGGAAGAAGGTCAAGAACTGCCATATGATCCCTAAAGTCAATTTTTTCTGGTGGATCGCCTATCATAACAGGATCCTTACTTAGGGAAATCTGAGGAAAAGAGGATTTCAGATCCCCAATAGATGTTTATTATGTAAATGTTGTGAGGAAACTATCGATCACTTATTGTTACATTGCCCCTTTGCTGTTGAAGTTTGGGGATTGGCTTTTGAAAGATTGGGTATTCTTTGCACCATTAGCAAGGATATCAAATCCTTTATCTTGGGCTGGTGTGGTCCTTATTTTTACCCCTTACCAGGTGAAATTTGGAGCCAGGTTCCTCCCATTTTCTATTGGTGTTTATGGAAAGAAAGGAACAACATGATATTTAGGAACATTGAGATGAGTTCTAAGGAGGTCTTTGGTATTGGTGCTCACCTTATTGAGGAAAATATATCCATCTTCAATGGGAAACTTTTGGTGAAGGGACCCACATAATGTGAAATTAGAATGGCAAAGGCTAGGCATCATATGTTGGATGCAAGCTATTTTGACAACTCCAAATCCCTGGCTAGGAGTAACACCAATTGGGAACCTCTGGATAGAGGATGGTTTAAACTAAATTTTGGTGGGGTTGCAAAGGGGAACCTGGGTAGAGCTAGTATAGGGGGTGTGATCAAAGATTCCAGAGGTAATTTTGTGGTAGGTTATGCTGGGGGAATTGGCTTCCATTCTTCTTTGATCACGGAAGCTCGTGCGCTGCTCAAGGGCCTACAAATTGTTGTTTCTCTGGGGATCAAGAACCTTCACATGGAAGGTGACTCAAAGTCCATTACTGATGCTGTGAACTTTGGTAGACTGCTTGGATGGAGTACGAAGGATATTCTCCTCGATATAAGGCTTTTTTTTACCAAAACTATAAGGTTAAGGAAAATTACCCACATTTATAGGGAGGGTAATCAAGAAGCGGATGCCTTCGCTAACTTTGGCACCTTCTGGAATTTCTCTAAATGTTGGAGGAATTTGGGGAGCTTACCACCAAGAATTCAAGACCTTATCTTGAAAGAACAAAACCCTCATTTGTTATGATGACTTCAAACTTATTGATTATAGGGGTTATTTGGGGGGTCCACATGGTTGTACTTTGGGCTTGGTGGATGGGCATAAAAGATGAGGTGGCCTACGAGTAGAAAAATTTAAATTGGTGGGCTAATCCTGTGCTAAATAATGGTGGTTTTACAAGGAAGTATGACACGTACTTCATAATTATGAATGTGAAAGGGTGTACCTTGTGATATCTCCTCATGGGGATTGTGTTAAATTATCATTTCATTCCCAAGCCTGGGGATTTAAATTTTGATGTGACAGATCATTATGAGTGAAAGCTCCCTTTTGGTTCTTTCGTTTCCGCTATTTTAACCCAACATCCCAAATCCACTTACCTTGTTATTACTAATTTTGGCCTAGTGGCCATTTTGCCTAGCTTTCTGTGCAAAGACAACGTGGCTTATGAACCTCGCTCTTCCATCATATCTTGCTTATCTAGTTATAATCGCCTTAAGATCCTCATTTATGATATGGCTAATCTTATGATAGGTGATTTTCATTTACACACATGTGACTTGCACACTGCCTTGATTAACCAACGTAGCTTTACTTGCCCAAATATCCAATATGTGAATAAAGCCCTTCGCTTAGCTAGTATCTCTAACATTTTTCTTTTACATGTTCTCTGGTTTCTTTTTGTGCAGGTTGATATCATGGGTGGTGATCGTGTACAGACTAAGCTTGATAACTGCGGTGAATTCTAAAAAAATCCGTTGGTTTGGCACATGTGTGTCAAGGGTGGCTTAGCTCCCCTGATGGAAAATCTCGTAGGGCATGACCCTAACCTGCTCGCGCAATTTGCCAATTCCTGGAAGGACCAGAGAGTAACGGTGGGAGGAATATCATTTGAAGTTAGTGATGATATAATAGCGCAAGCTACTGTGATGTAGAGCATGAGAAAAAGTATCCAAAGCACACTAGAACCCATGATAACGACAACATGAACACGTTCTTCATGGGGAGTGAGGAGCCAGTCTGCAACTAGTCGAGGTTCGAATGGGAAGCCCTTTCGAAGCTCTGGGACGAAGTTTGTTTGGCCCTCATGAAATACGTGATGCTCAAAGGTAGATTTAAAACCTACTTTTTCTACCACTTACCTCTGTTGAATCATCTTAGGCACAGAGTTCTTTTAAGTTTTTCGTTCTTTCTACTTATGGATTTGGAAATTTCGGTGGAAAAATGCAAGGAAACTGCTAGCCTTAACCCAAAAGAAATCCCTCCTCTACCTCTCCACCAGGGGCTTATCATGAGACTCTATCATTTTCACCTCACTTTATGCCCACCAAAGCCCATTTATGCTGTTTGTGTGGAGGATGTCGAACCCCTCGCTGTTGCTAACATCTCCCCTGCTGAGTCAAAAATCCCCATTCAAAAACCCCATTCGAGTGCTATTGATAATCCTAAACTTAAGCATGCTGCTAAAAAACTCAAAGGTAATGCGGGTTTTGGTCAGACAAGTGCTGCGACCAGTCTGTGTGAGCTCAAGGCTACTTTGGACAAAACTTCTTACAAAGCCACACCAAAGAAAAAGGGCAAAGATGATAGAAAGGGCTTAATGGAGCCAATGGTGAAAGAGGGTAGAGGACAAAATGATGTGGGAAAGGATTCCAAGGGTGACACGCTGGTGGAAGTGACGATTATGATTGGTGGAGAGACCACTGTTCAGAGGTCTGGGAGACTAGCAAAAAATAATAAAAAGAGACAAGTGGTGGTGGACTCGGAGGAGGAGCAGTCAGATAGTAAAGACTACAAGGAGGAGGACATGTCTGAGGAGGAAGAGGAGGAAAATGTGGAAGGACCCCACACCATCCCTAACATTAGCAAAGAGCCGAAAGAGAACTCAACCTCTCAATCTTCGCACCCTTTGGGCATTGAGCAAGTTGAGATCTCGAAGGTCACTGTTGAGGGAGTGGAGCATCGTGTTCTTGAAGAAATAATGGACAAGCTGGATAAGAGATTCAGGGGCCTGACCTGCTTCATTGTGAAGCTGGTTCATTTCATCACCAATACGTTGTCTGCTATGATTAATGATGAGCTGGAGGGAAGTAATGCTGATGAGAATCAAGAGTGGGTCAGGGACGAGACCGTGGAACTCTTGTCTAAAAACTAGGATAATGCCAATTAGCTGTTCTTTGGTCTATGTTTTGGTGCTTTTGTTGTTAGTCCTTGATCAGTGTACTGTTATTTAGTTGTTCTATTTTTTGGCTAGTTTTTTTTGTTAATCTTGGACTTGATCTTTTTTGGCCCTTGGGACTCGATGTGTAAAGGGTTGTAAATGTTGCTTATCGTATCAAAAACATAACAAATATTAAATGACCTAGGGCACAAAAAGTAAATGACATATAGATAAGATCTAAATGAAATATAATACTTTTGAAAGGATTCATAGGACCTAAGTAAACTTAGCATGTGAATATGACATACTATTGGACTAGATAGGTAAAATACCATATTCACACAAACACCCCCCATAAGAGTAACTTAGGGAGGAAAAAACCAATGCAAATGATGTAAGGATGAGTCTCGAATACTAGGCCATGTTAGGTACCCATGTAAATGCAATCTATCACAAATAGAGAAAAGGAGAAAACCTAGTGGGATAAAAATCCTCTCCAAAAGAGAGAATGCATGAAAAAAACATGTTCAAGTGATAGAAGAAGTGATGAAAGCATGCCTCATCAACACCCCCAAGGACTACATTCATCACAAAGATACAATTGATAGAACCCCCATAAGAGGGGAAGAGAGAGACTATGTGCCCCCCCCCGCCAACAATGTATAATCTCTTGCAAAAATGAAAGTGCCTGGAGATAAAACATGATCCAATGTCGACAAACAAATTGTCTCCCTTTCAAAAGAAATAAAACTAGGTATAGATGTAGGAATTCTTCCGATTCTAGATAAGAATTGATAGGAAGAAGCATGAAGATGTATTCTAATGTATCTAAATTTTTCTCATATGTTTCCTTGTCCATGTAAGATGATGATGCCACAATCAAATCAGATACACGTCTAATCAAAGAAGAAGAGAAAAACCAGGACTATGGAAAAACCAATGTTGAACAATCTCCAAAGACAAAAATGGTTCAACAATAGTAGTGTAATGGCTATCATCAAAGAGGAGAGATAACCCCTCAAATATATCCTCCAAATCTGAAATGTGAGATTCCATAAGCAAGTCTAAATATATGTCAAGAAATCATCCCACAAAGATATATGTAAAAGACAATGAGTCACTACTACAAAGAATCACTAGAATTTTTCAAAGAAGCAACTTTGAACTTTGATGAAACAATAGAAGATGGATGGTTCTACTCAACAAGAATTATGGGAGCCTCATTCAATGAATCTACACAAGGAATCAATGAAGGTGAAGGTACAAAAACTATCTTTGATGGAGAAGAAGAATCATCTTAAGAAATATTGTCCTCATCTTTTGAAGATCACAGTACTCCAAAGAATCAAACTCTTGAATATTATCAGTCATAAGGTATCCTGTTTGAAATATGAAGAGACATATGAAAATTTGAAACATGATAATGTAGGAATGTCTGAGTATTAGGATCTTCATACATCTCCCAAATTTTAGTCCAATGAGTATGAGGACACTCAAAATGAACAAGAGCATTCAAAATGCCATTATCAACATGCATAGCAATAACTCCTAGGACATGGTTCCTTTTTCAATTGCAAGAAAATTTCTTACGGTCAGTACTTGGAGGGGAACAATACAATAAAAATGTGGCAACAAATGAAGCCAATATAAATGTTTTATGATTCCATCTCTCCATTATTTATAGTTCCCCTTTTCAAGATGATCACAAAAGGATGAAATGAAAACCCCATAATGACCAATATAGATATCCAAATTTACAAAGACATAAACATTTAACATTAACTAGAAACCCCCAAATATGATGAATACTGAAAAATGAAGCCTTCCCAAAAAGAAATAACCTCTCCAAGTGTCAAAATATGCAAGTAATTAGTTATAATATGATATTAGAAAATACTAAATATAATATACTTGGGGATGAATTTGGAAAAAGTGCATGGACACAAAAATGGAGCTCCTTAATATCTTTCTGATGCCACATGAATCATAAAAATAAAGATCTAGGGAAAAGTTATGAGCTTAGAGGTCCAATGGGAAATTTGACTTTAAAAAACAAAAAAATTCACTTGAAGAAAAATATAGCAAAATGAACTACTCCACTACGAAGTACACAATTTGTTTTCAATGATCTATCTTGTTTTTGAAAATGAAAATTTGGATCAAAAGATTTTTGTCCTAAAAGAAAACCTTCCCTATTAGGGCCTTAGGAGAAAAAATGAGGCCTCTTGGAGGCTAGGTGCCAATTACCCACATGACTATCGCTATAAATTTGGGTAAAGAAAGCGTCACCGGGAAATACTAGTGGGTTGGTATTTTGGTGATAGGCCAAGCCTCGTCACTCACTCCTCTAGTGGGTGTAAATCCCCCCCATGGGTAATATGATCATTGGCAGAGAGTCACAAGCTTCAAAAAATACAATGATATTTTTTAATAATAAAAAAATTAAAATTTAAAAACATCGATCCATACTCATTCCACAACATTGACACATGAGAGACTACAGACTAACATAGACACATGGAATATGTTGAAAAGATGTTGGATTCTTCATAATATAGCCGCAACCAAATGGTAGAACAACATATAGACCGTACAATTTGGATCTATATTGTACAGATTTCATACAGACAAAATAATGGCAAGAGTCTCAAAAATTACTCTGAGGGCATGTGGAAAAAGTATTTGTTTTAGAAAAAATAATAGTCGATATTAAGGTTTTTGGGCCTCTTGGATGTGATGGCAGGGTCTATTTTAACCCAAAATGCTCCAAAATTGTAGCTAACTCCTGGATCTGGTAACCACCTCCTAACTTCAAATCCTCATAGATATGATCTCACATGTCTAATTTGAACAAAACAAAAGGAAAAACTAACTTTATTGGACTCCTTGAACTAAATGCTGAGCTCATATTTGCACCAACATATACCAAAATTAACCTTCTATATAAATCACATAGAGAAAACCCCAAAATCTGGTATTTCTATCAAGTTTTTTTGATTCTCCAAGTCATCATTTGATGCAAGAAAAGAGAATACTTAATTTTTCAAGATCCTAAATAATTTCCGATCTAGCAATAACTCATGCCAAAAATCACCCTCAAACCTGAGAAGTTTATAAATCTGAATCTCTGATACAATGTAGGAGCTAAAAATTAGCTCACACCCTAGAATCTTCTATAAAATAAAAGATAACCTTCCACAAGAGAGGATGATGAGATAATATATTTCTTGATATGATATGATTACAAATGTACAAGAGGCTTTCTTAAACAAACAAGGTGAGAGATAGGATTAGATAAGATCATGAAATGTGTCTTAACCCTATAACATGAGACAACATAACAAATATTAAATGACCTAAGACACAAGAAGTAAATGAAATTAGATAAGATAATATATAAATGACAACTAAGAATTCTAAAATGATTCTTAGAACCTATGTAAACTTAACATGTGAATAGGACCTACGAGTGAACTAGATAGGTAAAATACCATATTCACACCAACAAATAGTATATTAGAGCAAAAAATTCATCTAAACTATGTGATCCAATCAAGCCTCTACATGACCGAGCCAAAGTGACCAAACAAGACCTAGACTAGGATCTAAATCATTGGACAAGATTAAAGAATAAAAGAACTGGGAATTTATTCAATTATCCAACTCAAAAGATCTCCATTTTACTTGTGTATTTATTCATTTATTTAATTAATAATTTATAGAAAATATGGAAAACATCGTAAAATAAATTTGTATTAACTAAAAATCCATATAGGCATACAATGCTATGTTAGTAAAAGTACAATATATATACAAGAAATCCATATAGGACTACAACAAATCTATATAGGCATATAATGTCACATATCTACAATAAAAATGTATGTACAAAAATGACATATAGGCATACAAAAAGGTTCTAATGTAATCACTTATCTCCAGGGGAATGGAAGAGATCACTAGGTTGTCTTTGATTTTTGAGTGGATGGAGAGGCAAGCAATGATGGTTAATTTCAAACTCACTGATTAGACCTCCTCTCATAATTTTTTTGGAACTTATCCTCAATAAAATAAAAAATATACATGTATAAATTAATATTTAAAATTGAATTATAGAATGGCATATAATGAAATAATCACTTATCGCTAGCCAATAATATCTCAACCAATTGTTTCATCTCTTCATTTGTCTGAGGGAAAAAAACTAGAGTTGTGACCTCCTATGAAAAACATCAATAATTAAATTAAAATATAAATGAATATGATTCAAATTTACGCCAATAGACATGGGATAAAACAACAAAAAATATTAATTTTACTAATCTAGCTCATAATTTTGTCAAAGGCATCAAAAGTATTACTAGTGTGACAATACCATGCTTTGTTGTGGTATGAATACTAGGAGTATCAACTGATGTCATAAATTAAAAATGAAAAAAATGTTATTAAATTGCCAAAATCTACCTAACATTATTTTATAAATATTTAACGATTAAAAATACTCAAGCTTAACTTAATTTAATACGTATGACCACTCCTAATGATAGGTCCTGATGTTGAAGGCCCAACATCCACTTGTTGAACATTCAATGTGAGTTTTAAAATTACCATTCATATAAGTTTAAAATATTTACACATGGAATATAGTTACTATTTCTTTACTAATTACATGCTTGTAGACTCAACATCATCATGCAATCAAGAGTTGAAGAGTTGCTAGATGCATGGTGA
Organism: Sequoiadendron giganteum; assembly: GCA_007115665.2. Classification (NCBI taxonomy): domain Eukaryota; kingdom Viridiplantae; phylum Streptophyta; class Pinopsida; order Cupressales; family Cupressaceae; genus Sequoiadendron; species Sequoiadendron giganteum. The sequence continues at coordinate 30,840,840 of CM021110.1, forward strand.
ACACTCTAACCCTAAGATTTAACTACAATCAATTTAATAATTTAGTTAATATTACATTTTAAAATGAAACATAGTAAATTGAATTTGACTTTGTTCAAATTTACCTATTTATAATTACCATTTATGTCTTAACTAGTAGCTCATACATGAAGACTATCTAATCCAATATAGATGTGCTCCATTGCTGGCCACATGTAATCGAATGATCCTTAGACACATACTCACAAAGAGATCCATAATTTTGACATAAGTGAGGTGAATGTTGAGACTTGAAAGACTCACCCTCATCACCCTGTGCTAGAGGCCTAATGTGTTGTAAAAGGGTCTAAGTGAGTGAGTGGAAAAATTGTAGGGTCTTGACCTCAACACTCACCTTTACAACAAAAGGGATCATAAAATGCTCAATGCATGACCTAGCAAGGGGTCTTCATGCCTGGGTTGGGGAAAGTTTTTCCCCCACTCCATGTTGTGTAGAGCTCCCACCTCTACCTTGGAAATCTCGCATGCCAAAGTAGTTAGGGATATTGTTGAGGAAAAAATTGCAATAGAGTTTTATCAAAATTTATAGTAGGACCTCATTATTATTGCATGGAGGATGGTCAAAAATCATCCACCACCTATCTAAAAATTTATTCTTTATCCCTTGGTTGTGGAACTAATGGACAAGGTTCACCTCTTGTGAGAGCTATGTACATGTGTATTAGTTCATGGGTTAGTGAACAATGAAAATATGTTACACCCCAAATGTAGATTTACTATTTACTATTACTACATAGGGTAAATATGGATGTAATATGAATTCCAGAGATGAATAAAATATGGTTGTACCTTGTTATCAACATAAATGTTATCTCATTTGATATTACCTCTGTTGATGTTATTCATGGTGAAATATTGCATATATGTGAATGAAAGGTTATTGAATTATCATTATTCTAACTTTGGAGATGTTTATGTATACTGCATATTGTTATGAACAATTGACTATCATGTGCATATGTTAGTGGATGTAGGTATGTGTTCCATTCCTCTAGGTGGAGGGAAAGTATCACTCAGGAGAAGATCTTGGTCGGGTAACCGGTAAAAGTAACTATTTGAGCATATACACACACTACATTAGAATGATTGAGTTGAGTCAATTTGTGGGTAATAGGTAAGTTGCCCTTAGCTATTATGTCTTCATTTGTGAGTCTTGTTTACTTTTACATGCATTGGGTGATGCTTATCTGTTTGAGCTTTTGAGATCTTTCTTGTGCTATTACAATCATAGGGAAAAGTGAGATGTACGAGGAAGTATGTTTATATATATGTACATGCATGTCAATGAGATCTAACAACACATATATGCATATGTATAGATATACCACATGTACACACTTATCAATATGATGGTAAACGTGAGTGGCTATATGTGAAATGAGTGTGAACATATATATGTGTATAGTATATACATGTATCCGTATGTATATGTATATCGATACATGCGTACGTTGGCGAATGGACACGCTTATACATATGCATAGATATAGATATACCTACACATGTGTGTACATAGAGGCATATACATTTTTATATATATATATATATATGCTTACATTCAATATAATGTGTTTATTATATATTATCTTGCCTACACTCACACACATATACATACATACATACATACATACATATATATATATAAATATTTTATTATTTGATGAATATTTACCTTATCTCCCAACATCTTCTAAAGTATTTAATTATCTAATTAAATACCTTACCCTATTTCCTCTCAAGGTTAAATAAATATTTTAATTTATTTAACCTTCTCATTTAAAGCCGAATCAACGAATGAAGGAAAGGGACAATATGAATTAAAATCAATTTTTAATTCATTCCCTTTCTCTCTCCTCTTGTCAAATCCTCCATAATTCCTCTTTAATCTTGATTAATCTAAATAATCTGTGATTAGGATGTGCACATTCCTTAATTGGGTTTAATGTCACATCCTCCATAACTTGCCACTTTCCCTTAATCTCCTCATTAACCTAATTAATCATTTGCACAACCATAATCCTTGATTAATTATCCGTTAACCCCACCTAATGCCAATTATGACATGTACCTTGGTCAACCAATTCATTAAGGATTTCTCCATTTGGAGAAGCTATCTCCCCCTTTCTAGGCATTTTTAATTCCTATTTAATATCCCCATGTGCCCATTTGGAATTTTAAATTGCAATATATTGCCCCTAGATTTATAGAAGAACTAAAAGGATTTTTTAATTCCTTATCTCACTCCAGGGAGGATTATTTAGGAATTTTTAATTCCTCGCTTGTCACATCCTCCCATCATTTGGGAGAATAAGACAAGCCACCTCTTTTCCCCTTTCCCAAGGTACTTGAAAGTACCTCCACTTGGACTCCACCTCATCTCCATGTCACCATTCCTCATCTGCCTATGATGACACATGCCATCCTCTCAAGAGTTGAGATGTCTCAAGAAATATCAACCCTTGGATTCAATTCCTAGATTTAATCCTATCCCTCCATTTTATTTCCCCTATAATGACTAAGGAAACACTTAGTCCTTTTTCACTTCATGCATTCAAGTTCAATCTCTCACACCATCTTGCTACCATATATTTTGCAACCAATTTGACACCCTTTTTGCATCGAAATCCATCAAATCCACCCATTTTGCATCCATCCCATGTCCAAAATCATATTTTTCTAAGGTGTTATGTTGTCTGGACATCAAAAGGAAAACACAATTGAAGAAAATTGAGGGCCAACAAAGCATCAAATTTATACAAGGTAAAGCTTCTTGTTTGTTTCTTTTTCTTGTTTAAATTTCAACTATTTTACCAACATGAGTGTTGTCATTTGCTTTTGTCCTTTGCATTGTTTTTATTGCATTTGGAGTAGATTTAAAACACTGTGTATATTTTTGGCACACTTGGTGGGACCCACGTCATGGGCCCTTTCATGTTTTTTGTTGTTTGCATTTTGTAGGTTCAAACACTTTTTAGATACAGAGGAAAATCCACCCGATAGGCGAATCCACTCTAACATAGAGGCATATTCGCCTTCCAAATAGACGAATGTGCTCAAAATTCACACCCTTAAGTACATAGAGGTGAACATGAATCAGGAAGGGTGAACATGACAGTATAGAGGCAAGTGCATGAAACACATAGGCGATCCTATGAATCTTCTAGCTGAGGCCTCCACATAGGCAATCTCGCATATGGAAGTGCGAACTTGTGAGGTGATTCTATGCCTTCCAACCAGACCATTCTTCAAAGGAAAACCTGAGAGATTCATAGGCAATCCTAAAGTTAGAGAGGTGAACCTACATTGAGTTAGAGAGGTGAATCTATGTTGAGTTACAAAGGTGAACCTAAAGATATAGAGGCAGATTTGTGATACCTTCAGAGGTGAATCCGCTTTGAGGACAAGTGAATCCAAGGTATAACCAACATACTAGTTTTCATCTAGAATCTTTGTTTTACTTTAATTTTTCACGCTAACCTGCTTACTTGTTTTTTTTTCTTGTACTAATCTCTAACTCTTGGAGCTTTATGTTAGTTGAAGACTGGAGATTCACACTACTAACATGTTTTCTACGAGATGATCGATCAAAGATTGGGTAAGTGGTTTTTATACTAATTTAGGCACACTTCATTTTTTAAGGGAGTCAATTTAATTAATTTTCATACTTTAGATTGGTTGTTGACGTATGATCTCCCCTTGCACCATATGATGAGCTTGGAGATCAAAAATCACAACTTAATCCAAGTCCATTTGGTCTACCTAGGAAGTGCTAGTTTGCATGTATGCTCTTCCCTTGCACTATGTGTGAGATTGGTGATCATAAATGCCTAGAATTTACTTCCCTTTAGGAGGCCTACTTTGGAGTTCACAACCCAAGGGATGAACTCAACCACGTGAACCACTATGGTATATAAAGGAAGGAGAACGAAAGTTGTACCCTAATCCAATCATGTCGTGTTTAGCGAAGCGCTGATACTTGGGTGATTCCATGTTAGGAATGTAGATTTGGTCCCACCTTTCTCAACGAAAGTTCTCGACCCATGCTTTTGACAGGTTGGTGTACACAGATGGGCTCACACACCATCTTGGTTTTTTAGAGGATGCACAAGATTGCTCGTATAGCCTAGTTTATGACCTGTGTTTTAGTCGCGGCTTGGTGTAGTGCAGGGGATGCACATTGTACTTGAAGCTAATCATCATGTACTCCCTTAGGTTGAGATAGAGATCTTCAAGTGAAATTTTAAAGCTCCTGGGGAGAGAGAAAGTGTTCTCGTGGTGTCTATTAATGACCTTGTGTCAATGGATCTCTACCTATCCACCTTCACAAGAAAGGGTGCTCCACCCGAGTATCACATAGTATTAACCCCTCGAGGTGGTGAGCCTACATCAAGTTTGTAAACCCTCTTGATTAATTTTAGGGCTATGCAATTTGGCATGTCCTTCAAGGGTGTATCCACTTTCTACATAGGTGAATATGCTTTGTTGAATGTTTACAGGTGAACCCGCTCCCTTAGGGGTGGTAGTGTTTCCTTATCCTATTCGATTTTCTTCATCAATCATCCCAAATAGGTGTATATGCTCCTTATAGAGATGATTCCACTTTTTTGATCGGTGATTGCATCATGAGCCCAATTGAGTCATTCTTGGATAGGTGATCCCACTCTGTTATTAGACTATCTTGCCTCTCCTATCCGTACCATCTTCCCTAGATAGGTGATCTTGCTCTATTTTTGGGTGATCCCATCTCTCCTATCTACATCATCTTCCATGGATAGGCCATCCTGCCTTTCCTATCCATACTATCTTCCCTGAATAGGTGATCTCAATCTACTCTTGGGAGATCCTGCCTCTCCTATCCATACCATCATCCCTCAATAGGCCATTCCACTTCATTATTAGGTGATTCCATTGTGCACATCTATACACTGTCCAGGTCATTCCCACATAGGAGAATCTGCTACATCGATAGGCAATTGTGCTACCTACAGGGGAAAATTTGTACATAGGTGAACCTACAACCTACAAAGGCGAATGTGCTCCCCATAGGAAAACCAAAGAGTGAAACCATTTAACCACTAAAATACTGCATTGTTCCAAGTCCATTCTTGCAATAAAAACATTTTTATCATCATCCAATCTTCTGTAATCTCCATTTTTGTACCTTTGAATTTTATAAAAGTCATTAAGTCATTTGTCTAATCATATGAGATCATCTTAGGAAATTTTTAATCATCATATCTATCATCAAACATCCAATCTTCTCCCCCTAGACATCAATTTGAGAATGTTTATATTCAATTTTATCAATCAATCAATCCTTGTCATCATCATTCACACTTAGGAATGCAGTTTGTCCTAAGTTAGCCATCATGATTGGCCACATTAATTTAATTTAGTTGAGATCTGCAAGTTTACACCGTAATCACCCTCCATGATTGAGAACGTTGCCTATCTCAAGTACAATAATGTACCAATCCTATCATTATTCTAATCATCTATTTTTCTTGAGAAAGTAAGGCTACCTCAAGTGACAATCAATCTAATCATCATCCAATTAAGTTATCAAATCCAATTAGGGGCATCATATCAATCAATCATCCATCTAATCCAATTGCACATCCAATTATCAATCTAATACAATCAATCAACTAATATATTATCCAAATTGATCAATCAATCATCTAATTGTCATCACTTAGTCTAGTCCTTGGGTCTTTCATCATATTCATCATTTGATCATCCTCACTTTCATACATGTGTTATCACCTGATCGTAGGCTAGGAAATAAATGGAACAACAACAACAGCCATAGGTTCATCAATCATCTTATTCTCCCAATCCACCCACTAACAGAGGGTCCCAATAGTCCAATACAGATCAGTTCCCATAATTCAATCCTCGAGCTTCTGTTGAGGAGGGGATGGTCAATCAACTTGATTTCTCTATTGAAGAGTACCTTAGTAACCTGATTAATGCATAAATAACAAACCACATCATTACTAAATGATCAAATAAAATCCCCCATTGCTCATGAGAGATATTAAACCACCACCTGGGTTTGATATGTCACATTACATCAGTATGAATGGGCCTTCAAAACCTCCAGAAACTCATTCCTCTCAGGTTTCATAGCGCCCTTCAGTCCCTCAAGCTCCTCAAGATCGTATCTTGGATTCATGGTACCAACCTAGAATGGGGAATGATGTGTGTGTGTGTGGATGCCACCTTCCCCTATTCAAATTTCTTCTATCAAGACTGGATTTGATCCCATCAATGTTTAGGGAACTACTTCTGCACCACAACCTTAGAATATCATTTCGTAGAATGTACTACAAAAACCACCCCAAGCATCCACTCATCCGCCACATTTAGGAAATGTTAGGGGCAATGTATCTAATCCTTTGGATTCCATATGCTTGCATGTTCCCCTCATTCCAACAACTAATTTATAAGACTTCCCACATCTCCATTACATAATCATCACAACTTCCACCACTTGTGAAACAAACACCACAAGTCAATCCAAGACATTTCATTCCCCAACCACCTAATCAATCATTCCCATCTCAACCACATCAACCAACTTATCAGCAACCACAACTGTAATCCTCTCAACCAATCCAACAACAACAACTGTTCTATCAACCATAACAACCACCATCCCAACCTTAGATTACAACTCAACCCCAATACCAACCTTCATCACAACCATAAGGAAACCCATCCTCACAAGATCAATCACAACCACTGCATATATTTTCTAATCCTCCACCTCATTATTTTTCACCTTTCTATCATCAAACTCCCCAATAATCACCTTTGATAGATATTTCCATGCAGGATACATATTATTAGCCACCTCCACCTCCACCTAATGCTACTCCACATCAACAATACTAGCCACAACAACAAAATCAACATCAAACACACATCAATCCATAACAACCCTCATCAAGTACCTTTCAACAACAATCCAACACACAAATGCTACCATACAATACCCAACAACAAACATACAACTACCAATCTAATCCATCCTACTATCAAACCCCTCCATCACAACCTCTTCCATATTATGGTGGTATTCCACAAGCTCCACCACAATATTAACCATCATCATCAACATATTATCAACCCCCACCATCACAACAACAATCCTACCAGAATCAATACCAAAAAATTAGATCCTACCTTCAACCTCTATCCACATACATCAATCCACCTCTCGATCAATATCTTCCACCACCACTGCCATATAATCAATATGTGCCGCAAGATCAATCAAATTTGGTGGTTCCTCCCCCATCAACACATGTGAACAAAGAATGAGAGGAAATGAAAGATGCATTTAAGGACTTACAAGTAGGAACCTCATCCAAAAATTCCTTTGTTAGATGAAATTTGTCCATATCCATTTGATCCATCAATCACCACTACAATATTCCCTAAATATTTCAAAATTCTAAAGTTTGACAAGTATAAGGGAAGAGGAGACTGACATGATCACCTAAAAGAGTTTTATATGTACTGCCAGGAGGTTTTGTATAATGATAATGATCTCCTACATTTGTTTCCTTATAGCTTAGGGGGACAAGCACTGGAGTGGTTCTTGCACCTCCCTCGTGGGTCTATTTCTACCTTTTCTGATTTATCGAAAAATTTGTGACACATTTTGGAGAATGATGTGGATACCATGGACCTAATGAAAAAAAATAAAAAAGTTGGTGAGACATTTGCCAGTTATCTGCAAAGGTGGCGAGCCTAATCCAATCGTCTCAAATGTAGCCTTTCTAAAAAAGAGTTGGTCAATATCTTTGTTGAGAATTTACATTTTGAGATAGCTTATAACTTGTGCATTCATTGCGTGTCTAATTTTTTAGAGTTCATAGAGAAGGGAATCACTATTGAAAAGGCCTTATTTCCAAGGGACTTGTAAAGTCTATAAGGATGATAAAGATAAATAGTCTAACGACAAGTCCTGCTACTAGAACAAAAATAAGAATGTGACCAATGATGGTGTCACTGGTACCAAACATGTCCAAGTAGCTAACACTTCCCAACAACACCAAAAAACTCCCAATCAACCAATAACCAATTCCATATTTGTGCCTCCAAGGGCACCACATCCTCCCACTCAATCCAATCAACAAAGTCAAGGAAATGGAACACCTACCTTTACTCCTTTGGGAGAATCTTTAGATGCTATCTTTAGAAGGCTGGTTCAAGCGAATGTGGTTGTATATCTAGTTACCCAACCCTTTGATGAGTCTAAACCGAAACCAAATTGGTATAGGGATGATGAGTATTGTGATTACCATAAAATTAAGGGTCATTCTATAAACAAGTGTATGAAGCTCAAGAATTATGTTCAAGATCTTATTGATCAAGGAGATATTATTATTGAGGGAAACCACTCTACCTCATCTAATGCTCAATTGCAAATATTCCAAAATAATTTCCTTAAGCACAATCAAGTCCCTAACTCTTCCAACATAAACACTATATCCAATTAAAATAGCCAAAATAATAGCACTAACAATATAAGCTACAACCAAGTTCCTTTCAACCATAATAATGTCATTGGTTGTATCACACAAGTAGACCCACGTGTTTCCATGACTAATGTAAAAGGAAAAGACCCTCAATGTTCTATTACCACATGTAGAATCTGCATATCGGTTCTAGGCCCATCCACATCATCCCAACCACCTCCTATAAACTAGTAATACAGTCTTCTTGATCATCTAGGAAAGACTCCAACGTAAATATCTATCTTAGATTTGTTAAAATATTCCCCATATATCAAGAAATATTAAACAAAGCTTTGTAGGATACCCATGTGCCCAATGATATAGATTCTACTTAGTTTCAAGCTCTTGTAGGACACTTTTCATCTACTTATCAATTGGGATTTATTCAGAATGATATGCCTCCCATTGACCCAACTCATAACCGTGCTCTCCATATAGAGGTCAACATTGCTAGACACAAGGTTAAATGAGTCTTGGTAGATAATGGCTCCGCCCTCAACTTATGTACATTAAAGTTCATTAAATAGGTGGGGTGCAGTCATACTAATTTAGACAATCAAGTGATCACCATTAAGGCCTATGAAAATGCATAAAGAGATTCAAAAGGTACCATTTGCCTTCCTATTTAGGTTGGACCCACTATGTAATACACAACTTGTCATGTCTTGATCTTGACCTACCATACAATCTCATCCTTGGTCACCCCTAGCTACATGCCATGCAAGTTGTTACATCCATGCCTTAAGTTCCCACACAATAGAATTGAATTCACCGTTCAAGATGACCCTCACCCTTTTGAGTACTGCGGTGCTCTTGAGGCTTCATTCCCCCATTCTCCACATTGTCTTCGAGTTGAAGTTGGGCCTTACAATACTACTTCATCCTCATCCTTTTTCGATCCCAATACTATCTTTTCATCATCCACTCCATCTTCTACACTTGAATCCTCCATTACAAAATTTCAAAATTATTGACAAGGGATGTGGAGAATATGAAATGTGTATTGCACTCAATTTGTGCACAATGCCTCCTTCTCCATGCACTTATGATTGACCATCAAGACCAACACAACACCAAGAATCAGAAATTGAGACTATAAGCTCTAAGAACATGGGTTCTACTACCTTTCAATCCACAAGAACCTTAGCACATGAGCAACTTGATGATGACATTAGCTTATGGGTATACATAGAAGAACCCAATCCTTCACCTCCTCTCCTAGAGTATTTCCAAGAGGTTTACCCATAGGATCACAAATTGGCACAAAAAGTTAATTATCAGAGAGGAGGATTAGGTGTGAATGAATAAGGAATGTGCAAGACAATTGATCCACTAATACATCAAAAACACCAAGGTCTTGGCTATGATCGAAAGAAAAAACAATATGCATCATCACCTTGTACATCAAATAATGTTAATGCGAAAACCACTATCCTTGAAGACATCCTAGAAGAAGAAACCATCATACTCTCCTACGATGTCTTGGATGTCTCTTCCTTAGAATCAACCTCCATCTTTACTATAGACCTTTCCCTCTGCCACCCCAAACTAATAGATTTGGACAAACAAGGTACAACACCCATCGACATTCTCCCTTCTGAAGAGGCCTATGTACATTTCATGGGATTAGGAGAAGATTATGGTATCTAATTTGGGGGAGATGAACACCCTAATCAAAAAATTGGAAAATAAAAAAGTAACAAAGGTTCTTCTAGTGAAAACCTCCCTGAGGCGGGTAAACCCACAAAAGTGGTTTACAATTCTAGTGAGGAAGGAAAAGTTGTAAAAAATGACCCCATGCAAAAAAAATGGTTTTTGGGGGTTCGAACGAACTTTTGGTTCAAGCTAACCCAAATGAGGCTCGATAGAACCCCCCTTCGAGTGAGCCCATTTAATGGTGGGTCCCACATCTTGAAAAAATAAGCAAAACAAATTCTTGTGGAAAGGGGGTTCAAATGAATCTTGGTTCGAGCAAACCCCTAGGGGTTCGCTAGAATCCCCCTTTTCCCCCATTCCCCCCCTCTGGCACCAAAAAATGCCAGAATTTTGCCCTTCGAAGCTTAGGTTGAGGATGAAAATACTTCAGAGACCCAACTAGATGATGGTAGTCCTCGGAATGAGCTATCCAACAAATATAATTTTAATATGTTTTGGTTTTACTATGTATTTGTTTTTTTAGTTTGATTAAACATAGGTTTTTCACCAAAAATCAAGCTTTCTATTTTGCACATGTGGAAAAATAGCAAATTATCAAAATAAAATTTTAAAAATATGTGAGGGCTAGGTATTGATGTCCTTGATCCAATAAAATAAATAAATTGAATTTCGATACATACAAAAAAAGTTATGTTGTATACGGTCCACCTATGTTTGAATTTGTAATTGGTTTGACTTCAAAACTTGATTAAGGAAAAAAATATTCAATAAAACACTCTGAAACCAAATGAAAGGGTAGATATTGTAGTTACAAATCTAAATTTGAAAAAATAAGAATTTTATCCTTCATGGAAAAAAAATTATGTTCTATATGGTGAGCGCCACTCCTTAAAAATGTTGTTTACTAAAAAAAACTAGTTTTCAAAGGAGATGGAAAAAGAAGTGCAATCTGATTCCAAAATTTTTGAAAAAAAAATATTTAGAATCTATAGAAAAAATTTCACAAATCACTAGTTTGCATCATCTTCAAATTCCTCACGGTTTAGCCACTATAGGTGCCTAAAAGTGAAGATTTAGTTAGAAAAAATATTTCAGTGTCCAGTTTGGCCAAAAATTGTAAACCAGTATTGTGGGATCACCTAGGCGTTAGAGGATGGGGATGTTTGTGGGTACTCAATGGTCCGAGATGTCTTCTATCTTGATTGAGGAAACAAGAGAGATAAATCTAGGTACTGAGGCTGAACCAAAAATCACATGTGGCCAAATCTTTAACTGAAGATGAATACCAAGTGTTCTCCAAGTTGCTCCAAGAAGACTTCATCAATTTTTCCTGGGATTATTCTAATATGCTTGGATTAGATCCTACCCTTGTCGTACATCACTTAGATGTGCATCTAGATGTGAAACCTATCAAACAAAAGCTACAAAAGATGCATCCACAAGTGGCCTTACTCGTCAAGGTTGAATTGGAGAAATTATTGGCAACTAGATTTATCAGGCCTATTGACTATTCAGATTAGATCTCTAACATTGTTCCTATAGGTAAGCCCACTAGGGTCTTTCACATATGCATTGATTTCAAAGATCTTAACAAAGCTTGTCCCAAAGATGACTTCTTGTTGCCTAATATTGACATACTTGTTGATCTTACAATGGATTATGCTATGTTATCCCTCATGGATGACTTTTTTGGCTTTAATTAGATTATGATTACAACCGAAGATCAACATAAAACAACTTTTACCACTCCTTGGGGAACCTTCTACTATAATTCCATGCCTTTTGGTTTGAAAAATGTAGGAGCTACTTATCAACGTGCCATAATAGTTATTTCTCATGATCTCATTCATATCATAATGGAAAATTATGCAGATGACCTGCTAGGAAATTCAAAGAATAGAGAAGACCATCCCAAAATTTTGAAGCAGATATTTGACAGATTAGAGTAGTACCGGTTGAGATTAAATCCTAAGAAATGCGTCTTCGGTGTCACTTTAGGGAAATTGTTGGGATTTATTGTATCTAGACATGGTATAGAAGTTGATCCAACACAATTCAAGGCTATTATGGAAATGACCCCACCAAAGAATATCAAATAGTTGATAAGTCTACAAGGTGAATTATAGTCAATTTGGCATTTTATAGCTCAGCTCACAGACAAGTGTCAACCATTCACTCACCTTCTTTGTAAGTACACTATTTTCAAATGTAATTTAGAATGCCAATAGGGCTTTGATAGAATTAAATAATGTCTTGTCAATCCACCCATTCTAATTCCTCCTATTGCAAGAAAACCTTTTTTTTTGTATATTTCCACTACACCTTTTGTACTAGGGGCACTTTTGGCTCAAGATAATGAAAATGGGAAAGAAAGTACCATCTACTCACACACTAGTCACATATGAAATCCAATATAATCCCATTGAAAAATCTTGACTCACGATTGTCTTCAACTCCCAAAAGCTTCATCATTATATGCTTAGCCATTCGATCAAGCTCATATCTAAAATAGATCCACTTAAGTATTTGTTGTCCAGAACATCGTTGATCGATGGAATGGTTAAGTGGGTTATGTTACTGAGAAAACTTGACATAGAGTATGTGGATAGAAAGGTAATCAAGGGATAGATTATTGCTTATTAGTTAGCTGATGCTCCTCTAACTAATGCATATCTGTTGGTAGTTGAATTTCTTGATGAGTATGTGTTTACTATTTTAGAAGAAGAAACATGGAAGGTCTACTTTGATGGGTCTTATATGCAACATGGAGTTGGTGTAGGAGTCCTATTTGTCACCCTCAAGGTGACTTCATCCCTAATCAATTTAGATTAGCATTCCCATGCATGAATATTATCACATAATATAAAGCTTTGATTACTGGTTTAAGAATTGTTGTCCAATGGAACATCACCCATCTACATGTTTGTGAGGATTCACAACTCATAATCAAATATGTTAATGATTAATTTCAAACAAAAGATAACAAGATTCTCCCATATAAATGCATGGTAGATGATTTCAAGAAATTATTTGGTCATATCCAATTTGAGCAAGTACCTAGATTGCAGAATAAGGATTTCAACACCATGGCTACAATTGGGTCTCTCATAGACATGCCTCATGATCTCAGTAATTATGAGTTTTTAGTTGAGAAATTATGGGTCTCAACATATGAAATTTTTGAAACTGAGATGGTGGGTGAGATCGTTGGCCCCCAATCTCCCTGGTACCATGAAATTTACACATACCTTTGTGATAATACCCTCTCATCTAATTTAACCCATAATCAATGTAAATCCTTCATCCAATGCACCTCTCACTATACTATCCTAGGAGACACCCTTTATTGTAGAGGGTATGATGGCATTACAAGAGGTACATAGTGGTGTTTGTGGAGCACATACTAATGGGATGGCCTTGAAAAAAGCTTTTTAGAACTAGATATTATTGGTCGACTATGGAACATCATGCTTGCGAGTTTGTCAAGAAGTTTGTGCCATGTTAGAAACATGCATATTTAATCCATGCTCTTACACAAGATCTACAACCTATCTCCTCACCATGGCCCTTTTTACAGTAGGGTTTGGACCTAATCGACAAGATATACCCTCCCTCATCTAATCGCCATGCCTTCATTATTACCACCATTGCATATTTTACCAACTGAGTGGAAGAAATTCCACTCACTAATCACTGGAACCTAGATTTCCAAATTCATCCTAACCATATTCTTTGTAGATATGGTATTCTCTCTACCATCATAACTGACAATAGAAATCCATTCAAAAACCAATATGTGAGACACTTGTGTGAAACATTCCACATCCAACATCGTTGGTATATGCCTTTTTACCCTTAAGGTAATGACCAAGCTAAAGTGACAAATAAAACATTGATCAAAATCTTGAAAAGGATTTTCAATAATATTGGCCGAGATTGGCACCTCCATCTTAATCCCACCCTTTGGGCCTATCACACCTCCATTTGTACGCCCACTGGTGTTAAACCATATTCACTTGTCTATGGCACTAATGCTATCTTATCAATTGAGGTTGAACTCCCATTGCTTTATATAACATTGAAGAACTTGATTGATGATGAGGAGTATCGTGTTTCCCACTTGAGTCAGTTAGAGCTTCTTGTCGAATGACGTCTTCATGCTTATAATCACCTCCGGGCCTATCAATATCAGCTTAAAATAAGTTGCAACAAGAAAGTCCATCCCTGATAGTTTTAGGTTGGTGATCTTATGCTTAAAGAGAATCGACATACTTAACGAGACCGAGAAAATAAAGGAAAATTTGAAGCGAATTGGTTGGGTCCCTATGTCATCACAAGTATGTATGGTTTTGGGGCATATTAGCTTGCTACAACCAAGGGGGAAACCTTGAAATAACCATCAAGATTGTTCACCTAAATTGGTTCCATATGTGAGTCAGTTGGGTACCCCACCTAGAAAACACAAAAAAGTAAAAAATCCAAAAAAAGCACAAAAAATAAAATAAAAATATCAAAAAATAATTTTTTTTATCAATAGTAAAGAGAAATAAATCATCCTATGGTGAAAACCACCCATGGTGGTGCCTTGGATAGGTACGTTTGGTGAAAATTTGTAAATAGACGTCATTCATAGAGGGCTTAATCATTATCTACCTTACATCTCATCTCCCTATATGCTTACGCATCATCCTAAACATCCCATGAATAGTATCCTCACAATCCATGTCATGTTCACTATCTATCCATATCCCATTTCCCATCACATGGTATATTTTGATTGAGCATTAGACAAATTATTTTTACTATCCCTATTCCTGAGCTTTATCCACTTGTTTTAGGATGATTCTATAAAATCCTAATTGGTATCCTAATCCTTTATCCTTGTATCAATTAGGCTTTTATTAGTCCTCATCATTTTTGTATAGTGTCCTTTTGGTCGATCTTGCATCACCATCTAAGATCCATCATTGTATCCTTTTATCATTAAGTCTCACATCGTCCTTTATCCATTATCTGTCCTTTTATTGAATTATGTTGCCTTTGCAATTTCATGTAGGCAAGCCCACCATTGATGAGCCCCTGAGGCATAGGTCCATCCATTTGGGTCTTTCATGGTCATCTCTTTGTTCATTGTCCATCATCCTCACCTTTTTATCGAACTACGTTTCCTCTGCACTTTCACATAGGAAAGGCCATCATCGATGAGCCCTTGAGGCTTAGGTCTATTATTTAGGGTTTTTTCTTATGTCTGTCATGTCACCAAGAGTCCCTACCTAGCCAATTCCTACAAAAAAAAATATTGGTTCTTGGAGGTCCCAATCTATTTCAACTATCTTATGTCATGTTGATCTTATAATCTACCCCATCCATCTTTTTTACTGGTAGGATATATCATTCCTCACATCAAACCACATCAATCAATCCACCTATCATCCTCATGGAAAATGATATTTGAGATTTATTGTGATTTCTCGATACTTTTGCATTTTGTTTATCTTTTGAGCTTCCTACTATACCTATTCACGGTGGCCACAATCCATCATATCATGGTATGCTTTGATTGGCAGGAATAGGGGCATATCTTGGTTTTCTGTGTGATTGTGTTTTCTTGGTTGTCCCATGTAGTACCCACCAAGATCCCAGTGGTCTTGTGTTATGCTGGGATATCATTTGTGTTTGTGGTTTCCCAACATCAGCCCTACCAAAGTGCTTGTGACTTTAGGATGTTGAATTAACCTCCTTGTTTAATTGAGTCAGTCCTATGCATATGATACTAAATTTCCTTGGTTCTTCATACCCTAGTATGTGGTAGCCTATGTTATATTAAAATTTAGTGCTCATTATGTGATAGCATAACATTAAATTACATGATTTTGGTCATAATCCATTTGCATTTACTACCTTACAATTGGTCCTCTATCCATTTTCTTTCCTTAATCATTTATTTTGGTTATGCAAATGATATCCCCCCACCTACTCTTCCTTTCAGGCCGATTCAGTGCTTAACAGATTTACTACAACTACCATTACCCTTTGTATTATTCGTTTCATTATCACTTTGCATTATCCATTTCATTACCACATTGCATTATCCATTCCATTAACCATTTTTCATTTTCATCCATAATCATTTAAGTTGTTTAGGATGATATATAATTGTTATTCTAAGCATCTTAATCGATTTTGCATTTTCATCCATAATCATTTAAGTTGTTTAAGATAATATATATTTGTTATTCTAAGCATCTTAATCCATTTTTCATTTTTATCCATAATCATTTAAGTTGTTGAGGATAATATATATTTTTTATGTTAAACATCTTAATCCATTTTACGTTTTCATCCATTATCATTTAAGCTATTTGGGATAATATATATATTTTATTCTGAACATCTTAGTCACTTTACACTCTCATTTTAGTGTCATTCATTGTATTAGATTCATTCCTTACATTTGGTTCATTTGTTAATTGAATTCATCCTATAAACATACCACATCCATAACACATAATCCTAAACAACCATACCATCCATATCATAATCAAATGCATCACATATAAACATCATACATCATCTCCTGCATCATACATGTTAGACAACCACACACATGCATTACATACATATGTAATCATATCACATCCTGCATCACAAGTCATCAGTATCATCAAGGTAGCACAGTCATAATCATAAAGCATCACATCCTGCATCACAAACAGTTAGTACATTTCATACCCATCACATATGCATACGTATCAATCACATCACGTCATAATCATAGTCATACATACATCATGCATACATCCATTGAAAACATAAAAAAATGGCATAAATATCACATAACCAACAACAATAATCATCCATCTCATATATCACGTAATAAATTCCATCAAATAATACAAATTTTCATGTACAAATGAATCAATATATAACAATGATAGGAAAAGTGCCACAATTCATGTGTCAAGAATCAATATGAGTATAATGAATTACTATATCATCTAACAAAAATATGTACATCATCTCTGCATATAAATAGCCACCATTTGCACATCTATCAAAACTGAATCCTTGTATCCACCTCCCTTTCGCTATCCACTGCTCCCGACACTAGAATGCTAGGGTGACCCTAGTACTGGCCCCTCTCCTCCACCTCATCCCCTCTAGGTTGGCCCCATCGATCCAATCGATGCTCTTAACCCACTTGAATACCCTAGCCTCCCTCTTGATTTGGATGGCCTTGCACTCCTACTAGTTGCCTATGAGTAGGATGAAGCTCTCCTCTCTATCGGTATTGTTGAGTAATATAGGCCCCGATAATTTATCTTGCCTCTGCACTGGCATGCATAACATCCCCTATGTCAGCTCTGAAAGACCTGGCTGCATCAAGATCCCTCTTGTATCTATCGTGCTTAGCTCGTAGTCTCCCTCTCTCCTACTCCCAAGCCTCCTACACTTGTTGCATCCTCGCCACCTCCCCCTCTACTCTATCTGCCTATGTCTGAGCATTATTGTGCTTGGATACTAACATCTCCATAATAATCTAGGCATCATCCACCAACATCTGTAGTGTGTCCCTTTTCTATGTCATGATGGATAGGGGTCGTTGTTGTCACAATTCCCTAATCATTTAATCTTTTAATTGTCAACCTGAGAGTGTCTAAAGCTATCCGTGGTAAGAGTTGGATAGGTTTTGGGGAGGTTTTGTTGTTTGGTCCACTTTGTCAGGAGCGGTTCAGGTTTGTTACTTATTTATCAAAAGTGACTCTACGCTATTCTTTTAAACTCTTTCTTACTCAAACTTATTCTAAAAGCTTCTAAGTAAAAACAAATCATTCAAGAATAGAAAATGTGAAGAGGTAAGTCGTATTCCAAGCTGAATTAGATCATGAGGAATGGATGATTAAACTTAATCTATCTTACTTTTACGAAAAATGAGAATCTAACCTTTGCTTGAAATCAAAATCCAACTAATCAACATAATTGAAATCTAATTATCTGCTTGTTCCTAATTCAAAATCAAACTACTCCATTCCTCATACATCCAATCTGGCAAGTAATAATCCATTCTCTATGCATATTCCATTAAGAACATAACTACTCATCAATGACAAATTAACTATTCTAACTTTGATCTAATTAACTAGAAAGTGAACTAAATTGAAATAGAAAGGATTCTAATTAATCAACACAATAATGGAACGAAGATTACAACAATGCAGTCCTGGATTTAAGATTTATTCTAACATTATACTGATGAAATAATTGTAACTTAAAACAAGAATGAAGATGAAATATTAAATAATAGATCACCTTCCTTCAGAAGAGCAGGCCCTGCTTTGCCTCTGGATGGATCTAACACAGAAATGGATCAACTGCTTTTTATTTCCATCGAACTGGCCCAAATAGGGGAAAAGTACAAGATGCTCAACTAAGGATTGAATAATGTAATCTAATTGAAATAAAAAAGTAATACATTCATTAACCTTCTAATTATCCTAAGACTGGATATATATCCTCTCTTATTTGAAAAGCGGGAAATCAAGCTAAATCTAGACTATTAAAGACATTCTAGAGTGCTTGGAGAATAATCATGATAATATTATAATCATCTCTAGTTTATGTCAAGAAGAACTACAAAGATGAAATGCATGTTTGATTCAAACTGTTGTTTAGTTGACAAGTCACTTGGTCGAAGCTGCCGAGTCATGATAGATCGGTCACCAATTTCATTTGAATAGAAAAGTGGTTAGTGCTTCATCTGATCAATAATTTCTCTTCCAATCATGAGTTAAATATACACAATAATGAAACAATCACAATATTAAATACCATTCAATCACTCATTGAAAGAAAATAAGCATTTATATAAAAGCATTCGAATTCTAAGTTTCATGCATAATTAAGTTCATATGTTAAGTATATAAAAGATAATATCATCAATTTTTAAGCCAAAATGTAAAGTATTAAGTATCAACTTATAAAATAAATGAGGTCTCTACAAGCCCTCACCATTCCCCCCCTCTTGTTTTTAACCATGTCCTCATGGTTACAAATTGATTATATCAGGGATGCCTTATTGAGTGTTTCAGTCCATAGTGCACAATCAAAGACACCTCCCTTGTATCTTCCTGTTGTCCTGTGATTTTCTACAAACCCATGATTCTGTTTAAGATTTTCATACTATGATTTTAACACCTCATCTGAAATCTTCTCTAGTGCATTGATCTTTGTAGTAGGCATGATGATGATATGAATTATGAACCTCATTTCAATCTAGAATTCTTGTTGTTCCTTTATCAAATTGATTACATGTTCCACTCTAGTCAAATCCCACCTGATATTCTTAGGATGATAGGTTCCCTTCTCCTCAATTGTTAAGAAATGGAGTTGTACTTTTCAACACATGTGTCATGAGATATTTTAGGCAATGTACCTTCCACATCTTGGAAAAATGCAATATTTTTTAACAAATTCGAGACATAAATTGGGACATCATTGAGTCTGGCAACTGATCTGAATTTTACAATGTATTCAACTGCATCAGGTCTTTCTTTCCTCATGGGAAAACCACACTTTTTCTGTGCCTCCCTCTATTCTCCCATTCTATTTTGCCAATCAACTTGATTTTGTAACAAGGAGACAAATGATCTAATTTGATGCTCTTCAACATAAATATTAAGAAGAGAATCATTTATATCTCCCATAATAAAAGCATGTTCATAAAATTCATACATTTGGTTCTGAATGCTTGGGTGACTTTTGAAATAACACTGAAGAAAATAATTATCTATTTTGAATTCAGTGGGCCTCTTTAATACAAGTTGATTTAATTTCCATTTTTTTGAAAATTCTCTAAGAAACAAACAATACATTCTCGAGGGTTTCCTAGTGGCTACCAGTGCAAAAGCTATGTCCACTGCTTCAACCACCCTCTTTTCTGCTTCATCTCTCTCTTTGGTAAATTCTTTAATCTCACTCTACATTTGTGTGTTGAATTGTTTGTATTTCATGGTTATGAGGGAAAGATACCTTGGACTTGTTGAATTTTCTTGTGACTTTTCTTTTGGTGGAAGTAAACAAAATTTTGTTCGTTCTGGTTCTCTCTCAAAAACCACTCATTGCTTCTTATCTATTTACTCCTTTAACTTTTGAATTTCATTCTTTTGGGCACTTTGTTCATTCACCTTCTCTAGGGATTCTTTGGCACTTTCCAATTGTGTGAGTAACTGGTTTGTATCTTGTTGTAGTTGTGACTTCATTTTCTCTAACTTTGTTTCACACTTTGAAACTTCTTCATTTTTCTATTTCAATTTTTTTCCAACAAAATATTCTTTACTCTATATTCTTCTATCTCCCTTTCCAACTTGGGAAATTTAAGTACAAGTTGAACTTGTTTTTCTTATTCTTTCCTTTGCTTTAAACTATTATCCAGTTCTTCTTATTGTTCCAAGGGTTTTTTTTCCTTCTCTAGGGATAAATAATTCTTTTGTTTGTTCAAGTATTGGAGATAAAGGTTGCAAAATTTATTTTTCACCTATAGCAGATGAGTCAACAAAGGGTTCAACAAGAAACTCTTGAGTAGCAAAGTTACCTTCTTCTTGAGAAGTAGGATTTCGCATAGAGGTTTCTTTAGTAGGGTAAGAGGAAAATAATTCTAGAGAATTGTTTCCTAGAGATTGAGAACCTATCTCTCCTTTTTTAGGTTCTTCTGTATCTAATTCCTCAATTTGAATTATAGGAGGATAATTTTGAGCTTTTACTCCTATTTTCCCCTCTCTTCCTTTCTTTAACTTTTTTTCTTCTCCTATTTTTCATGTTTTTCATGTTGTTTCCTCTTTTTTAGTTTTCCCTTCTTTTCAATGCCCTTTTTCTTTTTACTGCTTTCTTCCTCAAGTTCATGTTCTTCTGGGGTTTCAACTTCTTTTACTTTTCTTTTTCTTGGAGTTTTTGCTTCTTCAGAGTTCTATTTTTGAGGCTTCCCTACATTTTTTTCCTGAGCTTTCTTTGATATTCCTTTTTTCTCTATTTTCAAAGTTCATCTTATAGGGGTTTTGTATTTTCTAGTATTCTCACCTCAGTATGTAACAAAAACTATCTCCATCTCTCTTTACCATTTGATTTTTGCATAAAATGGTGTTTAACAATTAAATGCATTAACCCATGGTGCGTAATCCAACTTTCTTTTTCCTTACATTTCATTACCATATCACTAATTTGGGAAAACAAAAATGCATGTAAATTTAGTCTTAACTCTGACTTAGCTTCACCATGACGAATATGAATTAGTAGCCGAAAAGCTGGTCTCAAAACTGTAGCAAACTAGCCTTCACAGGTAAAGTATTTCATTGGGCAGAGGACAATCAATGACCAAGGTTCCTTGAGGCTTCCTCTTTCAATGCCCTTATTCTTCCCTTTGTGAATTTGGAAAGCAGGCAAAGGCTCTGGCTCAACATGGAACATTTCTAGAAGTTCCTTTAAATCATGTTGACCCCATCTCACAATTTCTCCTTCCACAAGAATTCTTGATAATAGACTAATAACAACTATAGATACCTCGATAGTTTCCCCTCTTACTACTGTGAAGTTTATGTGGAATTTTTTGAAAAATTCTTGAATTACACCCCACTAATAACCTTCATACTTAAGAATGATATTTAACCAACCCACCTACTGCAACCACCTTCTGGTTTCACTGTCTATAATAGCTTCCTTTGGCTCAACCATCTTTTGTAACCCATTTTTTTTTATAGACTAAGAGCTTTCAAATTTTTTGGAATAATTTATGTTAGGAGATACAGAAATGACAATATGCAGAAATGATGATGGTTTTCCTTTCTTGAAAAATGAATATGAAATAACTCATGATTACTTCTATACTTGGACATTAAATTCCCTCCATCCGCCATAATGTTTAGTTTCCTGGAGTACACTTCGCATGCCTGAAACTTCTCGTCAGCGAAATTGTTTTAAAATTTGTTGATGATAGGTGGCAGAAGTACATTCACTAATGTTGTTGTACAAATTTCTTTATTTTAAAACCATCACTTGATAATCATTACTTTGAAATTGAGCAAGTAATTCCACTCCATCTTTCCACCATTTAATAAATTACATTTGGCATTTAAACATGATGACATGATCCCTATACCAACTTTATGACCAATAATTTAATGTATTTAAACTTTTGAAAATAAATACATCATATAAATGCCTACCTCTTGACGGTTTTAAATGACATCGATGTTGATAGATGGTATATTTTGATGGCAGAGCCAACCAAAATAATTCTTCGCTATCATAATTTTTCAAAGTTCCCTAATACTCGATCAAAGATGATAAATGTAATACTTTTATGCTCATTTCCCTCTCAAAATAAGAGGGTAGCATGCTAGGCTTAACCCTTGTGGGAGTCCACTTTTCTCCACATGTTGTGATGTCAAACCATGACAATATAAAATATTAAATGAACCTATACCTGCACAATGAACAAACAAGTTAGAAAAACAATGAAGTTGAAAGCTTCCAGTGATGCATTAATTCCTTTGCTCCAACTAGTCATTAATCAACTCAGAGCTATCGAAAGTCTTCGTCTCAAGGACTTCTTTGAATATTGAGAACAACTGATCAGGAGTAATTAGGAGCCATCAAGAGCTGAATTAATTTGAACATTTAATCAAAGCTTTCATCAAGAAATTGATTTCCAATTTGATTAGGTGCCATCAGGATCTTTCTAGTTTTGCAAGGAACCATAAGAATATATCCATATTTGTACCTACAAGACAAGAAGATTATGAATTTTTATTTATTTATTTATTATTATTATTATTATTTTTCCGAAGGTAAACCGCCATTTCTAGTTTTCAACTTACCTTATTTTTTGGAAAGTGAACTGCCATTTCTGGTTTTCAATTTACCTTCTTTATTCATGGCCAATTGAAAGATATTAAGGACAAGACATTTCACCTAAAGAAGAAAAATATTCCCTGGTAAAATTTTCAATCCTTGATTGAAGTTTAGTTGTAAACTCTTCTTTTGATGCTAGTTTATGATAAAGCCTAAGCCTGTGTCCATTTACCAATATTATCTTCCTCTCTCCATCAATAAGTGTTAGTTGGACAACCCCATTATCAAAAACTTGCTTAATCTCATATGGTCCAAGCCATCTGGCATGAAACTTTCCTTTGAATTCTTGAAACTATGAATCAAATACTAATACCCAATATCCTACAATAAATTTTTTACTACAGATATTCTTGCCATGCCATTGTTTCCTTTGATTTTGAATGATCTCTCTTTGATGTGAGGCTTCCATCCTCATTTCATCTAACCTATTCAACTGCAACACTCTATTTTTTTTTGCTTCAGTAAGGTCTATACCCACACTTAAAGCTATCCCAAGTGTTTCAAGTTCAAATTCTATAGGAAGAATAAGCATCTTCCCATAAACTAACTCATATGGAGAAAAACCTGTGGTTGTTTTCCATGTTGTGTTATATGCCCAAACAACTTCTCTTTCAAGATGAAATTGTGTTTGTGAGTATATTCTCCAATTATCTATTAGTCACCTCCACCTGCCCATTTTCTTGAGGATGGTATGGTGATGAATTCCTATGTTGAACTTGATATCTCTAAAGAAATGCTTGAAGCATTAAATAAATAAATTGCAGTCCTTGATTTGAAGTGTTCTAGGTGCCCCATACCTCTGTAGAATGCTTTTGTATAAGAAATATGCAACTCTTTCTTCTGTAGCAGCTAGTAATGCCTTGGCCTCTACCCATTTAGTGAAATAATCAATACACACAAGGATGTAATGATTTCCTTTTGATGATGGATCTATGGGACCAACAAAGTCGATTCCATATTTCTTAAATGGTTCTATGGAAATTTTTTTTGAAGCGACATTTCTGTGGAACGTGTAGGCCTTCCCATTCTCTAACATTGGTCACAATGCTTGATGTAGTGACCCACATCCTTGGTCATTGTTGGCTAGAAATAGCCTGCTCCAAGAATCTTATGTATTGTTCTCACTGTGGAATAATGCCCTACACTTGGCTCATCTTGAAATGCCTTCAAGATATCATAACCATCTATTTCTTGTACAAATATTCTCATGACATGATCTGGACACATTTTAAACAACAAACTATTAATCCATTAAAATATGGAACTTTCTCTAATTAGTCTCTTTTGTTGCTTAGATAAAAAATAAGGACATCTTCTTGTTACTAGATAATTAGTAATATCAGCAAACCAAGGTGATTGGACATATATAGAAAATAGGTGTTCATCAGGAAATGCATCTTCCATTGGTTCATTATTCCCCTTTAAAACCATCCTAGACAAAAGGTTGACCACTACATCATCTTTACCTGGTTTATCAACTATTGTTATATCAAATTCTTGTAATAACAATAACCATTGAATGATGCATCGTCCCACCACAACTTTGTTCATCAGGTATCAAATAGCTGCATGATTTGTATGGACAAAAGTTTTATATCCAAAAATATAATGTCTAAATTTATTAATAAAATACACAACTGCTAAAAATTCCTTTTCAGTAGTGGTGTAATTCTGCTTAGTTGGATTAAGATTTTAACTTACATAATAAATGGCATGCATCACTCTTGATTCATTCTTCTGTCCAAGAATTGATATGGTTGCAAAACTAGATGCATTTTCATTTATATGAAAAGGATCACCCTAGATTGGCATGGCTATAACAAGTGAGGTTGTTAAGGCCTGTTTTATATCATCAAAATATTGTTGACACATTGAAGTCCAAAGAAATTCTAAATAATTTTTTAATAAAGTAAACAGGGGACCTAGAATCTTACTAAACCCTTTTATAAACCTCCTATAATAGCTAGCATGTCCTAATAAGCTTCTCACATTGGTCTAGTTTTGAGGTATTGGTATTTGCAGAATAACCTCAATTTTCTTAGGGTCTACCTTGATTCCTTCTTTTGAAACATGATGTCCTAACAAAATTCCTTCTATCATCATTAAAAGACTTTTCTCATGGTTCAATGAAAACCTATGCTCCTTGCCCCTATTCAAAACTTTATTCAAATTATTCAAAGGTTCTTAATAATTTTTACCATGGACTGTAAAATAATTCATGTATACCTCTACACATGTTGCTGTTAAATCTATAAAAATGGCAAGAACAACACATTGGAAAGTTGCAGGTGCATTACATAGTCCAAAAGGTAAGACTCTATAAGCATAGGTACCCCATGGGCAAGTAAACATTATTTTTATTAGGATGGATCTCTCTCATGTCCTTATAATCCCAAGAAAATGCTTCAGTATTCTTTTCTAAAATATCCTTTAGATAATATTCTTGCTTAGTTGATAAGAACCCATTAATGAGTAAGGGCTTATCTACTTGCACTAAGATTTTCTTAGTCTTATTTTGAAGAGTGGATGGGTCTCCAATCAAAGTATTTAAAGGACAGGGATATGGTAAAAGTTGATGAAGTAATTGGTTATGATCTGAATCAGAATTCATGACATCAATTAAAGGGCAGTGATCCTGTATATCAATAACATCACGAACTTCAAGGTTTCCTTCCTCCCCATCCATACATTCTTGATACTCTTCCACATGCTCTATCAACTTTACAATTGCAAGTTATTAGATCTCATCATCCTCTGAATTAAGACCATCAATCCAACTCTGGTTTTCAAATGATAAAGAAGGTTTTGCTGGTGGGTAAAGGAATAATTCTTTCTATTTGATTCCATTAGAGTTGGTCATGCTTCCATACCTACAATCAATAAGGGTAGCAAATATTGCCAACCAAGGTCTCCCCAAAATGATTGGATAGCTCGTTTTTCTCTATGCACTTTTCAAGACAAGGAAATCAACATGATATTCCCATGTATTGATGGTAACAATGATATCCTCAAGGATCCCTTCCAGTTTTACAATTGATTGATCTGCTTGTTGTAAAACTATGATTGTTGGTTGAACATTTGTGATTCGCAATTTGTCAGTTGTATCAATTGTAATATTAATGGTGATACCTAAATCAATAAGAACATTTGGAAGTTGAATTCCATTAATGTTAAGGGTAATCACTGGACTTCCTGGGTTAGCATACTTCTAAGGGATCAACTTCCTTGAAAAAACATCAGATAGTTTTCCTACAATTTGAATTATGTGAGGTAACTTCTTTTTCCTTCCAGGTGTTTTGACACACAAAGATTTAACAAGCTGGTTAATTTTTGGAATATCACGAATAGCTCTCAAGAGTGGAATTTCAATGTTAATCCTCTTAAGTTCTCTGATAATTTGGGAATATACCAAATAATCTTGTTTATCCTTAGCTTGCTTTACAACCATTGTTTCTTGTTGAAGTCATGTAGGGAATGGTGCTTGTTTATTAGAAGAAATATCTTCATTCCTCTGCAATGTATCCTTCATCAAATCTTGTTGCTGTTCATCTTTAATCAAATCAGGTTTTGATGGTATTAGTTGAGTCCTCAACTGAATATCATTCAAATTAATATTATTTAAGCCAACTATATTAGGATCAACATTGTAAGCTGGTTGTTGAGGTCGATTATTTTTTGGATTGGGAACTGGTTGAGCTAGACTTTGAGGTTGGTTTATTGTTTCAAAATTTGAAGGTTGTGTGGGGCCAAGAAAAGGTGATTGATTTTAATTCTAAGGTCTTCTTGGTCCCTAATTTTACCATTGAGAAATATTACCTTGATTAGGCTACCATTGAGGTTGATTAGGCTACCACTGACATTGATTAGGTTGCAACTATGGCTGGGTCCATTGAGAATTAATACATTCAAGTTGTCCCCAAGGTGGTCCCCAAGATGTTTCCATAGAAGGAGGTAGAATTGGAATTTGTTGGGAATTCCAATGAGACTGTGGATTCCACTGACTAAAAGGATTCCATTGATTTAAACCCCAATTGGAATTATTTCTAGGATTAAACTATCTTCCAAAAGTAGGGTTAAACTACCTCTGTAATATGTAGTTGAGTTCTTCTTCCATAGGCGAAGATTAAAAAGGTTTCTTCAAATGGTTTTTAATCTCTGAGAGGAAACTACATTTACTACTAGGATACTTCTTTGCACAAATTTCACACAAATCTAACTAATTAAGAGGACATTCCCTTAATTGATGTTTGTCTCTATATTTAGGATAATATATAGCCAATGGTTTTACTATTCTTCTGTCAGGTTGAGAACTAAGGTGGAGAAGGATATCAATTTTTAAATTTTTTATTTCCTCCATGATCTTAGAAACATTAGTAGAGGAACCCCTGTTCTTCTTCCTAGAACCTGGTCTTGTTCTTGAATAGTTCCTACAAATCTCAACTATTTCATCAAAAGTGAGTTTATTAATGTCTCCTTTTCCTATCAAGTTGAAGGCATCTCTTGAATCATCAATTCCCTTCATGAAAATGGAATTACTAATTTATTCATCCAACCCATTCTCACATGTTTTTTAAAAAAAGAGGTATCTATCCCTCTCCTCTTCTAACTGTTTCATTTTAAAAATTTCCTCTTTCTCGTCCCTAATCCGATAGTAATCCTGGTATTTGTCCAAAAAAATTGTTTCCATTTCTTCCCAAGTGTTAATGGAATTAGCATTCAACCCCATGAACTAACGCAAGGTTGATTCCTTCAGAGTGGATGGAAATAATTTTACATTTTGATTATTAGATGTGTAATCATAAGTTTGACACAATAATTTGAATTCAAGCAAAAATTGGTCAGGGTCCTCCAAAGTTTTCCCATGAAATGTAGGTAAAACATTATGGAAATTTATGCCTCACCTTCCTAGCTTGGACTTCTATTTTTCCTTGGAGCCCTCTTTCTGGCCCTTACCGCTTTACTGTTGCAATATTTCCTTGGTGGCATGGTTGAGCAGTTTACCGCTTTACCATGGGCCACCTTGCTTGGTCTGGTGGTTGGGCGGTGTTACCGCCTTACCACGATGGTCTTCTTTTGGACTGGCGGTGGCGTGGTGAGCGGCGACAGTTGGCGTGGTGGTTACCGCCATACCGCAGTGTTCCCTTGGAGGTGGCGAGGTAGCGCGGTTGGCGGAGTAAGGCCTTACCACGTTACCGTGGAGGTTGCTTGTTGGTGGCACGGTAGTAGCAGCGGTCAATTTTGGCATTTACCGCCCTACCGCAGAGGTTTATTCTCTAAGCCGCGGTGGGTGTGGTAAGCCGCTGGTGGTTGAAGGGTGGTGGTCTAGTGACGATTACTGCCTTACCACGGGCGGTGCTCGAGGAAGCCACAGTGGCTGTGGTGGATGGATGGTGGTCAGTGATAGAGATTATTGGCTTACCGCGGAGGTCTGGTGGTCAGAGCGCAGTGGCACGGTGAAACCGTGGCGGTCAGCGATGGTGTTTATCGCTTTACCGCGAAGGCTTGTTCATTAAGCCGCGGTGATGTGGTATGACCGCTGGCGGTCTGCTAGGGTGGTCATTGCCCTACTGCGAGGTGGCCTGGTGGCCTTCGTGGTAGCGTGGGTGTGACTATGGCGGTCTGTTTGGTGGTTACCACCATACCGCAGTGGGAAAAACCAAGCCCAACGGTAGCACGGTTGGAGGCTGAGGGTTGACATGGGCTCATCGCCATACCGCGGTGGATGTTTGGACTCGTAGCGGTAGCATAGTGGAAGACAAAGATGAGCTCAAAGCTCGGCCGATTGAGCTTGACCGAGTTTGACCAGAGGTCAAAGCAGTGAACAAATGCGAAGGCGACACGTGGTAAGATATTTAAGATCTGATTGGCCGAAAGATTATTTTTTGATTGCGATAGGCTACATTATTTTAATGTTGGGCGGCTTGATGTCTGTAGAAGATGGTGCATGTTATCAGAGAGTGATGGAAACTTGCAGGTGGGATAATGAATATCCTGATGATCGTTGATTGCTCAGACAAGAAGAACATGTAGGCACACTGTAAGAGATTATAAAGTAATCTCGTGTGCACGAAAAAGGATGATGAGTGAAAAAAGAGAGGCTGAGAGTGTTTGACTGGTTTTGCACATTGTTGTAACTGTGAACACTTAGTCTCTCAGATCTGAAAAGATGTGAACCTGTGGAGGCCTAGTGGCTAGGTTGGCCATATGGCTGGCTAAGAGAGTCGACTATCTTGGTGAGATGAATCTTCACTGTGTGTTGTGAAGATTGTGATTAAGTTGTTGCCTGCATTCTCCAGATGGACAAGATGTAATCTTCTGAAGTGCATAGCTCTGATATTGTATTGTAATTGTTGTTGCTGAATAATACAATTTGAGCTGAGTGTTTTGAAGGGTGGGGTTTTTACCTGAAAAGGTTTTCCCCACGTAAATATGTGTGTCCATATGTTTGTCTTTCATGTTGTTTGATTATGCTATCTGAATATATTCTTGTGTTGAATCTGTTATAAGTTTTTCTTTAACTTTTCTCATAAAGATCAATGGGGGATCCACTATGCCTGTTTCTACTTTATGGCATAGTTTGTGTCTTTGATGTGATTTGAAGAAATGAAAATCACTAAGGCACTACTGTCTTAGATGTCCGTTCTATGATGACAGACCCATCTCGTACCCCCAACAAGTGGTATCAGAGCTGGTTGATGGAGGTCAAGGCTTGATGATACCAACAAGTGGTATCAGAGCCTTCTCTTGGTTACTGAAGTTTTGGGAATTTCTCTTGTGAAGATTTATTGTTGATTGATCCTTCGATGAGTGGAAGTTCCTGCTTCTTGATTCAACACACAGCTTGAAAGATGCTAGATAAGACTAGAGTTGATCATATTGTGCCAATGTGGTCTGAGGCTTCTGACCGGCAACAAATAATCTTGATGCAAGGGGTGTGAGATATGCTTATGGTTGTGTTGCAGCAAAGCGTGGTTTCATACTGGGTGTCTGTGTGAGAGGCTCCCTGGTGGTATGGAGTTGCTTGTGTTGTTGTTCAACCATGGAGTATTGAGCTTGTGCTGGGTATTCTGACTTAGCACTGAAGGAGGTTTCTCTGTTGCCCTGGTTGCATGAAGGCTATGAAGTTGATCTGGGTGGTTTGTAACTTCTATATAGCCCGGCTCTCTCGTATGCTTGTGCATGGTTATGGTTTTGGAACTGCTCTGAAATGGACTTGCTGTTCCTGCTTACCTGTATCTTGCACTCGCATGTTTCAGTTTCATGTCTTTGGCTCTGAAGGTTTTTTGTAGATTTTCCTAAAAAGTCTATGATGCATATTCATGTTTTTCATTGTTCTAGTTAACCATGCTAGTTATGTGCAGACTCTTGGGTCGTCCAGATGAGCAGTGAATATGGATGTGCATGGGTGTTTTATAAACACTGTGGTTTTGCAAGTTTTACACAGTCAAGGAAAACTTGTGGTTTGTGGAGCTACTGTTCGACTATTTTTCTAGACCCTGGCTTCTAGGGTGTGACTGGATGAGATAGTTGCAGTTCGACATGTTTTGAGGAGGTGTGATGTCTTCTTTGCATGATAAGTTCCTGTTCCTAGGTTTTGGAGCTTTGACAGTGGTCTGGTGTTTCTCTATGTTTTGAGTACTTTGGTCATATGCTGGAGGACTTCATGTTAAGTGTAGTAATGTAGATTGGAGTTAGCATGAGATGATAGTTTGCTAGTGCTCGTGGATGCATGGCGAATAAGGTAAGGCTGAAATTCTTTTAAGAATGTTGCTAGTTATAGTTGAAAGACTGAGTAGCCTACACCTTGGTTGAACGCAATTTCAATAGAGACCATGGAGGAGAATGCTCTTGAGTAAGTCATGGTGGCTTGTATATCTTGGAGGAGCATCTCTTTCCTCTTGGTCTACTCGGCAGTGAAGTTTATTTGAAAGGTATTTTCCCATTATAGCTTTTAGATATGTGATGTGCTTTATCTTTCATGGATATGAATCTTGAGTTGCTATTTTAAAATTTTGGAGGATTCATAATGGAAGGTGGACAACATAGTGTATCTCCTTGTGCTTTTGAGGACTTATAGGAGATGTTTATATGGGCTATTCTGATCTTCTTTTGAGATGCTTACATTCATGGAATTTGTTGGATGTTGTTAAGGCTTTTCCCTTGGGATGTGAATAAGATCATTCTTGACACAACTGGCATTTAGAAGTGTATGTAGGAGGATGCTACATGTTATGATTTACTGTTTCTCTCTATTTTGATCTTTTCTTCCTGAATGTTCATATGAATTTAGATATATGTGGAGCCGTGGTGTTTCCTTCTTCAGTCAGATATGGAACCTTGGAAGAATGTGGAAGACTGTTGAGAGAAATGTTTCTTGCAACAGGTGGTTGCAAGTTGTGCATATCGGTGTGGATGTTCCTTGGAACTACATGGTTACATTTTTCTATATGCAGAGGTTGGTGGACTTGGTATGCCTGGATTACATGTGATGGTGCTTTATTTGCATTCATCTGGAAAGTACCCTTGCAGTGGGAGTACTTGGACGTGTTTGGTCATTTGACTGGTTGACACATGGCGCTTGTATTTGTTGTTGATGGGTTGGCTATGTGATGGCATGAGTTCACTGATGTGCATACCTTTTGAGGTATGGGTGGTTGGATGAATTAGCAAGAGCTATGGGTGCTAGTTTTCAGCCATGTGGGTTTGATCAGTTGGATGGGGGTAGTCAGTTTTCTGGTTGCAGTTCTAGTTGATGGTTTATCTTGTTCTAGAGAATGGTTTCTCATTCTGTGTTCGTGTTGAGTGCTTCATTGTTGCTAGTGTGGTGCCTTTGCCGCCTAAAGGATTGATGCTTATGTTCTGGAGACTGGTGCATATATGCCTTGGCTTGTTCCTTTTTCCTGTGCTGGATGTTTGGAGCTATAGCCTGAGATGGTGGAATTTTTTTGAATGTTGTTGCAAGTGTCTTGGTTGGAGCATGAAAGCATGGTGGTGGTCCTTGTTCACATTTTTTGGAGGAAGCTAGTAAGACTTTATCAAGTGGGAGATTGTTGGAAATTCATGTCTCATCTTCCTGGATTGGACTTCTATTTTGCCTTGGAGCCCTCTTTCCGGCCCTTACCGCCTTACCGCTATAAGCTTTCCTTGGTGGCACGGTTGAGCGGTTTACCACTTTACCGCGGGCCACCTTTCTTGGTCTGGTGGTTGGACGATGCTACCGCCTCACCGCGGCAGTCTTCTTCTGGACTGGCGGTGGCGCGGTGAGCGGCGACACTTGGCGTGGTGGTTACCGCCATACCCCAGGGTTCCCTTGGAGGTGGCGAGGTAGCATGGTTGGTGGCATGTTGGCGGAGCAAGGCCTTACCGCCTTATCGTGGAGGTTTCTCATTGGTGGCGTGGTAACAACGGCGGTCAAGTTTGGTGGTTACCACCCTATCGCGGAGGCTTATTCTCTAAGCCATGATGGGCGGCGGTCTGGTGATGGTTACCACCTTACCACGGGCGATGCTCATGGAAGCTGTGGTGGCTGCGATGGATGGTTGGCGGTCAGTGATAGAGGTTACCACCTTACCATGAAGGTTTGGAGGTCAGAGCGCGGTGGCATGGTGAAACCGTGGTGGTTAGCGATGGTGCTTACTGCTTTACTGCGAAGGCTTGTTCGTTAAGCCGCGGTGATGCGGTATGATTGTTGGCGGTCTACCAGGGTAGTCACCGCCCTACCACAGGGTGGCCTGGTGGCCTCCTTGGTAGCGCAACGGTGACCATGGTAGTATGTCTGGCGATTACCACCATACTGTGATGGGTAAAGCCAAGGCCAGCGGTAGCACGGTTGGAGGCCGAGGGTCGACATGGGCTCACCGCCATACCACGGTGGTTGTTTGGAATCAGAGCGGTAGCACGGTGGAAGCTAGAGATGAGCTCGGAGCTCGGTCGATTGAGCTTGAATGAGTTTGATCAGAGGTCAAAGCAGCGAATGAATCGAAGGTGACATGTGGCAAGATCTTTAAGATATGATTGGTCGAAAGATTTTTTTTTATTGCAATAGGCTGCATTATTTTAATGCTGGGTGGATCGATGCCTGTAGAAGACTGTGCACATTATCAGAGAGTGATGGCAGCTTGCAGGTGGGATAATGAATATCTTGATGACCGCTAATTGCTCGAACAAGTAGAATAGGTAGGCACATAGTAAGAGATTATAAAGTAATCTTGTGTGCACAAAAAGGATGCTGAGCGAAAAGAGAGAGGCTTAGAGTGTTCGATCGATTTTGCACATTTCTATAACCGTGAACACTTAGTCTCTCAGATCTGAAAAGATGTGAACCTGTGGAGGCCTAGTGGCTGGGCTGGCCATATGGCTAGCTAAGAGAGTTGACTGTCTTGGTGAGATGAATCTTCACCGTGTGCTGTGAGGGTGCTGGAATAGTGTGAATATTTTGATTAAGTTGTTGCTTGCATTCTCCAGATGGACAAGATGTAATCTTCTGAAGTGCATAGCTCTGATATTGTATTGTAGCTGTTGTTGCTGAATAATACAATTTGAGCTAAGTGTTTTGGAGGGTGGGGTTTTTTACTTGAAAAGGTTTTCCCCACATAAATATGTTTGTCCATATGTTTGTCTTTCATGTTGTTTGATTCTACTATCTGAATGTATGCTTGTGTTGAATCTGTTATAAGTTTTGCATTTACTTTTCTCAAAAATATCAATGGGGGATCCACTGTGCCTATTTCCACTTTATGGCACAGTTTGTGTCTTTGATGTGATTTGAAGAAATGAAAGTCACTAAGGCACTACTGTCTTAGACGTCCATTCTATGATGATAGACCCATCTCGTATCCCCAACAAAACAAAGGGTGAAGCATTTTTCATAGGTGGTTCATTAACCTGCCTATTAATAGCAATAGGGAAAGAGAATGTTTTGTTAGGAACCTCTTCTTCCCTTTCTCCTTCTCCTTTTTTCTCCATGTATTTTGTGTGGTTGGAGATTGTTCGAGTGGACAATGATGAACTCGTAGTGTGTGGTGGAGATCCTTCTAGAGAAGGTACTATATTTCTTCTTATGAATCTTCCAAATTGATCTATTTTCCTGTTCATCAACTAACAAAGAGATTCTTACCAACACTTAAGGCTTAAATTTTCTTTTAAGAGTAGATCATTCCTTGAAAACAATACCAAAAATGATGGATAGGGGTCATTGCTATCACAATTCCTTAATCATTTAATCTTTTAATTGTCAACCTAGGAGTGTCTAAATCTATCTGCATTAAGAGTTGGATAGGTTTTGAGGATTTTTATTGTTTGGTCCGCTTTGTCAGAAGTGGTTCAGTTTTTTCCTTCTTTATCAGAAGTGACTCTACACTATTCTTCTAAATTCTTGCTTACTCAAACTTATTCTAAAAGAATCTAAATAAAAATAATAATTTAAGAATATAAAATTTGCAGAGGTAAGTCATATTCCAAGTTGAATCAAATCATGAGGAATGGATGATTAAACTTAATCTTACTTTTATGAAAAATGAGAATCTAACCTTTGCTTGAAATCAAAATCTAACTAATCAACATAATTGAAATCTAATTATCTACTTGTTCCTAATTCAAAAGAAAAGTAATCCATTCCTCATACATCCAATCTAACAAGTAATAATCCCTTCTTTGTGTATATTCCATTAAGAACATAACTACTCATCAATGACAAATTAACTATTTGAACTTTAATCTAATTAACTAGAAAGTGAACTAAATTGAAATAGAAAGGATTCTAGT
This sequence comes from Sequoiadendron giganteum, assembly GCA_007115665.2. Classification (NCBI taxonomy): domain Eukaryota; kingdom Viridiplantae; phylum Streptophyta; class Pinopsida; order Cupressales; family Cupressaceae; genus Sequoiadendron; species Sequoiadendron giganteum. The sequence goes on from CM021110.1 coordinate 30,875,732, forward strand.
TAATCAACACAATAATGGAATAAAGATTACAACAATACGGTCTTGGATTTAAGATTTATTCTAACATTATACTGATGAAATAATTCTAACTTAAAACAAGAATGAAGATGAAATATTAAATAACAGACCACCTTCCTTTAGAAAAGTGGGCCATCCTCTGCCTCTAGAGGGATCTAACAAAAAAATGGATCAACTTATTTTTATTTCCATTGAATTGGACCAAATAGGGGCGAAGTACAAGATGTTCAACTAAGGATTGAAAAACACAATCTACTTGATATCAAAAAATAATACATTCATTAACCTTCTAACTATCTTGGGCTTGGATATATATCCTCTCTTATTTGAAAAGTGGGAAATCTAGCTAAATCTAGACTATTAAAGACATTCTGGAGTGCTTGGAGGACAATCATGAAAATATTATAATCATCTCCAGTTGATGTCGAGAAGAACTGTAGAGTTGGAATGCATGTTTGGCTGGAACTATTGTTTAGCTGACAAGTCACTTGGTCGAAGCTGCTGAGTCATGATAGATTAGCCGCCAATTTCATTTGAATAGAAAAGTGGTTAGCACTTCATCTAATCAATAATTTCTCTTCGAGTCATGAGTTAAATATACACAATAATGAAACAATCACAACATTAAATACCATTCAATCACTCATTCAAAGAAAATAAGCATTTATATAAAAGCATTCAAATTCTAAGTTTCATGGATAATTAAGTTCACAAATTAAGAATATAAAAGATAATATCATCAGTTTTTAAGCCAAAATGTAAAGTATCAAGTATCAAATTATAAAATGAATGAGGTCTCTACAAGCCCTCATCATGTCATGGTGTCTAAGAACCCTTGCAGTATCTCCACTTTTTCCTATAGACTATCTCACTCTACCGTGATAGTCTCATTTGCTCCCTGTCATGTTGCTTGTAATTTGTCTAATTGGACCTTTAGGCTATCTTTCTCGACAATCCTCATCTACATGTCTTCTTTTGCTTGCTACAGTTGTCTGTCCAACAATGCTATACAAGCATTTTCCCCCACCAACTTTGCTCTTGCATCATCCTCGGGTGGTGGTTCATATACCACTATAGCTCTCTCCCCGAAATCCTGCTTTACCTCTCCCTCCCCCACTATCTATCCCCCTCGTCACATGATCCTTCTCCGTACCCTACCTAGTGAGACATCCTCCTTAGCCTCCTCCTCCTCCTCTCCATTCTCTTTTGTAGGTGCCTACCATGATGACTACCCTAATCTCTCCACTAACATCACTCTCCCATGCCTTATCTCCCACCACCATGTTGTGTACCTCTCTGTAACTCCGGGATCATCAAACCCACTCCTCCACAACCATATTGTCTCATCTAGTTCATCCCACATCTTCCTATCCCTCACCATTGGTACCCTCCACCCCCACACACTTCTCTCTCGAGTAATCCATCAATACCTCTCCTTAGGCTTGTGGATGTCCTAGGGCACTTTGAATTGTTTGGTGACCCTATCTAGTTGGTACATCTCTATAATATGTGGCTCTTGCTTGATCAGGAAATATTGAGAGAACATGAATCCCCTCACCATCCTATCATCACACTGCTAGGACTAGAAATCATAGGCTTTGTATGGTCTCTAGATGATCTAATCATTTGTTAGGTCATCCATCGCTTGTCTCCATAAGGATATCCTCTACACCTATAAATAGTGTTGCATCCCATAATACTCAGAAATAATAGTCAAATATACCTCTCTCTCCACTACCCCTACTACATCTAGTCATGTAATCTGAATGTGTTGTCATGCCCACACCTGTAGTAAGGTAAAATGTGTGATCATACTCATCTGCTTGTAGCAAACCACAAGCATGTCTCTATGTAGCTATGAAAACATGAATATCCTTTGTCTCTCCATCATCCCTAGTACAACCCCAATCAACTTGAGGCTGAAATAATTCCCACTCATGTCAAGAAGAAGAATCTCAATAATCAAACTACATAAATATTGTTGCAATGAGGTTGTCGATTCTATGCACCCATCCAAGTCTAGTTTCATCCCCTTGTAGGGGAGATCTATGGTCCCAAATACTGCCTACAAGCTCCACTCCATTGGGTGTGTGGTCACTCCCTCCATGATCAATCCTCTAATCAGTAATCACAGTATCCTCCATACGTCCTCTAATGTCACTTTCATCTCCCCTGTAGGGAGGAGGAATGTGTAGGTCTTTGAGCTCCAACACTTGATCAATACTATTAACATGGGCCGGTGTGCCCTAATCACCAGGAATTGGGTCATATGGACTAGTCTTGTTGCCTCTATGGTTCCCCAATCATCCTCTATCAAGTCTCTCGCCAATGCCAAGGTCCCCGATCTCCACTCTCATGTTCGCATGCCATCTATATCCTGCATCCATCAAACTAACATGTCAAAATCATTCCTATGCTTAGCCTTTACTCATATTTTTCCTTAACATTTTCTTTAACATCCAATTATCATGTATTCGCCCTTGTGTGAAGCAAGTTTGACCATCTTGTTGGTGTGCATTCACCCTTATGTGAAGCATGTTTTCCCATCCCGTTTTTATGCATTCACCCCTGTGCGAAGCACACCCACCCATCCCGTTGTCACACATTCACCCTTGTGTGAAGTGTGCTTACCTATCCCATTGTCACACATATGCCCCTGTGTATAGTGTGTTCACCCTTTCCCTTATCCTCATGGATACACCCCTTTGGCATGTGTGTGTTCACCCTTCTTCCATATCCCTACATGTTCACCCCTGTGCGATAACTCATTCCCATGTTAGCCATTGACGGTGTGCGTTCACGTATGCATGTGTGAAATTTCTCCTATGTGAAGGCATGTTCACCTTTCTAGAGCCCTAATTTTAGGGGAGGACTCACTTTGGCTCCCTTCCTCACACATTCGCCCCTTGCCTGTGTATACACCTATTTCAACTTGCACATCCGCATATCCAAAGCTTCCTATTCAAAGGAAAACACAGTTTGGCCCTATCTCATGAGTTCGTCCATCCCCTAGCACAATCACCCTTCTATATTTCCCTCTTAGAGGAATATCCACCTCACCCTAACCCCCACACATTCACCCATTTGAACGCGTGTTTGCTCCTCCCCCTGCGAGATCACCTCTTCTTTACAGAGGTGAACCTGTTGATCTCGATGAACGAATTTGTCTCTACATGAGCGAATCTACCCCAACCCAATTTCTTGCCATTCAAAAAATGTATAAAAACATGTGCAAAAATTAAAGTACATGTACAATTTTTAAGATGTACCTAGTCGGGGACCTCACCGCTCTGATACCACTCTCGCATGATGTCTAGTCGATGTGGAATCTCACCTCCATGTTGCATTTTACACCTGGAATCACCAAAGATGTCGAATGTACAAAGGTTAAAATGAATAGTAATTTTGGTAAGTTACTATTTATAGTTACGCCTTTTCCCTGCTCCTTGTGAAACCCTAATTTATTCATTTGCCTCCCATTTGTACCCTATTCATCCTTTTTCCTCTCATCAAAAGCCATTTTTCACCATTTTTCATCGTGGTCCTCATGCTATATTCCTTTTTCCTCTATCGAGATGTAGCATAGGGCCCTCTTTTCCTCATCCGCCCTCTCGAAGGGGCATATCATCCCATATTCTCTCCATTTTTCTTCCTTCCAATTTCCCTACCATGTTGGGGAACTTTTTCCCTCTATCAAGTCATCTATATTTTATTTTTCTTTGAAATATTGTTATTTTAACGATATTTTGAAGAGGGGCAAAATGTAGACATCCGTATTTGACCGTTTCCATGTGGTCAAATTTATTACCAGTTTCATCTATATCACATCTACATCTAAATTAATTGAATAATTTTTATTATTTGATTAATATTTACCTTATCTCCCAACATCTTCTAAAGTATTTAATTATCTAATTAAATACCTTATCCTATTTCCTCTTAAAAATAAATATTCCAATTTATTTAACCTTGTCATTTAGCCAGTATGAATTATAATCAATTTTTAATTGATTCCCTTTCTCTCTCTTGTTGTCACATCCTCCATAATTCCTCTTTAATCTTGATTAATCTAATTAACCCATGATTAGGATGTGCACATTCCTTAATCATGTTTAATGCCACATCCTCCATAAGTTTTCACTTTCCCTTAATCTCCTCATTAACCTAATTAATTATTTTGACAACCATAATCCTTGATTAATTATCCCTCAACCCCACCTAATGCCAATTATGGCATGTACCTTGGTTAACCCATTCATTAAGGCTTTCTCCATTAGGAGAAGCTATTTCCCCTTTTCTAGGAATTTTTAGTTCCTATTTAATATCCCCATGTGCCCATTTGGAATTTTAAATTCCAATATATTATCCCTAGATTTTTAGGACTAAAAGGAATTTTTAATTCCTTATCTCACTCCAAGGAGGATTATTTAGGAATTTTTAATTCCTCACTTGTCACATCCTCCCATAATTTGGGATAACGAGACAAGACCCCTCTTTTCCCCCTTTCCCAAGGTACTTGAAAGAACTTCCACTTGGCCTCCACCTCATCTCCCTGTCACCATTGCTCATCTCCCTACAATGAAACATGTAATCCTCTCAAGATTTGAGATGTCTCAAGACATCTCAAACCTTGGATTCAATCCTTATATTGAATCCTAGCCCTCCATTTGATTTCCCCTCCAATGACTAAGGAAACACAATCATTTTTCACTTCATGCATTCAAGTTTAAGCTCTCACACCATCTTGCTACCATACATTTTGCAACTAACTTGAAACCCTTTTGCATCAAAATCCATCAAATCCACCCATTTTGCATCCATCCCATGTCCAAAATCATCTTTTGCTAAGGTGTTATGTTGTATGATTATCAAAAGGAGCACACAATTGAAGCAAGTTGAGGGCCAACAAAGCATCAAATTTAGAAAATTTAAAGCTTCTTGTTTGTTTCTTTTTCTTGTTTAAATTTCAACTATTTTCCCAACATGAGGGTTGTCCTTCGTTTTTGTCTTTTGCATTATTTTCATTGCATTTAGAGTGGATTTAAAACACTACACATAGAAATAACTTGTACATAAGAGGAATGAAATATCAAATATTCCATAAATACTTGATCATAGCTAAGAAGTATAAGCCACTTCGAGCGGGTAAACCTCTAAATATCTCCATAGATAACACATTCATAATATGATAATGAAATAAAACTCACTACCTACTACATATAACCTAATTATATCTAGGATATCACTTATGTTGCCTTAGATAACAAAATATAAGCCTTAGGTCAACCTGAAAAACGAAATGAGAATATGATAATATGACTTAATTAAGAGTTAAGGTAGGCATAATTTGACTACTTGTAACCCTATGCATATTGTAGTATTAAGGGAATAGAATGCCTCTCCCTTCAAAGAAGTATTGTCCCATTTTATAATCAAGTATGGATGCTTCTAAATGAACTCTTCATCCTTTGATGTGGCACCTTTAACTGATAAATTATTTCATTCAATGAAATACTTGGTGAGTGTTTCAGTCCTCAAATTTTTTGTCCATACCTAAAGAATGAACTTTGGATTCAATATGATTCTTCCTTCTTTATCTAGTTCTAGCAATATTTTTTTTATAGATATATTGCAACCAATAAATTTATTTAAATAGGAAATGTGAAAAACTAGATGTATCTTTGTTGTTGGAGGTAACTCAAGCTTGTAAGTGACATTATCTATATTTTGCATGATTTGGTAATGTACCATAATATTTTTGGGATCTTGTTTCATTATTTTTTCATGAAATTATTTCTTATAAGGTTGCAATATCAAGAAAACCCACTCCCCAATTTCAAAAATCTTGTCACTATAATGTTGGTCAACTTTCTACTTTATTTAATTTTGGGCCATGGCCAAATTCTACTTGAGTCTTGAAAGTACTTGTTGATGATGAATGTGTTCCTCCACAACTTAAAATCTTTGTGTCACCCTCACTGGTGATGTTATGGATGGAGGATGCTATCCACATAGTTATATAAATTGAGACATTTTTTATGAACTATGGAAGAAAGTGTTATACCACCATTCTACTAGTGGTAGCTAATCCACCTATGGAGACTACTTATTTGAAGTGAAAAAACATAGATAGCCTTCCAAATCCTTATTAACAACCTCAATTTTCCCATCATATTGAGGATGGGATGAAGAGATACGAGCTATTTGACTACCCAAACAAGAGAATAAATATGTCCAAAAATTAATTGTAAAGATAGGATCATGATCACTAACAATAACCCTAGGTATACCATGTAGCTTCTGTGTATTCTCCAAAAATGATTTTAACACTGTATTTGCAATAAAAGGATGAGATAATACAATAAAATGAGAATATTTAATGAGGTGATTCACCACTTCCAAGATGACATTCTTACCTTTATATCTTGGAATCCCTACAATGAAATCCATGAAGACCTCTTCCCACTATTGAATATGAATATTTAAGGGTTGTAAAAGACCATATGTATTAATTTTCTCCCATTTATTTCTTTGACATTCCAAAAATTATTCTACGTTTAACACCACCTTTAAGCCCTTCCCAAAAGAAATCCTACATAATTTGGTGACATGTCTTCAAAAATCTTGAATGGACCCCAATTGGAGAACCATGAAACTTGTTCAAAATTTTGTGTTTAAGAGTTGAATTATTGCATAGGTATAATATCTCTTTATACCACAAAGCATCTCCCTTCCAACAAAACTTATCTGATCTACTAAGACCAATTTGTAATTGTTAAATGACATTCCTTGTAACAATATCATTCTATCATTCTGATTTGGCTTCATCCACCCAACCTATTTGTAATAATGAAGTAGCACACAATAGTGCATCATACTTCTCATACTTTCTAGATAATGCATCTACCACAACATTCTCCTTCCCTTTATTATATACAATCTCAAAGTCATATCCCAACATCTTAGTGACCCATTTTTGCTTCTCTTAAAAATATAATCTTTGTTTTATGAAATATTTTAGGATATCATGATTAGCCTTAACTTTGAAGTGTCTACCCATTAGATATGGGCTCTACTACTTTACTACATGAATTATAGTTAATATTTCCTTCTCATAAATAGGTTTGGGTTAATTCTTACCCTTTTATTGATAACTTTGAAAATTAATGTTCCTACCCTCTTGCATGAGAACTATACCTATACCATTACCTAAAGCATCACACTCCATAACAAAATCATTGGTGAATTTTGGATTAGTACACATGCCCTCCTTAAATATCTTGAATTCTATATTATCTAACTCATTTTGCTAAAAATAATTATCCTTCAAAATATTTGTGAGGGATGTTGCTATATGACCATAGTTTTTCATAAATCTTTTGTAGTATCCTATCAATTCCAAAAGCCCCTAGAATTTTTATGGGTTTTGGGAACAATCCATTACATAATATCCTTAATTATTTAGGGTGAACCTTTACCCCTTTGTGAAAATCTATGTATCCAAAGCTATTTATGCGAAGTTAACCTTCCTTTCTGTGAAGAATTGTTGGAACTCAGGTTTTTCTTCCTATGTTAATGATGCGGCCAAGAGAACCATTTTGGGATTCTCTAGTGTAGCTATGTTAGCTTTGATGGTGTCTTCGATTAGCATGGACGATTTTTCCTGTGTCACAGGAAGAAAGTCCGATCCTCCATCCTATGGTGCCTCAGAGAGGTTTTCACCTTAAAATATGTCATTTATTTTTACTATTTTGTTGTTAGAAGGTGCCTTGCGGTTTTCACCTAAAGACATTTGTTTTTTTGTCTTGTTCTTTGTATTTTTGCGACTGGAGGATTGCATAGTCTCCCCGAAGTAAGCTGCACAATCTAGGTCAATGGAAAATCTTGTTTTGTGATCACCCCATGGTATGCCTTCTCGGAGCCCCATGAATTCTGCTATTTCCTCATCATTCTAAAAGATATCCATCACTGGTGGTTCTTGTTGGTCCCAGTCAATCAGTTGTGGGTAAAAAAGGGAAATTCCATCGTCAATGTTGGTAAAACATGGAGAAGATGTAGAAAGTGTGCAAATTGAAGCCTCAAGTGTGAAGGAAAAGTTGTCAATTTCAACTTCTGTATCAGATGCAATGGATGGACCATACTCAGATTACGATGAGTTGAACTCAAAGTCATAATAGTGCACAAAAGTATTGGCATCATGACTACTCGATGGCCATTCAGAGGTATGGATAGTAGGTTCAGGCATGTTAGGCTCATGGGTGGGCTCAGGAATGGGGCGGGATAATTCGGATGTTGCCGATGACACCTTATGTTCTTCTGGTTCCCAAAGAATGCTTGCCCATTCCTTATTTTTGGAATGTTGGTCAATAGGGTCAATGTTGTACTCTTGTCAGAATTTTTCTTCGAAGGGGAGTTGACCAGGGTCTAGGAATAGTTCATCAATATCATAGTTGCTCAGGGTTTCCTTAGATCCCCATTCCCATTCATTAGAGTCAGTTTAGATAAGGGATTCTTCACTTGTCTCAACACTTTTTGGAGTCGTTACATCCTCACTTGAAAGTTCATAGGTACATTGATTGTCAATTATGAGTTGGTCAAACCCTAACCCTATGTACCTTGGTCTTGCATAAATTATAACATGTTCCCTCCTTCCATTGTTGGCCTTTCCAAGACCACTTGTGTCGTCAAAACCTAGTGCCTTGCATATATCATAGCCTTTTCCATAGAGATGCACTGGTAGTGGAGGTAACTCTTCTAGGTCTTTGTAGATCCAGTTAGCTATGTCGATGATGACTTCATTACTCATATCCCCCCATAGTGTGAAAACCATTTTTCGTGGAACCTTGAAAGTTGGTTTGGGCTCGATCGCGAAACACAGTCTACCATAGACTTTAGGCGGCTTAGGTATTGTGGTGATACAGTAAGCTGTATTCAATTTGAATTCTCCATAGCCAAGGTCTTGGATCTGAAGGTCTTTACTTGGTATGGAGGTCGAGGAAGATGGTGTGGCAGAAGTTGATGGAATGGATGATTTGGTGAGGGAAAATGGGTCAATATATTTGGAAGAGGTGGAAGTTGAGGCTTCTTGATTGATGGGTACCTGGTGCTCAGCAGTGGCTCGCAGATTGGTACAGTATTGAAATGGATTAGGATATCCTGGGATAGTGATTTTAGTACCATCAAAAGGGAATTTCAAGCATTGGTGGTATGTGGAAGGAATGGCCTTTAGAGCATGAATCCAGGGGTGACCGAGTAAGATATTGTAATGTATGTCATGACCCAGGACTTGGCATGTTGTATCTATAATAACTGGTCCCACCCAGAGTGGAATTGTGATGACGTCTTTAGAAGCACGTTCTTCATCATCATATGCCTTGATGACAATGCTCTTGGTAGCATCTACACATGCATCAGAGAAGCCAAGAGATTTAACCAATTTTAAATAGTATATGTTCAATCCTGCTCCGCCATCTACTAAGACTCGTCTAACCTTATGTTTGTGGAAAAAATACTTGATATGAAGGGCATCATTATGAGATGGTTTGGGCGAGGAATAGTCACTGTCCGAAAAGGTAATGTGATGAGGTGAATTCAGATATCTGACCATAGTTTTAAAATGGTTGACATCAATGTTGGTTGGGATGGATGACTCTAGCAGGACTTTATCTAAGATGGCCGTATGTGTGGGTGAGATACAGAGCAATTCGAGAATGGATATTTGAGCGGGTGTTTTATTTAGTTTCTCAATAAGGTTGAACTCTGGTTTAGGGTTTGACTATTTGGCAGATGGACCAGGTATGGTGATTTTAGGTTGACGTGCAGAAGGACTTGGGATGGTGACCTTGCCTTTGCGTGTTGTGATGTTACAGTCCGGGGCCTTTTTAATAGTGATAGTATTGACACATTGTTCTTCATCAGAAGCTCATAGTTTGTTGATGATTATACCACCAGAATAATTGGAGGCAGGACGGACATTATTGGCTTGATTATGGGTATTCTTCATGCCAGATGAGGAGGGTTTACCAGAACCATGATCCTGCAGTGGGTTCTTGTGGATAGTATGATCCATATTAGATGTAAATGGTTGACCACCTAACTCAATGGTGTGGTTTTCAATAAGGTCTTGTACCAAATTTTGCAACTAATGACAAGAGGAAGTTTTGCACCCTTTGACACGATGGTAATCACAAAATGCGCTATCATCCCACCATGATGGCTTGAACTGACCAGGGTCATATGGTTTAGGTTCTTCCAATGTTATGACACCATTCTGGATTAGTTTCTTTAAGACAATTTCGATAGGTTCACCCAAAGGGGTGTATGTGCGTTTTTGGAATTGTCGCGGTTGACGTAGCTGCCTTTGATTAGATTGAGCAGGATTGCTTTGAATAGCATTGGCAGTTGGTGTCTGTGTAGTTATAGGTGCATTTTGATTTTGTACTCAGTTGATGGTGAGTACATGACCTATTGCATTGATGGTTTTTGCATCGACCACACCATCATTAGTGATGTGTTTGTTCTTAACCCAGTATTTGGTTTTGTCATTGGAGCTACTTGGGTTATTATTTGTGGTGGTGTTGATGGTTTTTCCACCATACTTTAATTCACCATTGACGATCAAGGCTTTCTCAAGTTGAACACCCTTTTCAACAAGGTCAATAAAGGTGGTGCAACAATGGACTTCTAAGCCATATCTTAAAAGTCCTAGGAGAGTTTGTACAAACATGGCGACTTTCTCCTTTTCAGGTATTTCTACCGAGCATCTGCTTGCTAATTTTCTCCATCTTTGAAAAAATGGGATAAAAGTATCTCCTGCATCCTCTTGGGTAAGTCTGCATAAGGAGGCAATTTCGATATCCATGTCAATGTTATAGGCATAGTTTTCAACAAACTTGTTTGCCAATTCATCCCATATTTTGATTCCTTTAGGCAATAGCGAGAACCATTCCAGTGCATGACTTGCGAGACTTCTAGAAAAAAGTCTCATGAGATATGTTTGCTCATATGCAATGTCCATGCAACTAGTGGTGAATTCTCTTATATGTTCAACAGGGTTCGTTTTGCCTTTGTATTTAGGAAAATAAGGTACCACATATCCATGAGGAAAGGGTGGCATATACAAGGTTGTTTCAAATGGATATGGACACAAGTCATGTGACATGTAAGACTTTTTGTTGGATTGTTGCAAGGTCTCCACTTACGTTTGAAGAGCAGCGAGTTGGAGTGTGAGTGCTTCCACAATTGGGTTGTTGTTAGAATCACACATGTTGGTGATAGGGATGGGTTGAGTGCCCACTTGTTGTGATGAGATATGTTGATTTGGAATTGGTTGTTGGTGAGGAAAATGTGTGTTATGATTTGGTTGCTAGAAATGAGTGTTTTGATGAGGGATGTGCTGCTGTGTATGAACTTGAGAGGCATAAGTAGGGATATGAGATCTTGCCCTATTGGATTGAATTTGGGGGCCTTGTTGATTTTGAGCATGTTGATGCCCAAATGGAGTGAAAGATTGGGTGCCTTGATTGCCTTGCCCAAATAAGAAATTGTGGCCATGAGGAATGTTGGTGTTTTGCCTCAAAGGAATGTTGGTATTAACCTGTGAGGAATTAGGTTGGGTGCCTTGAATGACAAATCTTCGTTTATTTCTCCCAAAAGGGTTTGATGAGTTGGTTGCCATAGCATTCGAGGAACCTAATAACAGGTTTGCTGATGTGCCCATGGAACTAGATGAAGTTCCAAAGAGGTTTGAGGTGGTTGCACCTATTGATGCTCCAAATGTTTGTGAAGATGTTTGTTGGGGGATGGGTTGTGATGTGGTGTTGGTATGAGTAGAGGATCCCCCAATAGATGTTGTGTTGGTTGTGGTGGATGCATTGGTTGTAGTGGTAGCATGACCATGGGAGGTAGTATGGATGGTGTTGATGATATTTTGTGAAGAAACTCCCATGGAAGGATTGCGTAATGGGGGATTGGGAGATGTTGCTCTAAGAGCGTTGAGATCAAATCCCTTTGGTAACTTAGCCCCTTGGTCAAGGAGTATAGCTAGGAATATGGCAGAGTCATTTAAGACCACTCCTTCAACAAAAGCAACTACTTTTGGGTGTTGGGCAATAGCTAGTATGTCTTCTTTAAAGAATTCCCCATTTGGGACTCTACGGATAAATTGTTCAAAAAGATTTTATGGAGAGGGTGGGATGTTCATCTCACTGAAAGGATTGATACTAGAATTTACCATGTCACTAGAAATATTTTTCATGTCATTAGGGAAGGAATTCATGTCATTTGTGAAATTAAGAAAGTTGTTGTCTTTTCCAAAAGAAGCATGAGTCTTTTCTTTCTCTGTAATCTAGTTTCAACCATAAAATTTTTGCTCAACTTTGGGATGATGGGGGAGAATGACCTAAATATGACACTATGTTTTTTAGGTTTTGGAATTGAGGAATGTTATGAAATGCAAATGAGACCAAAATGAGACTAAAGATTTGTGAATGCAAATGGTGTGACACTAAAATGGTATGCAACTAAAAGGAGCCTAAGATGTACTCTCTATTGGTAAATCTAAGGAGAGGAATAGTTAACCAAGCAATTTTTTGGCAATGATTCAAGTTTGGAATATCAATGGACTGTAAAAGGATAAGGAGTGACAAGGTGAAGTTTCCACACTAGATTGATGAGTGGGAAATAATTCACAAGGATATTGACTGAAAGACAAGGGGTGATTAATTCCAAAGATAACCTAGTATTGAATGCAAAGTTTTGACTATGGATGGTAAGAGTCTACTCCTAAAATTTGAAAAAATGAGTGTCTAAGGAGATGGTAGAGTTAACAATGCAACTAATGGAATGGAAATGGATTCCTATTGTGATCCTAAAAATGCCATCTATAATGCAATGTTGAGGCAAGTTGAGCAATTCAGTGTTTGGTTTAAACAGTAACAGTAAAGAAAGACTTGATGGAATTTTGGAAAATACAAGTTTTGGACTTCAATTTTGACAGTGGGAAGATGGTTGTAAAGTTTGGAAAATGTGTCGCAGCGAATGCAGCACGATAGAGCATATGCGGCTCAGAATGGCGAGTGCGGTTTTTAAACCGATGAATGCGGCTCAGAATAGCGAACGTGGCTCAATTTCAATCAAATATGGATTGACAGGGTGAATGCGGCGTATGGGAGATCAAATGCGGTGTGAAATTGTGATTGTGATGCAGGATATTTCAAATGCGGCTCATCAGAGCGATTGTGGCTCAGAATGTAACGAATGCGGTTTGACAGAGCGAGTGCGTCATAGGAAGCAATTTTGGAAAAAATTTCAGCAGATTTACCAATTTGTCTCAAATTTTAGCAGGTTTGATGTTCAGTTGTTGAAGTTTTCTAAAAACAAGTTGGTAAACACTCATTGTTGTAAAAAAAAAATGAAAAACAACCACATTGAAGACATTGAAAAAAATCCTAAGGCTGCAAGGACAATATTCTTATGGATCCCACAAACCGCATATCCTTAGCGAATGAATTCAGAAGCTTGGCCCCATGGGCTCCCCCTTACAGTGCACTCACTTCTTAGGGCAACCAAGCTTCCAACCTCCATGAAACTTCCATGGCAGATTGATCATTTCTACTAAGAACTGCGTAGGTGCGGGTGCCTTGGCAACGACCATTGCTGCACCAAAGAATAGAGGGTTTGTGGTTTTCTACAACAAAGGATTTATTTCGGGCACCCGTTCAGAAGGCCACGCGAGAGGCATTATCATCCCAGTCTGCAGAGGTTACGCTCTATAGGTTTTGATGCACCACAATGGTACTGGGGAGTCAATTGCTAGTTCGTAGGAAGTTCTATAATGCTAAGCTTTCCTTAACATTCAAATTTATATACTGGTTGGGTGTCACTCGACTTTAGCGTGTTCCCGGTTTGAGTCGCTTTGGGGTGAGTAATTTTTCCCACCAAAGCAGGCCCAAAATCTAAGGCTTAACAAAAACAAGCCAACATATTCATAGTTCAATCAATCTTTGTTTAGAAACAAAGAGAGAGCACATGAATATTCTAACTCACACTCGCATGTTGTTCATTTTAAAACCCAAAATCAAATGTGTACAAACAAAAAATACATGGGGTTCATTTTATCCATTTGTAGTGTTTGTCAAACAGGGGGGGTTTATTTTAACTTTGTAGTATTTTCTAACTAAGAGTTAATTTTAAACCCATGTAAAACAAAGTGTATTGTTCTTTTTAGCCCTATGCACTTGCATGTTTGTTCATTTTATCCCATGAGTGAAAAGAATGCAAGATTTGTTGGAAAAAAAAGGAAAAACAACAACAATACACTTTAACTAACTCCAGTTGGACACACACTACGACAAATAGATTAGTAGCACAAAAAAAAAAAAACTCTAATCTAGAAATAAAGAAAATAGGAAAAAACTGAAAAAAAAAGAAAACCAAGAAAAAATCTTACCAGTCAAATACATCGCGACACAACATATGTGACTCGATCGGGTGTTTGCGGTTCAGAGGCTGGAAAATGCGGTGTGATAGTTCGGATGCATCGCTCGGGCTATCAAATACGGTGCGACAAAGCGAATGCGTCACACACGAATTCAAATGCGGTGCAACAGAGCATTTGCGTCCCATGGTCTATCAATTGTGTCATTCCATACCTGTACCTGCAAAATAAAAATCAGAAGCCGTATGAAAACCTGCAAAAAATGTGTTAAGGAAATAGTCAGGTTCACCAATGTAATGATGGATTTTCTGCTAGATAGATTATTAGTAACATATGCATGCCTGTAAATTAATTAAATCCAACAAAGCAATGAAATGCATAGGAGAAAATAAGAAAAGAAACAAGAAGCAACTTCACCCAGTCTTTCCTCCTCCATGGCTGACTTCCATTGCACCTTCTTAGCTTGCTGTGATGAAGAGCGTGCCCTCAGATTTGATGAGCAAACTTCTATAAATGGACTAGCCCTAAACAAAGATTTGAAGGATTTTGTATAAACTAAATGCAAAATGAAGTTACATCTAGAATGCAAGTAGCTAAATGATAAGCAAGAATGCAAGAATATAAGTTAAGAGATTTCTCCAAATTTCTAAGATTGTTGAAAATGAGGACGAAATTGACATTTTATAGAAAATGCAATTTTGGATGGACAGATGAGATTGAAGATTGAGAAAATGCCCTAGAATCAATGATCAAGATTCAAAATGACAACTCTCAATTAGGGTTAGGGTAAAATTCCCAAATGAGTGGACAAGATTTAATTTAAGAAATTAAATCAAGGATGGAGAATGAATGTGACATTGAGATGAAATTAGTAAAAATCAAAAGATAAGAAGATGAGATTTTAGAAAATCAACAATTTTAGCAATTACTTGATTTGTAGAAGAATATTTCCATTTTGAATTAAATTTAATTCAAAATATGGATTTTGTGAGATAATAAGTAATTGATTTAAAATTAATTACTAAAAGAAGAAGCAGTTAACCATGTGAAGTTATTTTAAATAAATTGTTTTATTTAAAAAGAGGGAAATGTCACATAAAGCAATTAAATAATTAGGAATAATTATTTAATTTAGAAGAGGTAGTTAATTAATTAAATAAATTAATAAATCTATTTAATTAAAAGAGGATTTGAGAATTAGTGACATATTAAATAAATTAGAATATATTTATTTAATAATCAAGAGAACATTAATGATAAAGATTAATTAAATAAATTGAGAACTTTATTTAATTATGAGAAGACTTTGATAATTAGTGACGCATTAAATAAATAAATAAGATTTATTTATTTAATAATCATGAAGAATAGAAAATCATGAATTAATTAAATAATTAAGAATTATTTAATTAACAGTTGGAGATGGTTTAGAAACATAATTAAAAAGTTATAATTATGCTAGGACAAAAAGTGGTAAAATAGTGCTTGCAGGCCTTGGTCATTTTTATGTGTCTATAGTAAATACCATGGAGTAAAAGGTTATGATGCATCAAAATGTGTTACACTCAAAAGACTCATCCAAGACCTTATTGATCAAGGAGAAATAGTTATTGAAAAAAAAATTCAAGGTCTAAGCACTAATGACAACATTGACAATATCTCAACCTCAAAAGTTGAAAAGAATGATCAAGAGCTATCTATCACTGATCACATTGACAATGTCTCCACATCATCCAATGAGCAAGAGGAAATACATCAAGAATTTAATCCCAAGCATGATCAAACTCAATCACCCAAGTCTAGCAATGATCCAGTCCAAGATATATTGACATCATCCAACCTCATGGAAGTACATATTGATAATCAAGACACTCTTAATCCAACACTTATACCCAATGCAAAAAATCTAAGCCAAGAGCTATCACCCATATGTCCACATTTTGAGGAAATCCAAGGATCCTTTACAAGCAATCCCTTATTTGAAATTGATTCATGTAAAGAATGTGAACCAAATCATATCAAAGATAGCACCACACAAAGTCAAGATCAAAAATCCCTATCATCAAAATAATACAATGACTTGGCAGATATCTTCCAAGACATCCAATGTTTTCCAAAAGAAGAACAAATCCATACACCAAGCACACATACCCCTACCCATGAGATGCTTACTCCTAATGGACATGTAGATAATATTCATTCAAAACAAGAGTCTCATACTATTGATATCATTACCAAGGAACAAGAGTCTCCTACTCTTAGCATCTGTTCACATGATCAAGATATAGAAAAATCCAGAGACATATCCGAAATTGATCATGAAGAAGACTTCTACATTAATTATGAATCAAAAACATCCTGTGAAGGAATATCAAAAATTAATCATGAGGAAGACTTTTACGTGGATAGTGAATCATCAACACCTCTTGAAGAAGCATTAAAATCTGATATTTCACAAGATCAAGCTGAAGATATCAATCAGGAAGTTATCCCACATATGGAGGAAAGTATCACTTATAAACTTGGATCACTTACCATTGTCAGGGAGAGCTATCTTATCAATGAAGAAGGTATCACCTTTGAAGATCCACACAAAAACAACGGGGTAAGTGCATGGATCTGTAACACAAATTTAGTGCCAAACTTAAAAAAAACCCATAACAAGCCATATTGTGCTTGCCAAATTTGGAGAGCTCCAAATGGCTTGAATTTTGTAATGAATGTTTGTGATCTCTTTTCCATATTCCTTGTTGATTTTCAGAAATATTTTAATCAATTGGATCTTTACTTTCCAACTTGGGCTGAGATAGTTCTACTCTAAAGCTTCCCAGATCAACATCATAGAAATAATTTAGTGGTTCTTGAGGAGCATATTCAACAATTTGGTTCATTCTAGGATCTCTATACAATTTTACCTCTTCCCCTTTTACTGGTATGGTGGCATATGACAAGTCAAACTGTACATTGCCTCCTACTGCAGTAGTCCATTGTCTTGATAGAAGCATCCCAAACTGAGGTGGTGTGTCAATTACAGTTGTGTCAATAATGTAAGAGGCTTGTGGGTAAGTTGCCAACCTAACTTCCACATTTTTCATGATTCCCACAACCGAGACAAGCCTGCTATCCATAGCGTAACATTTACCTCCCTCCAAATCTACCCATAAACCAAGCTGCTTCATTACCCTTACTGACATGATATTCATAGAAGCACCCGAGTCTATCATGCAATTTCTTACTAGTTTTCCGCTTATGAGTAAAGTGGTGAAAAATGGTTCAATTTGTGGTGTGTTCATTAGGCAAGCTTCTGGGATTTTTACCTCCTTTTTATTATTTATCTCTAAGACCTCTTTGTTCCCAGGGCTTTGATTTCCATTAGAAATTAGTTGTGTGTTACTTTCCCTATATTCTTTGATTTTCATCATTTCAATCAAGGGCACAGACATTTTTAATTGAGAGAGAGCTTGTATAAAATCAAAAGATGTACCTTCGGCTTTGATTGCCCTTTTAGATTCAATGCATTCTCCTTTGTTTTCCTCTTTCTCCAATTTTGATGTTTGATTTGGCTTTCGCTTTTCAATGGGAGGTTTCTTGCTTTCCTCCTTGGGGGATCCTTTTTGTTCTCTACTGTCTGATTGTTTATTATCAGTCCCTTTTGATGTCTCATCTAATGCATTTTTATTTTTTATGAATATCCCCCTTGGGACACCTTCATCTTTATTTATTATTCTGTTTCGCAAACGATATTTGCTTCTGGCATCCTCCACTACTACAATTGTCAATCTTTTAATCTCCTTTTCACTAGGTCTTCTTATATTACATTTGTTAGTCTGGCTTGATGCAACAGGGGGGTCTTGATCGCTTTCATTTTCCTCATGGTCAGAGAAAACATGTTGCTCTACCATGTGAACATTGTATTTTTGGTGGTCCACATTGTATTCATATCCTTCCTCTTCTGAAGATGCATATTCCTGTTCCAAAGGGTTAAGAATGTGGGATGTTAAATATACATTCTGGTCTTCACCACCATCATTTTTTGGTATATCTTCCTCAGATACTATCTGAGCTATTACATAATGTTTAGGGGAATGCGATGCATAACAGACTGAACACAAGGGACTTTTATCTACCATGTATGCCCCTTTTCTTTTTAATGGATCGGGTGTCTCTTTATTTCTAGGTCTCTCGTTCATTGATTTCCCATCTTTCCAATTGGTATTATAAGGCATGTCATGCAGCCTCAGTCTCTCATTACTATATGTGTTCTCTTGCCTGTTTGGGGGAACATATTGGGGAATTCTAGGATTTTCCCTTTTAGAAAACATCCCTGTAGCTTTTCTATTATTTTCTATAGTTAAGGCTATCTTTTGGGCCTCAGCCGGATTCCTAGGATCTCTATTTCTTAGTTCATATCCTGTCTTAGGATCAAAGGCTTTCAAATAGGCACTCAATGCAGCGGAATCAATCAACTTGGATGCATGAGGTGTTTTATTGTGTAATTTAATAAACCTCTAGTTAAAATCAAAGGCTTACTCATTTTGACATTTTTGGATATTCACTAACTCATGTAGGGAAAAGTCTGATGCACACTGATTTCCATATTGCTGAAGAAACATATCATAGAATATTTGAATGGAATGAATGGATGCTGTCGGTAGGCTATTAAACCAGTCCCTGGCATCCTCAATCAATGACATCATAAATAATCTCATTTGTACATCCTCATACTACATGCCTAAGTCCTGAATGACTATTTTGAAATCTCTTAGATGTTCCTCAGCTGTGATTGCATTACTTCCTATGAATTTAGGGACTAAATTCCTCCAATTTCTGTCCAGGGGATAGGGGAAAATCTGAAATCCAGCAAGGTCAAATTGCCTAATCATAGTTTTGCATTGTGGGGGAGGATTTTGGTACTGTTGGTGTTGGTAGAGTAGGTTATTATTTCCCATGTATTGATGGTCTTGTGGGGGTATATACTGCTGATAAGGAGGTGGCTGAATATTTCGGTATTATGGTGGAGCATTTGTGTTTCTATTATGATTCCTTGGCAGATTTCGGTGGGCTGGTGGGGAATTTGATGGCTTCTTATTATTTTTCTTATGAGGAGGGGTGTATTTGGGTGAATTAGCCGTTGGTGTTTTGATCTGAGCTTCGTGTAGCTTCATCTTTCTCAAGTCTTCTATTGCTTGAAGTTCTTGCTCATACTCTATCCTTAATCTTTTTGCATTTTGCTCCCTTTGTTCCAACTGTGTATCTTCTTCATCTCGTGCTGTGAATTCATGATTTTCTTCGAACATCTGATCATACTTAGGACCTCCTTCATAGAGCGCTACTCTTTGCTCATCCTCATACTCTTTCCTTTTTCTAGCTTCAAACTCGGCCATGGACTCTTCAGCTTTCCCAAGGTTTATCTTGTGGGAAGGATTTCTCCTCTCCTCAGGAGTGTGAAGCTCTTTAGATAGACTCTCTTCATTTGAAAGCGTATCATATGAATTGTATGTTTCCAATGATTTTGACACTTTGTTTTTTGTTGCTGTGTCCAATTCATTGAATGCTTTCTTGCTCTGATTATTTTTGTGATTTGACTTTTCTTTATTATCAGGACTGTCTCCCTCCTTGTACAAAGATCTCCTTCCTTGCATGTTATGAGAGACTGTGATGGTCTGAACTCTAGGTTGATTCCTTTTTGATTTGTATCTTATTGTGTCAGTCTCAATGCTTTTATTCATTCAGAGTCGCCACCCACTTTTTCTAAAAGTGAGAAAAGATTTTGTGGTTATCTTACCCAGTAGAGTCAGTTTCTTTCAAATTTCAATTATGGTTTTCTATAATGACTTTATATGGAAAGGTTGTCTATTACCAGACAATTCTTCTAGTTTTTTCCCCAGCAGAGTCGCCAATTTGTTGGTTCTCAAAAATGCTGGTTTCAATGAACCATGAGAGGCTGCCAAACTCTCAATACGTTGTTGGTCAACTAACAAGGCCAACCTGTATGGTTGAACCCTCTACTCTTAAGGCTCTTCTAGACCTAGGCGGGTGCACCTATATGAGTGACACAAATTTTGAATTTTACTTTTCCTACTTGATCTGACTATCCACAAATGGCAATTTGATAGTGGAAAGAATATAATTCTAACTTGGTATGAATTGTATAAGGTATGAATTAATATGTTTAATTAAAAGATGTCAAATGAAATGGACAAAACTGATGTAATCTAAATAGGGGAGACCAGTGCCTTGTTGGGTAAAACAGAGTCAAATGAAAGATTTAAACGAATGGTTTCTATCTGGCAGGGATTCTAATTATTTGGCATATGGTATTTAGTCTATAACTTGTATAAACATGCAAGGATGTAATCATCAAACTCTTCTTAATGATCCAAATGATAATTTCCAGATTACTGTGAATGACTTGAAGGAATTAATATTTGCTTGAAAGAACCAACCAATCACATCACACAAATACAACAAATGTGTATTGATAAACTAAGAATATACTTGATATGTCAATTTAAATAACAAAGAAACATTAACCTTGGAGACAACTTGATAATTTTCCAATTAATTTCAACAAATAATTGATACTAGAATAGTGCCACAACATCAAATTCCATTCGTCTGATCCTTCAAAATTTATACATGCATCATAGTCTCCTTGAACATCATTCTAAAAATACTTACAACAATTTTCCTATTTTTCTTAAATCTTCTGTATTTTTTGTCCTTTAGAATTTTACAAATATTTATACATTATAGATCAAGGGTCATGACCCTTCAATTTTCTGGTCATGACTATTCACATTCTTTGTAGTTTAAATAAAACATTTAATTATCTGCCTTGTCGGAAAATAAATGATCTTAAACTATAGTCGGTCTTTTAATTTTCTCATTTTATACCTTTTCCCACTTTTATTTTATTTAAATTTTGCTGCGAGCCTTTCTTTATATTTACCGCTCTACCGCGGGCTTTGAATTTTCTCCTGCGGTATGCGGTAAGCGTTAGCCACTTTCCTCCTTGCTTACCACTCTACTGCGGTCTTCACACTAATTGCGTGTGGTATAGTGGTAACCGCTAATGCTGGTTGCTTGCCTTCGATGTTTCCTTGCCCTTTACCGTGCTACCGCGGTCACTGGCTTAGCCGCCAGCTGTACCACGGTAGATTTCCTTCACTATTTGTTGACCGCTACCGCGGCCACCACAGTCTATGCTTAGGTCATGTGTGGTAGTGCGGTAAACCTCTGCTGCCTGTTCTTTGGCTGCCACCGCCATACCGCGGTTTAATTTTGGGAGACCGCGGTAAGGCGGTAAAAGCTTATATAGTGAAATTTAAAGATGTGGTAAGGGTTATAAATTATTTTTTTCCCTTTTTGAATGGCGGTAAAGCTAAATTTTCCATGAGAAGGTAGTGAAATATAAGAAAATAAATGGGGGCAAAGTATAGAAGGTGGTTAATTGACTTTTATGGGAGAGATAATGAAAATGTAAGGCATGAGTAAATAAAATATCTTAAGGTTTTGATGGATTTTTATGGAAAATAAATAGGATAATCCTAGGAATTCTATTGGAAAATTTCAGTTCTAACACCTCCCTCCTTCCCTCTCTACTTATCTCTATCTCTCCTCTCCCTCCCTCTCTCGACCTCACCCTCCCCCCCTTCTTTTTTTTCTCTCCTCCCAATCTCTCTCACTATTGTCCCTCCCTCCCCCCTCTTTCTCTCTCAATTCCCCTTTTTCTCTATCTCACTCTCACACACACCTCTATCTCCCTCTCTCCCTCCTCTCTCTACTCTTTATCTCTCCTCTCTCTTTCCCTCTTTATACCTACCTCTCCCTCCATCACTCTCTCTCTCTCCACCCCCCTCTATCTCACCTATGTCTCCATCCCTACCTCTTTCCCTCTCTACTCTCTATCTCTCCTCTCCCTTCCTCTACCTACCTCTCTCTATGTCTCTCCGTCCCTCTCTTTCTCTCCCACTCTCTCCTCTATATCTCACCATTACCTGTATCCCTACCTCTCACTCCCTCATCTCTAAATCATCATTCTCTCTCTCCCACTTTCCCTCCTTCCCTCTCACTCCTCTCTAAATTACCATTCTCTCTATATCCCAATTTCCCTCCTACCCTCTCTCTATCTCACCTATCCCTTTCTACCTCTCCCTCCCTCCAACCTCCCTCTCTCTCTCTTTATCTCTCTTTCTCATTCTCTCCTTAACTCTCTACTCTCTATCTCACCACTCTCTCCATCTCACTCTCCCTCATTCCCTCTCTCCCTCCTATCCCTCCATCTTTCCCTCCCTCTCTACCTACCTCTCCCACTACTACCTACCACTCTCTCTACCCCTCTCTCTCCCTCCCACCTCTTTCTCTCTTACCCTCTCCTTCCCTCTCTACTCTCTATCTCTCCCCCCTTCCCTCTTTACTCTCTTTCTCTCTCTCCCCCTTCCTCTCCCATCATTTTATCTACTCTCCCTCTCTCTCCCTCTCACACACACTCACCTCTATCTCCTTCTTTCCTCTCCCTCCATCCCTCCATCCCTCCACTCTCTACTCTCTATCTATCATCTTTGTCTACATCTCCTTCCCTCTCTATTTATATTTTTATCTCCTCTCCATCTCTTTACTCAACACTCCCTCCATCACTCTATATCTCAACTGTGTCTCCTCCCTACCTCTTTCCCTATCTACTCTCTATCTCTCCTCTCCCTCTCTCTACCTCTCTCTCTCTACCCCTTCCCTCTCTACGGTTTAATGGTTAAGGGTTAAGGTTAAGGGTTTAAGGGTTTAGGGTTTAGGGTTTAAGGGTTAAGGGTAGAGGGTTAAGAGTAGAGGGGAGAGAGATAGAGGGAGTGATTTAGTGAGAGAGACCTAAGAGAGGGAGAGGGGGTAGGAGGGAGAGACTTGAGGGAGAGAGGGAGGGAGTGGGAGAGAGATATATGGAGGCATGGTTAAGGGTTTAGGGTTTAGGGTTTAGGGTTAAGGGTAGAGGGTAGATAGATAGAGGGAGTGACTGAGAGAGAGACCTAAGAAAGGGAGATGGAAGTGGAGGGAGTGAGAGAGAGATAGAGGGTAGAGGATTAAGGGTAGAGGGTAGAGGGTTTAAGGGTATAGGGTAGAGGGTTAAGGGTACAAGATAGAGGGTTTAGGGTAGAGGGTTAAGGGTAGAGGGGAGAGAGATAGGAGTGAGTGAGTGAGTGAGAGAGAGACCTAAGAGAGGTATAGGGGGTAGGAGGGAGAGACTTGAGAGAGAGGGAGGAGGAGAGATAGAGGAGAGGAGTAGAGGTTTAAGGGTAGGGGATAGAGATAGAGGGAGAGGGGGTAGGAGGGAGAGGTTTGAGAGAGAGAGAGAGGGAGGGAGTGGGAGAGAGATAGAGGGAGGAGGGTTAAGTGTAGAGGGTAGAGGGTTTAAGGGTTAAGGGTAGAGGGGAGATAGATATAGGGAGTGAGTGAGTGAGTGAGAGAGACTTGAGAGAGGGAGGGGTAGGAGGGAGATATTTGAGAGAGAGAGAGAGGGGGAGGGAGTGGGAGAGAGATAGAGGGAGGCAGGGTTAAGGGTAGAGGGTTTAAGGGTTAAGGGTTTAGGGTTTAGGGTTTAGGGCTAAGGGTAGAGGGGAGAGAGATAGAGGGAGTGACTGAGATAGAGATATGAGAGAAGGATACTTTAGAGAGAGAGAGGGAGTGGGAGAGATAGAGAGGGTAGAGGGTTAAGGGTTTAATGGTTTAGGGCTTAAGGTTTAAGGATATAGGGTAGAGGGTTAAGGGTAGAGGGGAGAGAGATAGAAGGAGTGAGTGAGTTTGAGAGAGACCTAAGAGAGGGATAAGGGGTAGGAGGGAGAGACTTGAGAGAGAGAGAGGGAGGGATTAGGAGAGAGATAGAGGGAGGTATGGTTAATGGTAGAGGGTAGAGGTTTTAAGGGTTTAGGGTTTAGGGTTAAGGGTAGAGGGGAGAGAGATAGAGAGTGAATGAGAGAGAGACCTAAGAGAGGGAGAGGGGGTATGAGGGAGAGAATTTAGAGAGAGGGGGAGTGGGAAAGAGATAGAGGGTAGAGGGGAGAGAGATAGGAGTGAGTAAGTGAGAGAGAGAGAGATAAGAGCTGGAGAGGGGGTAGGAGAGAGAGAGAGATATGTAGGTAGGTAGAGAGAGTTGAGATAGAGACAAAGTAGAGAGGGAAGGAGAGAGGGGAAGGGAGGGAGAAGTTAGAGAGAGAAGGATGAAGGTGGAGAGATTGAGAGAGGGAAGGAGGAAGAGAGGGAGAGAGAGAATGAGGTATAAAGGGATAGGTAGGTAAATAGAATTAGAGAGGGAAGGAAAAATGGAGGGAGAGGTATGGATGGAGAGAGATATGCATGTAGAGAGAGGGAGGGGAGATATAGAGAAGTAGAGAGGGAAGGAGAGATGGACGGAGAGGTAGGGATAGAGGGAAAGATAAGGATTTAGAGAGAGAGGTGAGAGAGAGCAATAAAGAGAGAGAGGTAGGTAAGGAGAGGGAGAGGGAGATAGAGAGAAGTAGAGAGGGGTGGAGAGAGGGAAGAAGATGTAGGGAGGGAGAGAGAGAGAGGAGGGAGGGGGGGATATATGGGGAGAGAGAGGTGAGATAGAGAGAAATAAAGTAAAGAGGGAAGGGAGAGAGAGACAGAGGTGATAGAGAGAAGTAGAGACATAAGGAGGAAGGTAGAGATATTGAGAGAGGGAAAGAGAGAGGGAGAGAGAAAGAGGTATATAGGGGCAAGTTAGATAGAGAGATGTAGAGTGGAGTTTGGTGGGAGAAAGAGAGAGAGGAGGGAGGGATAGATAAAGATATATTGTTGAGATAGATAAGAGAGAGAGAGAGGTAGGTAGAGAGAGAGAGATCGATAAGAGATAGAAAGGGAGAGGGAGAGATGAGAGATAGAAAGAGGGAGGGAGAGATATAGAGTAGAGAGGGAATAAAGTGGAGATATTGAGAGAGAGGAGGCAGGGAGGGAGAGAGAAATAGGTATAGAGGGATAAATAGGTAGGGAGATGTAGATATGAAAGGAGAGATAGAGGGAGAGGTAGGTATGGAGAGAGAGGTAGGTAGATAGAGGGAGGGGGAGATAAAGAGAAGTATAAAGGGAAGGAGAGAGGGAGGTAGAGGTGGGGAGGGATAGGTAGGGAGAGAGAGGTGAGATAGAGAGAAAGAGAGTAGAGAGGGAAGGGGAGAGAGAGAAGTGAGATAAGTTATAATGATGTGTAATGGAGAGAGAAGTAGAGAGGTAAGGAGGGAGGTGGAGAGATTGAGAGGGAAGGAGGGGGGGGAGATAAAGAGGTATAGGAGGATAGGTTAGACAGTAATAACTAGAGAGCAAAGGTGGGTGGAAGGAAGAGAGAGGGAGAGAGAGAGGGGGAGAAAGAGAGGTGAGATAGAGAGAAGTAGAAAGAGAAGGAGAGAGAGGGGGAGATAGAGAAAATTAGAGAGGGAGGGAGGGAAGGAGAGAGAGGTGAGATAGAGAAAATTAGAGAAGGAAGAAGAGAGAGAATGGCGAGATAAAGAGTAGAGAGGAAATGAGAGAGAGAGGGAAGCAAAGAGTGAGAGAGAAAGAGGGTAGAGAGAGGAGGGAGGGAGGGATAGAGAGAGGTGATATAGAGTAGAGAAAGATATATATAGAGATAGAGGGAGAGGGAAGGTAGACAAAGAAATGTAGAGAGGGAAGGAAGGAGGGAGGGAGGGAGAAATATATTGGAGAGGGAAGGCGATAGATATTAGAGAGGGAAGGAGAGAGAGATGGACATGTAGAGACGTAGTTCTTGAGCTCAAGTGAGAGAGTGTTAGATAAAGGGATGGAGATAGTGAGAGAGAGAGGTCTAGAGAACAAGAGATGAAAATGAGTGAAATAGAGAGAGAAAGATGAAATTTGACCTCCTAATTACTGAAATTTGACTAAGTTGTTGGAAACACAAGGGCAGAGAACTGAGAGGGGGGTGAATCAGTTGTCACAGAATTTCAAACTTATTAACTTTATTAACTATTATTCTCAGATCTGATTAATAATGATGAAAGCATAAATCAACAACACATCATAAATACACATAACACTAAGATTTTATTGTGGAAACCTTGTTAGGGGAAAGAACATGGTGGAGGTTAATCCACAAGTTTATATTCTATTAAAAGTATAAGAAGAATAAATATAAGGGAAGACTCACTATCTTACAGAAACATTCAGATTAAATCCATTTGAATATCTTGAACTGAGAAAGTAGCATCTGCTAATGCCTGACTATAGTTCCGATTAAGCACATGAACACTTATTTACTCTTCTTCCCTCTTCTTCACACTCTGCTTTTCCTTCAAATGATCTGATCTTTATTCACACATACTCACACACTTTGCATCATACATACATCAAATGAGATGAACAATCGCTTATATATATCCGCAACAAGTAATTACATCACTTCATGTCGGCTTCAACAAAATAATAAGATGAATGCAAACTATCGGCCCAAAACAATAAAGATTATTAATGTGAATCTACCAAGGTCATCCACAACATAGTAGAGACCCAAAACAATGTCCTCGAACACAAAACAACTTTAAAGATTCTTCCTCGAAGATCCGCAACACGCTTCAATCACCTTGTCGGCCATGAACATGAAAAACATGAACACATAAGAGAAAATCAGGGATCGTGAGCACAACGATCATTGCAGATGTGTAACACATATAGAGAATGATCTAGAAAAATACACAGACACAACAGGAGCATACACAACAACCCAAATTACCAAAATCACATTATCTTCTTCCATGAATACCAACTTCAGTAACAAAATAATTGTCAAAACACATAAGCTCACAACTTGCTTAAATATTCATGTGCACCACTAAAAATTTTAGTGGATAAACTATATAGACTTGAAAACAAACCCTTTAATCTGCAACTGCTCACCATCAACATACTGAACTTTCCATCATATTGATCTTCACTGCTTCACAGAAAACCTGTAACATATTTTATTATAATTTTCTCAATATCCTCGACATATACAGTCTTAGAGACATTAAAGCTAATAGTGATCATTTCTTATACTTCAAGTTTTGGGCATCATACTCTAGTCTGAAGATTAAATGATCAAAGGATACTTCAATCCACAGTTTGAGTACTCAAATATAGGTTTTACAAAATGGGAATGCACTTGCATTTAGGCACACTTCCTAGAGCTCACTGTTAAAAAAATAAAATGGCTCACTGCCTTACAATCAGTGTCAAAAGACAACATAAGTGGTGAACTATTAATTAGCATCTGCGAATGCTTGAGAATAGTTCTGGTTAAGCACATTAGTCAATTTCATGACCTTCTATCTAATTCTTCTCTTCTGCTTTTCTATGCTTCAATCCGCATTTCAAATCTTTTATGCACAAGTGAAATCACTCTAATATCCTTCTAAATTTCACATCACACACCAAATTGCATCACACTCAAAATGATATAATCGATCAATTATATATATTTGCAGCTAAAGATTCAATCAACCATATGTTAGATTTAATAAAACATAAAATATTTTCAACCGTCAGCTCAAACCACAAATGATTTTCAATGCACACCATCAAAAGTCAGCCATAGCATAGTGAGGACCTAAAAAAAAATCCTCAAACCCAAAAATACTTAAAATAATTTCACCTCGAACATCTGCAACACACCACATTCACTTAGTCGACCTTCTAGCACTGTTACAAAAAAAATCAGTCAATAAAATCTCCTAACTCATACACCACTTGATGTGATGACACAAAACATGAGAGTAAGATATTCCAGATGCTCAATGACCTTCCTTGAGATCCACAACCCAAACTGATAAACTGGTGATGCAAATAGGTTCAACTTCAGTCGGATACCCTATTCTTCATTCTGTCTCTCGGTATGAACAAATACAAAGGTGCACACTACATCATTGACTTAGGTTGCCATCAATGACAACACTAGAAGTCATATGCCAACAATATCCTCCTTTGACATTGATGACAATACTTAGTGAAAAATGACTAAGTGTCAGAACCAACATACTGCAATCCTTCAATACTTCAAAAGGTCATTGCTGACACAACTCCCCCTAAAAAAGTTGACATCATACTCCAGTATGTGATTTAATAGTATGATGCCAGATGTTTTATTACTATTAGCTTTAATAGCAGTCTATATGTTTCTAATTTAACATGTTGATTATTGAAAATTTCACATACTCCAGTTTGACTTCCTTATCACTCACCTTATCTCTCAAAAAGTGGTACTTGATAGATATATGATTGGTCTTTGAATGTAACACCGAATTATTAGAAATGTTAATTGTACTTGAATTATCATAGAATATAGCAATAGGCTCATCATACAAACTCTGATATCTTTCAACATCTGCTTCGTCCACAATACTTGAGTACAATTGTTAGTAGCAGCAATGTTTTTTGCCTTTGCAGTAGACAAAGAAATGGCATTATGCTTTTTACTTAACCGTGAATACAAACAACTTTTTTCTATTTCTAGTTCTAGCTACAAATTCTTTAGAGAATAAGGGTTAATAAAGTTAATAAGTTTGAGGAACATCAAAGCTATTAGTCAGCCCAAAACAATAAAGATAATATGGACATTCAGCGTGTTGACTCTTATAAGATATATGGTTTCTTATAGAGACATGAAGATAATATTTTATTATAATTTTCTCAATATCCTCGACATATGCAGTCTTAGAGACATTACAGTAAATGACATGAAGAGACATATACAGTATGTAGACATTAAAACTAATAGAACATTAAAGTAATTGGTATGACATTAAAGCCAATAGCTAATAGTGAGACATTAAAGTAGAGAGGTTTAGAGAATAAGAGATGAAAATGAGTGAAATAGAGAGGGAGAGATGAAATTTGACCTCCTAATTACTGAAATTTAACATGATGATTACTGAAATTTGACTAAAGTCTGTATTTTTTTAAAATATTCCAAAAACTAGAATTTGCATTATAACTCTTAGAGATATGAAACCACTCTCAAACATCCTGAAACTATATACATGAAATATAACTTAAAGTATAAGAAAGTAAATGTCCATACGTAAATGTCAACTTATACTTGGTAGAGAAAGAGAAAAGGATAGAGTTTAGAAAAATGCATTCCAAAAGTCATGAATGACATTCGGTGAGTGCCAAATTTGGCGCTAGCCAAATGAAGCAACCCATTTGGCAAGTGCCAAATTTGGCGCTAGCTAAATGAAGCAACCCATTTGGCAAGTGCCAAATTTGGCACTAGCTAAATGAAGTAACCCATTTGGCGAGCACCAAATTTGGCACTCGCCAAATGGGTTGCATTGGGAAATACCAACCCAATGGGTTGGATTTTGCATTGGGAATCTAACCCAATGGGTTGGATTTTTCATTGGGAATCTAACCCAAAGGATTGGACAACCATTTCATGCAAAAGACGTGATTTTTGAAAGGGTAAGAAAATTTCACACATTTTTGGTCGTGCTCACCATCACGTTTGCACGTCTTTCAATGCAAGTTTATAAAAAAACCGTGATGGCATTAACCTCTCTCTTAGCTATCTAAATATATAATTCATTTTTCGTTTTGATTCAGTTAACGTTTTGATCCATAACTTCTCTTGTAAATGCCTCTGTTTTTGGTCAAAACCCAACATGTGCTAGTTTTAGGATAGATTTTTACTCGTTCATCGAAACGTGAAACAAATTACATTTTTTGAAACTAGACTCCATTCTACACGTGATGAAAATAATTCAATTTTTGATTAGTTTTCAAAAAATTTAGGGTGGAGCACGCTCAAATTTTAGCTTTTCAGGATGTGTCCACTTTGAAAATTCATAAAATATTATATATTCATTAAAAAAATTGTTCGAAAGAATGAGGATAAACTACATGGTGTTAGCTAATTTCTCACTATTCATATTTTTGAAATTCTAAAAAGAAGTTAATCAAAAAGGGGGAGCCCTCAGATGCTATGGTATTTTTTTTGATAAAAACAAGACTTATTTTGGGACCCCCCCTTTTTGAGACCCTTAATCTTTATGAATTTAAAAAAGAATTAGTATCTTAGAAACTAGACTCGTAGCACATCAACTCTTGCTGTTGCTGCATCTTGAAATTTTGAGCGTAACTATCTTCATTTTCTTGTGCAAATAAGATTTTGTTGATTTAAAAAAAAAAAAAGTGGCATCTTAAGAGCCAAAATTGTGTCACAGATCCATGCACTTACCTAGAGAAGGTTTAGCACCTTGTTTCCAAGGTAAATCATATCCTATTGCAAATAATTTTTTTCAACAAATGAATTATCAAGGCAGAGGATTAGGCCTACATGAACAGGGTATCCTAGAACTAGTGTAGATTATTGGAAATCATAAGCATCAAGGTCTTGGTTTTCAACAATTAAGGGATCTAAACATATTAGTGATACCTGTATAATATTGGGGGCAACTTTATCTAATACAACATCAACATAGAGAGCACAAAGAGTACTTATGATGAAATTGCTACCAATGCTACAACTAGCCATATCATGAATCATCGCTACCAATGCTACAAATAGCCATATCATGAATCATCATCCATGTATTTTTCCACCCTCTAATTGGGGCAAACAACAAGGGAAAAAGATATATCAAATAAAGGAACAAGTCATTGAATTAAAAAAATCGGTAAAAAAAAATGGACAAGAAAAATTAAAATGGATACAAAAGAAAAATAAATAAAATCATCCCTATCAAACTCCATCACTCAAAGAAACTATGGGGAAAAATAAAAAAGGGAGGTTCATCCATCAAAGATGTCCAACTATGCAAAATAAAGCTTCAAGAGCGACCTACAAGGTATATCAACATGTAGGTCCCAATCGAATTTTCGTATCCACCCATCATTGCTCATCATCCCAAGTTTGGAGAGTCAAAGATTCCAAACTGTCAACCAATCCATCTAAATCTCATATCCCTCAACATACTCCACCATAAAATTTGACATACACAATATCAAACCCTCACATTGACCATGCGTTGGAAGCAACTCTTTATCATAAGGATTGTAAAGGCACCCTATTGCGATGGGCACATCAAGGTAAGGTTGAATTTGGTATTGACAAAGAAGAATTTTTTTTATCAAGATTTACACTCAAATGCCTGTATCTTAGCAAAACAACTCCTCCAAGTAGGATATCGTTGGCACACCATGATAGAAACAACACCCATATTAGCACCAATAGTATCTCCATCGGCACCACTATGTGGTTCAACATGAGCAAACATATTGTCACCATGATGAAAACCTGGTAAACATGCAACTTATGTGACATCAAAAAAATCAAGAAAATAGTCAAGAAAAGTTTGTACTCTAGTGAAAAACACTATGGTGGCGCTTTGAAAAAGTACCATGGTGAAAACTTGGAAAAATGCGTCATGTGTAGAATCGAGCATCTACGTGCACCATTTCAGGTGGAAGCATCTCAACATATCCATAATAAATACAATCCAATTTTATCCAAAATCCAACTTATCTTGATCTTGAAATTTTTTTGGTGTACACTTTATACTTGCTTATGGAAAACATCTTGACGTGGGTCATTATCGTTGATCCTATCCTATCCAACATTATATGAGCCAATAGGCATTTTTTCAAAGGGGAATACTCTATCCAAACATACTATCCTATCACAAGATAATCCATCATTGCTAGACATTAGGGGAAAATACTTACATCTTTCTTTAGAATAAATCTTGATCTACGTCTTCTAACTCATATTGTGATCTAGGCATCATCCCAACAACAAGGTGTACCACTAACACACTACCAGGGTAACATTCAAAACAATTTGTCCCAACAACAAGGTATACCACCAATGCACTACTAGAGTAACCTTTAAAAAAATTCATCCCAACAACAAGGTGTACCACCAACGCACTACCAGGGTAACCTTCAAAACTATCAAAAATTTAAAAGCATGTAGAAAACAAACACAATCAAAAATAAATTCAAAACATCAAAAATCCCAAAAACATGTTATGCTTTGAGATAAAACGAATTGAACTACATAGTCTCTGCGTGTATAACATAGGCAAGGCTTATCAACCTCTGAGGTATTAGGTCAGTCCTTTTAGGTATCTACCATGCTTTCATTCAACTTAGTCAAAAAATTCAAAATCCAAAAACATTAAAAAAATATAAAAACGTCAAAAACAAGTTCTTCTCAAAACAAGCAAACTACGAGCCTTTGCATCGATAATGTAGGAGATATGTTGTAATTCGAAAACGTCTAGGACATCTCACTCACACTCCTAGAAACCAGTAATTAGATCAAACAACTAACATGGTCATCGCTCTCTCGAGTAAAGCAGTTTGAGATCTACCTGCAAACATTCAACCCACGATGATAAAAATTTTCTATGAGGACATGAAACGAACCTAAGATTACGAACAAGCTAGCTCAAAATTTCAAAAGAAGCAAAAGTAGTTACTTTTTTGATAAAAGCTATAAAGAAATTCAATAACGGACCTGTTTTTGACAAAAGCAATAAATAAACTCAAAAGCAATACAAATAGAAAAAGCGAAAAAGTTTCTCAAAACCGAACAAAAATCACAAAGGTGATCATTTCATACAAAGAAGATCAATAGTGAACATCTTAGACAAGAGCAAAAATCAAAAGCGAACATCTAGATCAAAGGTGAACATTTTAATCAAAAGTGAGAAAAAAAAAAGAAAAAAGCAAAAGTGGCACAATAAAAAACTTCAAAGGTAGCAAGAATGATTCAAAAGCGTGAAAATCACAAACCTACTACTTTTGCCTAAATTTTTTTAAAAGAATTTATTACTCAAAATGACAAAACAAAAATATTCAAATATCTTGAAAACTCCAAAAAAAACATCAAATAACATCAAAAGCATAAAAACATTTGAAAAGCTCAAAAATACTCTGTGTCATTGCCTATCTGCAATAAATCATCGTCCATAATAAACAAATCATCACACTCACCCTTTGAAAAAATAGACAAACAAACAAAGCAACATCAAAAGCTAGAACTTTCAAGCAAACAATCACAAAGATTTGATTACAAACAGACTAAAACAAAGCCAAAGTATTAACTACCTATCTATTGACAATTCACCAACAACATCCTGAGATATGTCTTAACAAATCCATTCCTACAATAGACAACATCAATACCGGATAATAGCCCCAAAATAGATATGACAAGTGATACAACAATATTGTTTTATCTTTTTGTGAACTTATATTTTTGATTTACATTATTGACTCATTCCCAGGATCTCTTGAGGATGTCCATAAGGATTCAGAGAGGAAGGTATGGGGAAATTGAGCATCATTTCTATTTACTTTGTTTTTTGTATATTTTTGTGATACTATCATGACGAATACTTGCTTTGTTTGGTGTATGTAAGTTGTTTTGAGACAATTTGTGTAGCGGTTGCATGTTAGGTATTTCATGTGTAATTGGTCTGAAAAGTTTTAACACAACTCAACCATATTTTTTAACAAAGTTTCTGTATGTTTGGTATGAGAAAAAATATTCTTCTTATGCCGAGTCAAAGTCCACATAATGGATACAAAGCCACCTTGGTTATTAATACCCTGGTGCAATGTGTCTATTTGATACATCAATAAGGATTGTTAAAGATACGAAGCCTCCATGAAAGAAAAAAAAAACTCATCAATGACTAACAACATCAACTATTCTTCAGTTCTTATTAAAATTTTCTTCTTGTCACCATTTCTTCTGCTAGTCCTTCCACTTAAACGCGTGACATCAACTTATCAAAAAAATTGGTTCATTATGTAGAATTTTCACCAAATTTCTCGAGGGGGCACCATCCATGGTATCCTGTCTAGGGCATAGTGGGGCAACTTTGGGGCATATTGGGGCAAATTTTGAGTAGGAATTCTTGAATTTTCTTTGACACACCACTCAAAATCACATTGTATCAAAGAGGGGCAAAATGTACACCTAAAATTGTCTTGACTGGAGAACAACACTAACTTTCACCCTTCTTCCTAAATGATTAAATAATACATTATTATTTAATTATTATCATTTCTCATATTCATCTATTAATTAAGTGGTTTAACATTATTTAACTTTAATTCATCCTCAAATCATCAAATACATCAAAAACCCTAATTTCCTCTATTAATTGAATAATATTACCTTATTTAAATAATTCACTTTTTGATCACTTTTGACTAATTAAATGAATTTCATTTACTTAATAAAGTCTTAATCTAACTTTATTCCTCGTAATTAATTAAATAACATCAATTATTTATTTATGTCGCTAATTTTCCTTAAGTCAATTAAATTATTAATACTTAATAGTTTAATTAAATCACTTTCCCTTAAACTTGAATAATTAATTTAATTATTCAAAACATCATTCAAAAAGGTCAAAACAAACAAATAAAACTTTGTGTACAAATGTCAAACATGATTTACATGTTCAACTCAAAAATATTAATTAATTACCCTCAACCACTTTTATGATT
Source organism: Sequoiadendron giganteum (assembly GCA_007115665.2). NCBI lineage: Eukaryota > Viridiplantae > Streptophyta > Pinopsida > Cupressales > Cupressaceae > Sequoiadendron > Sequoiadendron giganteum. The sequence goes on from CM021110.1 coordinate 30,910,704, forward strand.
GAGAAAATTATGATCCACTGATTGCTCACTCTGATTGGCTGACTGATTCATCTATTTCTTGATTGATTCATCTATTCTTCAATCCCACTGAAGGCTCAACTTGATTTCTTCAATCCCATTGAAGGATCAACTTAATTTCTTCAATCCCACTGAAAGCTTAATCTATTTCCTCAATTCCACTGAATACTCAAATTGATTTTATCAATTACACCGATTACGTAATCAAAATCCATTGGTTCTTCCCATGTAATTCCCCTCAACAGTTTTGAACCGTTGATCAAGATATTCTACTATGTAATCTAATCGTTCATTTCAAAACTCAAATTCTATATAACAATCATCTTCTTCCTAAAAAATGAACGAAGGATCAACATCTTTTGTACAACAAAGTAATGCTGAAATCATAATCAATCTTTTGACAAACTTTACACATCTTCGATCAACACACACACAACTTTGAAGCTTTTTCTACGCACAAATGGAGGCTTCGCATTGATACAAAAATGATTCAACATCTTTGCGAATACACTTTGACACATGATGGTAACACTACAATTTTGAATTCATTTTGCATTATTTTGTTTCAATTGATTTCTTGAATTCATTGTTCTTGTAGTTTTATTTCGTGAGTAATGGGTATGAATCTTGATCTTTCATTTGAATTAGATTAGTTTAATTCTTGATGATTGATTATCTTAATGCCTTATTCAATTTCCCCCTTACACTTCTAAATGCATGTCATTGAATTTTCCACTTTTGTGATGTAAGAGTTACAACACATTATTGCAACATATCCATTAAGAACAATTTGTGCACTTGTATTTTATTTCCATTATTTTGGTATTTTTTATAAAGCTATTATTCCAAATTTGTGTTTCTTTGTAATAAAAATGTTGGTCTATGGACTATTGATCTTATAGTGATTATGTAGTCATCCTCATTCGTATCCATTTGGTATATTACATACTTAAATATTTTTACTATATATTTTAATAATGGTAACCCTATCCCAATAAATAAATTTCCTTAAAAATGACAAATCATATTTTTTTTTCTAATGGTTTGACAACTTTACAGACTCTAACATATTTGTAACAATAAATTATCATTTCTCAATATCGTAAAAATTAAATTTCAGGGTTTTGAGAAAATAACTAATGTCCTTATACCATACACATACATTGAGATGGTCTTACAACATTAACTTATGAACCTTTCATGGTAATTAGTATCCTTGGTTCATTGAAGAACTTATATTTTTTCCTCAAAGATAAAGCTGACAAACAATAAGTGGGCTAAAATAATTTTTTTGAGCCATGATGTACAACCCTTATTTGTGTAAAAATATTTGGATGTGTAACTAAGGGTAAATTTAGGTTAACAGGATTAATGCATAAACAAAATCAAACCTAAGTAAGCAATGAAGAACAAAGGAAGCATAAAATAAAAACAAGGAAAGATCTCACCAAGTCTTCAAGCCTCCATGAATCACTTTCATTGTACCTTCTCTATTTGTTGTAATATGATTTGTGCCTTGAGATTGTGTGTGAGCTACAATGACTATGCCTACACTATGCAAATATTGAAGGATTTTAAATGGCTATGCAAGATGCAAGATCTAGGATACCAAAAACGAGGACAAAATTGCCATTTTATAAAAAATGGAATTTTGGATGGAGGGACAAGATTAAAGATTGACAAGTGCCCTAGAATCAATGGACAGGATTCAAAATGAGAACCCACAATTAGGGTTAGGGAAACATTCGGGTGAATTCAAAATGAGTGGACAAGATTTAATTTAAGAAATTAAATCAAGGAATATAAATGTGTGTGATAGGGAGATAAGATTTGGCACAAAAAAAGAGGGAGTTAGAAAATCAAATAATTTTAGAAATTACATAATTTATGGAGGAAAATACTATTTTGAATTTAATATTAATTTAATTCAAAATGGTGGGTCATGTGATAGTAAATAATAATTTAAAATTATTTACTTGAAAAGAGGGAAATTTAAAAAAATGATTTTTGTTTAAATTTGGAAGAGAATTAAATGAGACAATTAAATAATTAATTCTAATTATTTAATTGTGGAAGGAGTGGGTTAATAATTAAATAAATTGTAGGGGATTTATTTAATTATGAGAAGACCTTAGTATTAGAGACACATTTAAATAAAATATATTTATTTAAATAATCAAGAGGGAAATAATGGATTAATTAAATAAATTTAATAATTTATTTAATTTAAAGAGGACATTAGACATTAGTGACGTATTTAAATAAAACAAATGTGATTTATTTATTTAAATAGCGAGGAAGAATAAAAGAGATGAATTAATTAAATAATTTAATCATTATTTAATTAATAGTTGAATTTGAACAGAAGGACATAATCAAATGTTTTAATTATGTTTAGAGGAATTAAGGAGAAAATTGAGTTCGTAGGCGTTAGTCATTTTTATGTGTCTACATTTTTCCCCTCATTGTTATAGTGTAGTTTATCATGTTATGGCAAAGAAAACAAGTCAAGGATATGCCCTAGCAAAGGTATAGAGTGCTTATGCCCCCTCGAGATTTTTTTTGAATTTTGGCCTGGGTTTAGAAAAATTTGGAAAGTGTCTTGATAAGCATAAATCAAGGATAATGGAAGTGGATTTATGCAAATGTGAAATGTGATAATGCAATGTTCATATGATCATGTATACAACTATGTTTTTGTATGTCACAGGATATCATCAGAGGATGAGAGAAAAGAAGATGACCAGATGAAGGTGGATGTTAGTGTGGAGAAAGATATGAATGTTAGTGCAGAAACAAGAATCCTTCAACAATTGCCATCGTACTATAATAGTTGTTGCTCTTAATCATCATTGGGAAAAATGTCGTAATGGCCAACAAACACTATGATATGACATAGATCAATAGTGTGCACAGTTGAACCATCACATAGGACAAAAATTCGCAGACAAGTATGATTGTGACTCGTACAAGGAACACAATTGCCCCTAGTCATTTTGCCATAACCAACCACAAACAAACAAGACTAGTCATGAAACATCGTTTCTTCTCTAAATCTTGAAGTTAGGACATCCTCGAGAAACTAGCCATATGACAGTCGAATCAAAGACAAGAAAATCATCGTACTACATTGTTGCTCCTATAAATCCCAAAGTCGGGACATCCTCAAGAAACTAGCAACATGATGATCAAAAGAACAAGGACAATCATCATGATACATCGTGGCTCCCCTGATGCAAGGAACTAGTGTCATGATGACCATCAAAAGACATATAGTGTTTTCCAAGTGTTTTGATGTCGAAATACCAAGGTTGACGGTGTCAAGGTTGCCAAAATGTCGAGTGATGCCAAATTCAGGAAAGACACATCCTGAATGATGTTGATGTCAAGAGGATCGATTCTCAAAGTCAAGAGAATCCATCAAAATGCTAGGTGATGATGATGAAGCTTAGGAAGGACACATCCAAAAGCATGAATAGATGACAAGAGTTGTTCCTCAGAAATATATATCTGAAGAAGGACCAAGATTTTGATAGGTTGACTTCTTTTGACTAGATGATAGATTTGATTGCATGCCAACATTAGCATGCAAAGCTTGATTGAGATGTCAATTGAAAAGATTGTTTAAAGTTTTTTGATAGATTGCCTGTTTAGGATTGAGGAACGATTTGATTGACTTGAAGATATTCGACGTGTGTGAAAGTGCAGTGCCATGAAATCTAATGGGCTGACCTAGTGCGGCCTCGAGGGCTCATCAGTCGATGGCCTTGCCTACGTCGTGCACTCAAAGACCTCGTAGCTCGACACAATCAATGACTTTGTCTGAAGGACAAAAGATTGAGTCATGATTTTATTTTGACAAACCTAAAAAGACAGACCTAATGTCTCAGGGATTCAAAGATGAATCTTTCCTACATAGCAAATGCACAGAGACAACATAGTTCAGACCATGACAAAGAATGGTTGTCATAACTAACAGGACAAATATTGACATTGTTTTTGAAATTTTTGATATTTTTTGAATATTTTTGTGTTTTCTTCAAGACATTTTTTTATTTTTATGACCTTTTTCAGGACTTTTTCTGATTTTTATGACTTTTTTCAAAACTTTTTCTGATTTTTGTGGCTTTTTTCAAGACTCTTTTTGATTTTTATGAATTTTTTTACGACTTTTTACGAGGATCAAGAAAAATGCATGCGAATGATTCCTACGCCCATGTATCCAAGGACAACCATGATCTTTCCGCTAGTCAGGATGGAAACCAATTGACAGGTGACGATGATGATAACAACATTGTTTGACGTGGGAAGGACACATCTCGTAACAACGTGAAGATGATAATGATGTGACAAGAGGATCATGGTCTGCAACATGGCTAGGAACAAAGCCAATGAATGTTTGGGATGATGCGCTAGGTTGTGAGATTGTTGCATTTGGAATGACTTCGTCAGGGCCAGAGGGGATGATGGAGGATATTTGGACCATTGACAAGGGAAACCAAGATAGACAATTGGTATAAAACGACAATGGATGGATTTGACTAGGAGAATTATCATATGGTCTCCAAGGATGATGTCACATAGTGGGAGAGAAGCTATGAAGGTAATGACATGATAGTGTGTGACCAAATGATAGACATGTCAAAAGTTTTCCCAAAACATGATTTGTGTTTGTACTGTAGTCCTTATCAAAAGTAGGTGGGAAAATGGATGGAAATGATAGGGCGTGGATGGATAGATGGAAATGTCAAAGAAAATTTTATGCGAAAGGTATAGGATATGAGATGACTTGCCCCCAAGTGTAATGGTCCACATAGATGATTTAGTCTACACATGACGCCTATTTGCCAGGTTTTCATCATGGTACTTGTCCAAAGCGCCATAAGAATGGTTTTCACTATTGGAAGAAATTTTTCTCTTTACTATTGTTTTTTTTTTGTTGGACTTTTTTGATTTTTTTGGTGTCACCATGATGCTTGTTTGCCAGGGTTTTCATCAAGGTGACAATTTTTTTGATTTTTTGTTTTTTTTTGTATTTTTGTATTTTTGGACGACCTTGATGCTTTAGATGATCATTGGCTGTGTTGAATACATTATGACATGCCAATAATGACCTTTATGAAGTAGTTGCCTTGTCAGGATCATAACACTTGTATATAATTGATTGATGTTATTGTGATCCTTGTTGATACTAGAGTTGGCCTTATCAAAATACACACATCGCAACAGAGTGCCATGAGAGTCCTTATGATATAGAGTTGTTTCCAAGATGTGACGGATTTGTGACATGGGATGTTTGGACTTTATGGAGGATGTAGGATTATGATGGATGATGGTGGATGTAGACAGGTTGGTTGGATGTATTGAATTTTATTTTCCAAACTTTGGGTGTCGGATTAGGATAGTGTTTGGAACCAACACTTTTATATGTCTTGCATGATGTCCATTTTGAAGGAGGTGATCATTCATTGTATGTGGGAGTCCTCTTGTGTTGTGGCTCCACATTTTGATTAACTTTTGTATTTTGAATATTTTCTTGACTTGATCCATTTTTTCTTTGGGATCCATTTTAACTTTATTTGTCCACTTGAATTTTTGATTGATTGAATGACCTTTGACATTGGATTTTAAACTTTGGATTTGTAATAATTTCCTTTTTCTGGTTCCAAATGGAAGGTTTATTCATATTGGAATGACGTTTTATGATGTTGATGGAAGGGGTGTTGGCAACAATCTTATGATAAGGAATACTCATGACCCCCATTTTGATTTTTGTATTAGATAAAGTTGCCCCCAATATCAAGGAGGGTCTACTAACATCATTTGATTTTCTAACTGAGGAGTAGCCAAGACCTTGATGTCTGTAATTTTCCTGAACTTGTACTGGTTCAAGAATTCCTTTGCTTGTGTAGGCCTAGTCCTTTTCCTTGATAATGCATGTTTTGATAGATTCTATTTGCGATGGGGTACTTGCTATTTCGGAAGCAAGATGCTAACCCATCATTATTTAGTCAAAATTTTTTGCTTGGAATTATTTCATCTGTAAGAAAGCCTGCTCTAACAAAGGTAGATGACACTAGTTGATAATATGTCATAGCTTTGTTGTCATATGAGATAGATTTCTAATTAACATCTTTGGTCTGATTTTCTGACATATTGGATTCTGATGATTCTACTAGTGCTTCGAAGTTGATGTTGAAACCATCTTCATGGTCATTTTCATAGAGCCCACTAAATTCAGTTATAGCTTGATCATTTATAAATATGTCAAGAATAGTAGCCTCTTTTTCTATAGGAAGATCATCTATGTGTCCCATGGAGGCAAGTATCTCATTTAGGGAAGTGTCGATATGGTCGTCTTCAAGTGGTTGATCATGAATGGCATAGAGGTCAAGGAGTGGATTGTTTTGGACTTCTGGATCAATGGTAGTGTCTTGGTCAAAGATGGGGTTGTCTTGCACGACCTGGTTGGAAATAGGGTTTGGATGAAGGATAGGTTCGTCTTGGATGACATGGTTGTGAATGGACTCTTGACCAAGGATAGGTGTATTTTGTATGCCATGATTGTCTAGGAGGACTTCTTGGATGGATTTGAAGATAGGGTCATGGGATGGACAAATTTGATCTAGACATGAAGGGGGAGTTATGGTGTCATGCTTTGGATTTTCCTTTTGACATGTATCCTTAAGTTTATGAAATGGGATGGGACTTTGGAGACCATGACTAGATGTGCTTTCATGACTAAATGTATGTTGAGATGGAGTGTCTTGGAATGGATTGGTGTATGATGGACTAGGATAGGATGTGGATACTTGGAAAGGATTAGTGTATGAAGGACTAGGATTGGATGTGGATAAAGGACTACTAGGATAGGACGTGTATGAAGGACTAGGATAGGATGAAGGACTAGGATAGGACGTGATGGCTTGGATTGGATTGATGGATGGTTTATTTCCCTTGTCAAGGTTAGGGTGGGTATGACTAATGGAATTTTGTTGTGACTTAGTGCCATGGATGGTGTTAGGGGACTCTTGATAGTAGATGGATAGAGGACTAGGAATTATGAATTTTTGGTAAGATGGATATGTGGGTGGTTGACTATGGGTTGTGGTGAATTTGTGTTTGGATTGGAGGTATAGTCCTTTGAAGTCCATGGCTAGTTGGGTTTGACCATTACGGATAAATTGGCATTCAATTCGACTGGAAAGCATGTCATAATGACTTGAAGACATGATGGTGGATGACATGAGACTAAGACTATTTTTTTGGTATTTTCTTGGAATAAGGAATGCAATGATGCAAGGTGACAATGCAAAGTGACAATGAGGACTAAAAAGGAATGTCCTATGGTAAATGATGGGGGACTAAAGTATGCTATGACAATGCAAGGTATGAGGAAAATTTAAGGTGTATTCAATTTTGATAGAATTTTATGGAAGGTTTACCAACCATTCAAATTTTGGCCAATGTCTCGATTTTGGATTGTCAAAGGACTTGTTTCGAGGACTAAAGTGACAAGGTGAAAAAATGACAAAGTGAGGTTTTGACACTAGACTTATGAGTTGGAAATGGCTCACAAGAGGACAATGACTAAGGATTGATTTTGTTTTGGCTTGCTGCAATGACAATATTTTTTTGAGGCAATGGTTTCACAAATTAAGGAAAGTTTTCCTATCCTAAAGTCTACAAAAAATGGAGGTCTTTGGGATTTGTCTATGGTGAAAATGATGGTGGAGTCTAGAAAATGTCAATGTAAAGGTATGATTATTGTCAAGGCCAAATGGCAAATCTAAAGGTGCAATGGTTGATTGTCTAAGAAAGTTTGTTTGGTTTGTTACATAAACTACGAAGGAAAGATGTCTAAAAACATATTGAAAATGTTTGGTCTCGGGTTTTGACCGTGACAATGACTTTTCTTAATGATAGGAAAATGCGTCATTTCAGGTGTCAAATGCATTTCAGTTTCAAATGCGATGTTAAAGGAAAAAAATGTGTTTTAGGATGGAAAATGCATTGCAGAGCAGTCAGATGCATCTTATATTTTGGCAAATGCATTGCAATATGGCAGATGTGTTGCAAGATTTAGCAGGTATTGTGCAGAATGACAAATATGTCATAGGTTCAGCAAATGCGGCATTTCAGGTCATAGATGCGGTGCAATAGAGTGATTGTGGTTCTGGAAGCAACAAATGTGTTCTAGGATAGTAGATGCATTGCAATTTTGGAAAATGTGTTGTAAAGTCTAGTTTTTGGCAATTTTTTTGGAAAATTGTGAAGTTTGTTTCAAATTTAAAGTGTTATTCCAGATCTGAAAAGGATGTTTAATTGTTCATTTTGTTTGAAAAACACTTGGCAAACATATTGTCTTAGAATTTTTTTGAAAACAAACACAAAGAAAACATGTACAACCCTATGATTTAAAGGACTATATTCTTTTGGATTCCATGTGGATTTTACTCCAATGACACTTATTCTTAGCGGATGAATTCAAAAGCTTGGCCACACGGGCTCCCCCTGACAATGCACTCACTTCTCGGGTCAACCAAGCTTCCAATCCCCATGAAACTCCAATGGTAGATTGATCATCTCTACTAAGAACTAGGAGAATGTGGATGCCTTGGCAACGACCGTTGCTGCACCAAAGAATAGATAAAGGGTTTTTGGTCACACTATAACAAGAGTCTTAATGTGGGCATTCCGTTCATGGGGGACCATCCATGCGGCAAGAGACCATTGTTTCCCTTCTTGTTGGAATATTCTTCATGATACTTGAACTTTCCTCAAGTACCCACACTTATATACTGGTTGGAAGTCGCTTGGATTTAGCGTGTTACTAGTTGGGTCATTCCCTGGGGTGATTACTTTTTCCCACTAGGCAGACCCTCTAAGGGTAAATAATAGCAAGTAAGTACATATGTAGTTTGATCAATATTTGTTTGCATAAGCAAAGAGATAGAACACGTAATGTACTTAGCTCACACTAGCAAGATTTCTTCATTGTAAACTAAAAATGAAATGTGAGGGGTGATAAAGTAACAAAATCTTTAGTGTTTTTGTTTCTCCAGATCGCACAAAACGTAAGAGAATTGCATACACACTTAGGAGATTGCCACTAAACCACAAAACACACAAAACACTTGTTCATTTTAATCGTTTGTAGTGTGAAGCAAGTAGTTGTTCATTTTAAACCAATGCTATGAAAAAATACAAGTTTATTTTAATCCAAGGAGTTATAATGCATGATTTTGTTCTTTTTAATCCGATGAATTGCATGCATGTTCATTTTAACTCATGAAATTGTAAATGCAAATTTGTAAGAGTGTTTGTTTGATTAAGATTGTGAAATAACAATAAACAAAAGCAAACAAATGTTAGACTCTTTACCACAAACTACAAATAGAAAATCAGTAACCCCAAAATCTCTAATCTAATTTAAAGATCTAAAAATCTAAATTAAATTAGAAACCTAAATTAACAACCCAATTACAAATCTAAAAAATCTAATTAAAGACTAATTAAAAATCTAAAAATCTAATTAAGAAAAACTAATTAAAAAAATCTAAAAATCTAAAAATCTAAATAAAATTCTAAAAAATATTTAAAAATCTTAAAAATCTAAAAATCTAAAAATCTAAAATCTAAAAGTCTAAAAAATTTCTAAAAAATCTAAAAAATCTAAAATCTAAAATCGAAAAAATATAAAAATATAAAAAAAAACTAAAAATCTAAAAATCTAAAAAAAATCTAATTTATATTTAAATCTAAGTTTAATCTAAACTAAATCCAAAATTAACAAGATTAACTAATAAAAATCAAATCTAATTAACAAAAAAAAAAAAACTAATCTAAAATTAATTTTATCTAGAGTAGATTTAATGAATGTGCATGTTTTTACAGAGATGGTCGCTAAAGGAGATGTTGAAATAGCTATGGAAGATGCGCTAAGCGATTTAGGACTAGAGATGAGTATAGATGACGTTTAACCTTGCAATCGAAGAATGAAACCTGCAAATTCGAATATTAAGCCTGCATACAAAATATTAGTTGAATGCATTGGTGATGTTGGTTTCAGCCTAGGAGGTCACCTGCAACAACTCACTCCCAAAACTTGAAAAAATGAGGGTTAAAACTTGCAAATGTTTTTAACAAATAAAACCTTCCTTAACTAGTGATTAGATCCTTGGAGCATGTCCTAGCAGGTTCACCAATGTAGGTAAGGGTAAATTTAGGTTAGCAAGATTAATGCATAAACAAAATCAAACCTAAGTAAGCAATGAAGAACAAAGGAAGCATAAAATAAAAACAAGGAAAGATCTCACCAAGTCTTCAAGCCTCCATGAATCGCCTTCATTGTACCTTCTCTATTTGTTGTAATGTGATTTGTGCTCTCAGATTGTGTGTGAGCTACAATGACTATGCCTAGACTAAGCAAATGTTGAAGGATTTTAAATGGCTATGCAAGAGATGATAGATGCAAGATGCAAGATACCAAAAATAAGGACAAAATTGCCATTTTATAGAAAATACAATTTTCAATGGAGGGACAAGATTAAAGATTGACAAGTGCCCTAGAATCAATGGACACGATTCAAAATGACAACCCACAATTAGGGTTAGGACAACATTAGGTTGAATTCAAAATGAGTGGACAAGATTTAATTTAAGAAATTAAATCAAGGAATAAGAATGTGTGTGACATGGCGATAAGATTTGGCACAAAAAAAGAGGGAGTTAGAAAATAAAATAATTTTAGAAATTACATAATTTATGGAGGAAAATACTATTTTGAATTTAATATTAATTTAATTTAAAATGGTGGGGTCATGCGATAGTAAATAATAATTTAAGATTATTTACTTGAAAATAGGAAAATTTAAATAAATGATTTTTATTTAAATTTGGAAGAGAATCAAATGAGACAATTAAATAATTATTTAATTGTGGAAGGAGTGAGTTAATAGTTAAATAAATTGTAGGGGATTTATTTAATTATGAGAAGACCTTAGTATTAGAGATGCATTTAAATAAAATATATTTATTTAAATAAGCAAGAGGGAAATAATGAATTAATTAAATAAATTTAATAATTTATTTAATTTAAAGAGGACATTAGACATTAGTGGCATATTTAAATAAAACAAATGTGATTTATTTATTTAAATAGTCAAGAAGAATAAAAGCGATGAATTAATTAAATAATTTAGTCATTATTTAATTAATAGTTGAATTTGAACAAAAGGACACAATCAAATGTTTTAATTATGTTTAGAGGAATTAAGGAGAAAATTGAGTTCGCAGGCGTAGGTCATTTTTATGTGTCTATAGGATGTTTAAACTATTTTATTTAGCTAGATGAATAGTAATAGTGGTCACACTCATTGTAGGATTCTTTTAGAGCCCTCCTAACTTGACAATTAGGATGCTTCAATATCATTCATTCGTGAAGTATTGCATGCAAGAGATGGGTACTATTCTTCTTATTATTGTCTTGAAGAGAATGGTTGCAAGAAGTCGACTTAAAAATTTCTTAAACTATAAAATACATTCGAAGCTAAGTAAACATATTCAATAAATGTTATCTAATAGAAAGATACAAACCAACCAATTACCCAATGTTAGTTTTTATCTTTTCCTTTTAAATACTATTCATGTGAAATTTCCTCAACATAGGTCAATCTACCCAACTATGTGCCAAATTGGTGATGAAAAGATATCTAGAGAAATAACTTGATATCTCACATCTTTGTTTATCATCTAAACCTAGATTATCAAAATAATCTAATAGCATAAAATAAATAAATCAATTGAATCTTAGGATCTTTAAACAAACCAACTAATCAAACTCGTTTAACATAGGCTCTTATAATTTTTAGAGCACCCCTTTTTATTATATAATAAGACTCCAAGAACACATATTAATATATTCCTCAAATTCCAATGTGTATCAAAGACAACCTTGATAATTGATTGACATTCATATTGGAGCATAAATCAAATTGATATGCTTAGAAAAATACATTAAATTTGTACTTGTGTATCAAAAAAATCACATATTATGTTCATGGCTACTTAAACTTTCCAAAGAATTTGTAAGTTGCATAATGAAAGTAAAAAGTAAAATAAACAAGTTGTATACTTAAATATATTTACTATTCTTTTAATAATGACATCCGTAAATGAAAAACTAAATTACCTTATAAAGATGAATCATAATTTATTTTTGTGTTTGATAGTTTGAAAGAATAAAGATTATGATATATCTATGGTAATAAATTATCAATTTTTTAATATCATAAAAAAATATATTTTATGGTCCCAAGAAAACAATTAATATCCTTATACCATACACATACATTAAGATAGTCATGTAACATAACCTTTGAGTCTTTTATAGTAACTAGTATCCTTGGAGTTCATTGAACCATATATATTATTTTTTCTTAAAAGATAAAGCTAAGGAAAAGTGTGCAAAAAGAAAAAAATACAAACCATGATGCAACCGTTTTTTTTTTTTTTTTGGATGTTTCAACATAAAGGATTGAATGTGAGATAAAACCTTTGAAACTAGAAAAAATTAGAGGATTTTAGACATTAAAAATAGATAATAGAAACTATTGTAAAAGAAAAACTTACCATGAGAGGAGTCTAATTTTTACATGGAATGCCAAGTTTTTGGTTGACATTTCTCTAGGATCCTAAAGTTTTCCTTCCTAATAGGATTATTCTTGAAAGCAAATAGAACTAATAATATAAACAATCTAGAAGCTTGGCCAAATATGTTTCCAAATCTACAGTGTAATAGGATAAGGAAAAAATATTATTGAGTCACTCAAGAAGTTGGACGAGTAGATTTTTTAGATTTTGTTTAAGACATTTTAATGAAACATTGTCCACATCTTTTCAATTAAATGAATATTGAATTTGTGTCAGATGTATATCTCAATATATAGATTTTTATAGATTTGTAGTTTTATGTGTTTTCATGACATTGAATAAATTTTTTATGGGGGAGGCATATATTTTAATTAATAATTAATATTATAAAAAAGTATTTCTACCAAGGATTCTATAAATGTTTCCTTCATAAAAGAGAATATTAAATTTTATAGGAAACAAAATATTTTAAAATTATTTAATTATAATGAGAACTAATTTTTATATTAATATATCATGTGTCAAATCACAATAGTATTCAAGACTTTAATACAATTGAAATTGAAGCAGTAAAATTTAATGCACAATAAATCTAGTGAGAAGATTTATATGTAGATTTTAGAGAGGTTAGTAAATTGAAAAGGACAAAGTAATTGAGAAGTGTTTCATTGTAGACAAAAGTACTTTTGAAATTATTATTTTTCCATCTCATAATATTATGATGTATAACAATGTTCATTATCATTAAAGATATTAAAAAAGTTGAAAATTGAGCAAAAAAATGTATTGGAATCTTTTTTTAAATTAAACATTTTTTGTTGTTGTAATAACTGTCCAAAATCAACTAATACAAAAAGAAGCATTTCCAAAATTATTAAATAAGAGATAATAATTAAAGACTATATAACTATTGGATGTTTTTAAATTCTATATGATGATTGACAAACCAAATTTTTTTTTGCACCCAATTGATACCATAATATTTGTGTTATGATATGAACATACTAAGATTCATAATAAAATGCCTTAAAAAGAATGAATTGCAATTTATTTTCATGTCTGATAATTTGACAATCTCTAAGAGATTCTAACATATATGTGGCAATAAATTACCATTTCTTAGTACCACAATTTTTTTTAAGGTCCCAAGAAAATATCTAATATCATTATATTATATACATACACTAATATGGTCCTACAATATAACCTCTCAATCTTTCATGGTGACTAGTATCCTTGGGCTTCATTGATCCACACAGATTTTTCTTTCCTCAAAGATAAATCTAAGAAACAATAAGTGAGATAAAATAGATTTCATGAACCATGATGTAGGCCATATTTGGACGTTTAAACATTAATGATTGGGTGTGAGGAAAAACATTTCAAACTAGAAAAAGAAAGGATTTTAGGCATTAAATTTTTTAATAAAAAGTATTATAAAATAAAAATTCGATGGGAACAACTCAATTTTTCTCTAGAATTCTAGTTATTTTGTTGATATTAATCTAGGGTCCCAAAGTTCCCCTTCCTAATAAGACAATTCCTGAAAGGAAATAAAACTCATAATATAAATAAGAGAAGCTCTACTAAATATGTTCCAAAATTTACAATGTAACAAAATAAGCAAAAAAATATTTTTAAGTCACTCGAGAAGTTGGGAGGGAAGATTTTTTAAGATTTTATTCAAGATATTTTAATAAAAAAAAATCCATATATTTTCAATTAAATGAATATTGAATTTGTGTCATGGCGCGCACGCGCGCGCGCGCACACACACACACACACACACACACACACACACACACATATTTGCATAGACTTCTAACTGTAAGTTTTTTCATGAAACTAGATAAATATTTATGGAGGAGATATATATTTTCATTAATAATTAATATTATAAACTAAAACAATTATTGCTACATTGATTCTATAAATGTTTCCTTATCCTAAATAGTGAATATTGAATTTTATAGGAAACAAAATATTTCAAAAGTCTTTCATTATAACAAAAACTAATTTTCATATTAATATATCATGCCAACTGACAATATTATGAGGTATTTAAGACATTAATACAATTCAAATATAAACAATGCACAATAAATCTAATGCAAAAATTTATATGTAGATTTAAGAGAGATTGACAAATTGGAATGCACAAAATAATTGAAAAGTGTTTCATTGCATATAAAAGTAACTTTCAAATTAATTTATTTTTTCATATTGTTATATTATGATATCTATAACAATGTTCACTATCATTCAAGACATTACATGAATTGAAAATTGAGAAAAAGAATTTAATGCATTATATATATATTTTAAATTAAACAAATATTATTTTTTGCAATAATTGTCCAAAATGAACTAATACAAAAATACATAAATATTTTTTTCAAATTTATGAAATAAAAATAATAATTAAAGACTGTAAGATGGGGTTTCTTAGTTTCTAGCCTAGAATAGTGACAACTAACACCTCTAGACCATTAACCACACCTAAACAAGAGAAAACAATGTTTAAGCATGAGAAAATAATAACATTAAATCACAATAATCCCCATACTTGAATCTTGAATCACTTCCCTTGCTCTCCTATTTCTCCTTTTTCCAATCTTTGCCCTTAGATTTGTTGCTTCACATGTGCAAATACCTGCAAAATAGTAAGTAGAAAGTTGGAGACTATTAGCTGTTAAGTTGAAAATGGAGGAGAATGGTCTCTTTTATAGACAAGCATTCGAATGAATGGTCGAGATCAATCCTCTAGAAGGATTCCAAGATCGATAGATGAGAATGAATGAGACAGAGGTTACAAAATGAAGGGTCAAGATTGATCTTCTAGAAAGATTCCAAGATCAACGGTTGAAAATCGATGCACCAAAAGGAGGTGGGAAATGAAGGCTATGACATCGATGGCTATGACACCCAACAACTATGACAGGTCATGAAGGCTTATGAAAAAGATAGATATGACAGAAATAAAGGCCATGAATAGGGCATCTTTGACCAAAAGAGGTGCATAAATTATTTAATTGTTCGAAAATGGAGGAAATTGACAAGTGGAAGATAAATAATTTATTTGGAGAAAATGAAAAAGGAGCATTTAATTAAATGGGGAAGATGAATATGGAACATTAAATAAATAAGTGTGATTAATTATTTAATTAGGGAAAATGGCAAGGGATAGTTAAATAATTTTGATAATTATTTAACTATAGAAGAATTAAAAGACCATGAATAGATAAATAATTAGTGGTAATCATTTATCTATACATGAAAGGTGATAGAGAAATAATTAAATAAATAATAATTCGTTTAATTATTGAAGAAGAGGGGGGATTAGTGACACATTCATCTCCTTCATCTCCTTCATGCTAACATTTTATGATTTTTTATGGATTTTGAAAGTTTTATAGGGTTGATACCATGTATTATTTCCCATGAATATGTAACTCAAGGAATTTCCCCCAGTCAGGTATAGGACCAGTTTATTATGCGCGAGGGGATCAATGGATGTAAAGGATGGTCATGAAAGTGAAGGAGACTAAATGTCGATGGTCTTCAAGCCATGGGAGGGATAACAAAGCGTTATTATGGATGAATGCGACTTTATTATGGATGATAAGTATATGGATCATGAAAAATGCATGTGAAAGATACGCACAATCAACCAAGTAGGCATGTAGAAAGATCCAAGGATAAACATGATCTTGCCCCTAGTTAAGCTGAAAACCAATTGATAGGTGATGATGATGACAACAACGTTGTTTGATATGGGAAGGACACATCCCAAAACAACATGAGGATTGGGAAAGAAATATCACATGGATGATAATGTAACTAAAGGATCAAGCTTTGCAACAAGGCTGGGAACAAAGCCAATGAATGTTTTGGATGATGCGCTAAATTGTATAGCAAGATTTTATGGATTAGACTTGTTGCATTTGGAATGTCTAACCTTAGGACTAGATGGGATTATGAAGGGAACTTAGATAAGTGGATTATAATCCTTAAACCAATGACAATGGAAACCAAGTCTAGCAATAGGTATGAAAGGATAATGGATTAATTTTGGCAAAAGATAGGAGACATGAGGATTATTGGTTGAAAGAGTTATAATATGATCTCCAAGGACTATGTCGCATAGGAATATTTTTTTTCTCTGAGATATGGGTTTGGATAAATTATATGAAGGCAATTACATGATATTTGATGGGTAGTGTATGACCAAAGGATAGACATGTCAGTAATTTTCCCAAAACATGATTTATGTTTGTACTCCATTTCTTATCAAGATTAAGGTAGGTGGGAAAACAAATGGAAATAATATGGATTGGATGGATAGATGGAAATGTCATGAGAAAGGCATGGGAGATGAGACTATTGAATGGGAAACCCAAGATCTTCAATTTTCAACACTAAATAACCTCCACAAGAGATAGAGAGAAGCAGCAATGGAAGATGTTATTCCACCAAACACGAATTTCAATATGATACAATGATCAATATGCTATGCAATAGAATACAATGCAAAATGTGCTAGAGATTCTTTGCTTATAAAGGCAAGGATGAGAGATAGGGTTAGACAAGATCATGACAAGTGTCTTAATCCTATCGCATGAGACAACTAGCTCATAACTACCTATGATAGTGTAAAGTCTAGATAAGACAACTAAGACTACTAGAAGGAATTTTTTATCCTAAGTAAACTTAACATGTGAACTAAGTCCCCTAAGTCCCTAGTAAAGGAATAAACTAGGTACAAGACTTATTCACACCAACAACCCCCCTTAAGTGCAATTTAGGGAGGAAGAAACTAATGCAAAAGATGGGTCCCGATAAAAAGGCTTGATGAGGTACCTATGTACAAAATAGAAAACTCTCACAAGTAGAGAAAAGGAGAAAAACCTTGTGGGAGAAAAATCCTCTCCAAAAGAGAGTAAAATCTACAAAGAAAACTAGAAACTGGAGGAATTGTCAAAACCTCCCAAGGACAACTTCCTTCACCCAAGCATCGATCGCAACTGAAGATAATGAGGCGATGCCAAAGGTTTAGTGAAGATGTCTTCAACCTGTTGATCTGTAGGCAAATACTCCAAGATGAGAACACCATCCTAGATGAGCTTCCTGATGAAGTGCATGTGGATCTCAATATGCTTAGTACGTTGATGCTCCACTGGGTTGCAAGAGATATGTATGGAACTCTTATTTTTGCACCAAAAAATAGTGGGCTGAGTGGAAGGGAATCCAAACTCAGTCATCAATTGATGAAGTCACAAAACCTCCTAACTAGCCAAAACTGCACCTCAATACTCAACCTCTATCGATGATAATGAAATAATAGACCGATTCTTGCATGACCATGCAATCAGACCAGAACCAATGCAAAATACAAAGCCAGAAGTAGAATTTTGATCATTGACATCACCAACCCAATCTGAGTCAGTGAAGCCCACAATCTAAGATGCACCTAAAGTGTAATGAATGTCAAAATGAGTACTGCCTTGAATCTATCTCAAGATATGTTTGGAAGCCTTCCAATGACTCTCATGAGGCTCCTATGAGAAGTGAGAGAAAAGTCCAACCACAAAGTAAATATCAGGATGACTATGTGTCAAGTACAAAATACTGCCAACCAACTGTCGATACAAGGTAGGATCAACTACAGGAGTAGTGCAACTGGTAGAAAATACAACACCTGACTGGACTAGAGTAGGGAAAGGCTTGGAATCATAAATTCCAAATCTTTGAAGCAAATTAAGAGCATAATTTTGCTGGAAATTGAAGATCCCCTCAGAAGTCTGATGAACTTGAAGACCAAGGAAGTAATGCAAAAGACTAGGGTCGATCATATCAAATTGCTCCATCAATGCTCGTTGTGTACTTTGAATCATAGAAGTAGAACTCCCTGTGAGAATCAAATCATCCACATAGAGCACAAGTATGAGTAGATCCTCTCCATGTCTCTGAGTATAAATTGTGGGATTAGAATGATTGTGAGTGTAGCCTAAAACAAGCGAGAAACTATTCATCTTCTCATACCAAGCCCGAGGGGTGTGTTTGAGACCATACAATGAACATCGAAGCCTGCAAACAAGTGAAGAATCCTGCACAAAACTTGGAGGCTGCTCCATATAGATCTCCTCATGAAGATCCCCATGCAAGAAATCGCTCTTCACATCCATCTGATACACTGACCATCCCGATAATGCAGCTATAGCAGGGACAAGGTGAATAGAATCCATCTTGGAAAAAGGAGCAAAGTTCTCAGAATAGTCGATTCCTTCAACCTGAAAAAACCCTTTTGCAAGCAGACGAGCCTTGTACTTGTCAATGGAACCATATGTTGCATACTTGGTATGATACACCCACTTGCGCTGACCAAATTTCTTCCCTTAGGAAGAGGCACAAGATCCCAAGTATGATTCTTCATCAAAGAAGAATACAAATTAGCCATAGCACTATCCCACTCTGGAATATCTAAAGCATCAAAAAACTTCTGAGGATCATCTGAAATTGCATGACTCAAAAGACTAATTCCCGAAGTCTAAGAATGAGTGCAGCGAGTGTCTTTGGGATCACCAACAAGAGGACCGGCCTCCTCAAGAGTAACTCAAGCCCATCATGGCCTAGTGGGTGAATGAGGAGGAGGTGGATCAAGACCATCATCAGAATCTTCCTCATGTAGCAAAAAAATATCAATTGAAGAAGGTTGAGTAGGTTGTGATGAAGAAGAAGTTGAAGGAGGATTTGTCTGGGTGAAGGACTCGACAAACTGAACATCAAGTTAGAAATGAACCTCTCATGTGTCAGGATCAAACAATCGATATGCCTTCACATCCTCACAATAGCCAACAAAGATGTACCGCTGACTCTTCTTCTCCATGGATTTACACTAACCATTCAAAATGAATTCCCAAGCCTCAGTACCAAATACTTTGAACAAGGATAAATTAGGCTTGTGATGAGACCAAGCATCCTAAGGGGTCATATTTTGCACTGCCTTATGGGGCATAGGGTTCTGAATATAGTTGGCACAATTGATAGCTTCAGCCCAAAATGCTGGAGCCAAGGACCTAGACTCAATCATATAATTGGCCATTTCCCTGAGAGTCGTGTTCTTTCTCTCTGCCACACCATTTTGTTGAGGAGTGTAAGGAACTGTGTGCTGATGAAGAATACCATGTTCATTGAAAAAATCCTGAAATGCCTAATTGGCATACTCCCCCCTATTATTTGTGTGTATCTGTCGAAGAGAAAAACCTAACTTCTTCTCCACAAATGTTTTGAAGGTCTTGAAGTTGGTGAGAACCTCACTCTTGAGCTTTAGAAAATAGACTCATGTCCATTGGGAAAAATCATCAATGAATGTGAGCACATACTTAGCCCTTGACAAAGGAGTTGGGAATGGCATGAGATTACTATGAACCAAATCAAGGGGTGTGGTTGCATGCATAGCTTGAACCTTAGGAAAATGATCTTGATGTTGCTCGCCAAGAACACAACCTTGACAAACACCATTTGTGCAAGAGATATTTGGAAGACCAACCACTAAGTTATGTGCTTGCATTTGCTGAAGATATCTATAGTTCAATTGCCCAAATCTTTCATTCCAAATCTTGCTCATTGAATCAATATGAGCAAAAAAACAAGAACCCAATGAAGACTCAAATCCATCAAATTGATACAAATGGTTCTCATGATCAACTATCCCTATAGCAACAACCTTCTCAGGATCCTACAACTGTCTGATAGTCACATTTTGTGGAGTAAACTCAACTAACTTCCCATCTCCACAATCACAAATCTGATATATGGAAATTAGATTCGTTGAAATATTAGGAACAAGAAGAACATACTCAATGCACCCATCTAGCATCTGAATGGAGCCTGTCCCCAAAAATGGAATCTATGAAGAGTTCCCAACTACAATATGAGAAGGGCAAGTATGAACAATGGAATCAAGAAGATCACATGAATTGGTCATGTGGTGTGATGCACCTGAATCAAGAATCCAACTATCTGAATATGAATGAATGGACCGTGCTGAAATAGCTTGCCCTTTGCCCATGGAAGAAGGCTTATACACTGAAATGTTGTGCTTCTTCATAGATTTTTCTAAGGCCTCTAATCTCTTAAAGCAATGAGCTGCATCATGCCCAGTTTTCCATAAAATGAACAAGGATCTCCTTTCTTTTTCTTGGACTTGGAAGAAGAATCCCTAGAGGTAGAAGATGAAGGAGATGGGGTGGACTTCTAATTGTTCTTCAGCTTTAGTTTGGAGGGAGTCTCATTACCTGAAGATGATTCTATCTTGGGATTCTTCTTATTATTTTCTTTACCCTTGGATGATTGAGCCATTAGAGCATGATTCTTAGAATTAGGTAGGGAATCCAACTGAATTAAGTTGGCCTCCTCCCTAGTAAGATGCTCACAAAACAACTCAAATGAAGGAATTTTGTAATATTTTCCCATGGCATCCATAGTTGAATAGAAATTAGAAGATTTTTTTTGATAAGGGCCTCTCAACTTAGACAAAATCAAGAAGATACATTCATCACTAGATATATCATGCTCACATCCTTTCAACTGTGACAAAATCAACTTGAATTGTGCAAGGAAATCTTGAATTGAAGGAAATGCATCTAGAAAAAGTGCTTGTACATCCGCTTGAAGTTGCAAGACTTTGAATTGATTTATTTTACCATACAATTCTTCAAGTTTATCCCAAACATTCTTAGGTGTTTTACACTCCAAAATATGAAGCAACAAATTATTAGATACATGTAAGCTAATGACTCCTTTTGCTTCATCCATCTTACATCTATGGACAGTTTTTTCATAATCCCTTGTGAATTCAAGTTGTTTTGCATCTAACATTGGCTATAGACCCTTAGATTGTAAGAATTGAGTCATTTTTAGCTTCCATGTATGATAGTTGTGTGGAGTGAGTGGTTCAATTAACCTTAGATCTGCCATGAACACCAAAAGAAAGAAGATAATGTGACACTTAAATTGTGCCTTAGATCTACCATGAACACCAAAAGAAAGAAGATAATGTGGCACTGAAATTGTGCCTTTCACCCCCCAGAATGTATTAAAACTCAATTTGCAACCCCCCAACAAATTACAATGATTTTTTTTGCAATTTGTATAGGTGACAAGCTCAAATCAACCGTTTATAACACACGGTGATTTTTATAGTTTAAAAAAAAAGAGCTTGCCAAAATTGAGAAAAAAAGTTACAAACAGATTTCTTGTGATTTTCTGAGCAATTTCAAAAAATGTTTGCCAAATTTTGACTTTGTATGCAAAAGTTATGCCAATTACAAGAAATAAATGAACTTGCACTTTCGAGTTGAAAAAATAGGCAAAAAGTATCAAAATTCGGAAAAATCACTTGCACCACTACGAAGTTCGTCGAACCAGCTTTTTGACGATATCTTGTTTGCAGAATTTTGACACCATGGCCAAAAGTTATGAATTTTTTAAAAATGTTGAATTTAGCTTGCAAGAAAACGGATTTTCTAGCAAACAAAGTTTACTTCTGATTTGATTTCTGAAAAATATACTCACTGTTTGCAAACAATAACAAAAACCCCAAAATATTTTGATGCGAAGAATAAAACCCATAAATTGTTTTTGATCCAGCAAGTAGAAGATGAAAAAATTATTTTTTCAACCTTCAACCAGTAAAAAAATGACACGCGATTCTTTTTGGACAATGATTTTCTTTAGATTTGTGCAAGATTTGCAAAATCTAAAAGATACCCAGTTTAGATTTCAACCATGTCTGCAAAACCCAAAAATTGTTTTTCCTACAAATGAGCAAAAGTGGGATTTATGAAGCAAAAATGAAAATAGCTCCAATAAAAAATGACTTGCATGAAACCCTTGTTTGCCAAAAATGCAAATGGTGACCAAATTAAGTGAAACAAAAGCCAAATCTGACTTTCTCGAGCCTCTTGGACGCAATGGGAAAGCCTAAAATACTGTCACTATAACCAAAAATGTTGCAATCCCCAGATCTCACCAAAATGTATACATGCAATATAAGATACAAGAAACTCAAATCACAATAAAACTTGATTGGAAACTGTCTAATGAAAAAATGGAAGGGGCTTTCCAGATTCAAAGCTCTGATACCATGTTGAAGTGAGCAACCCAAGATCTTCAATTTGCAACACTAAATAACCTTGTCAAGAGATAAAGAGAAGCAACAATGGAAGATGTTATTCCACCAAACAAGAATTGCAATATGATACAATGATCAATATGTTATGCAATAGAATACAATGCAAAATGTGCTAGAGATGCCTTGCTTATAAAGGTAAGGATGAGAGATAGGGTTAGACAAGATCATGACAAGTGTCTTAATCCTATCACATGAGACAACTAACTCATAACTACCTAGGAAAGTGTAAAGTCTAGATAAGACAACTAAGACTTCTAGAAGGAATCTTTTATCTTAAGTAAACTTAACATGTGAACTAAGTCTCGTAAGTCCCTAGTAAAGGAATAAATTAGGTACAAGACTTATTCACACTAACAGAGACAACTTGCCCCCAAGTGTAATGGTCCACATAGATAATTGCTCTTACACACGACGCTTGTTTGTCAGGTTTTCATCATGGTACTTATCCAAAGCGCCATAAACATGGTTTTCACTATTGGACAGATTTTTTTTTTGCTATTTTTTTTCTTTTTTTCTTTTTGATGATGTCACACAAGAGGTTTGTTTCTTCATCAAGGTGATAATTTTTTTGATTTTTTATAATCGACTTGATGTTCTGGATGATTGTTGATTGTTTTGAATCTTTTTATGGTGTTGATGTAGATACAGTGTCATGGTATGCCAATAGTGACCTTTATGGAGTAATTATCTTGTCAGGATCATAACACTTGCATACAACTGATTGATGTCATTGTGATCCTCCCTGATACTAGTGTTGTCCTTATCAGAATACACACATCGTGATAGAGTACCATGGGAGTCCTTATGATAAAGATTTGCTACCAAGATGTGATAGATTTGTGAGGTATGACTTTTGGAATGATGGTTTATGGTAGCCGTGGAATGATTATTTGGGCATTTGGATGTAGTAGTTTTTATTTTCCAAACTCTGGATGTTGGATGATGGAGTTTGGAATTTTGATTGGGATAGCGTTTGGAACCAACACCTTTATATGCCCTGCTTGATGACCATTTAGAAAGAGGTGGACATTTATTATATGTGGGAGTCCTCTTTTCTTGTGGCTCCACATTTTGATTGACTTTTGGACTTGGAATATTTTCTTTGCTTGATCCATTTTTCTTTGGGATCCATTTTAACTTCATTTGTCCACTTGGATTTTTGTTTGATTCAATGGCCTTTGACATTTGATTTTGAAATTTGGATTTATAATAATTTTATTTTTGTTGGTTCCAAATACAAGGTTTATTCATGTTGGAATGCTATTTTATGGTGTGGATGGAAGAAGTGTTGGCAACAACCTTATGAAAATGACTACTCATGGCCTCCATTTTGATGTTTGTATCAGATAAAGTTTCCCCCAATATCAAGGAGGTACCACTAACATCATTTGATTCTCTAATTGAAGAATAACCAAGACCTTGATGTCTAGAATTTTCTTGAAATTGTACTGGTTCTAGAATTTCTTGCTTGTGTAGGTCTAGTCCTTTTCCTTGATATTGCATGCTCTGACAGATTTTGTTTGTAATGGGGTATTTTTTATTTTTAAAACAAGATGCTAACCCATCATTGTGTATGTGGAAACTGTTACTTGGAATCTTCTCCTCTGCAAGAAAGCTTGCTTTGACAAAGGTGGATGATCCTAATTGATAAGATGTTTTGGCTTTAACATTCATCATGCTTGTTTCTTCTTGAGCATTTGGGATGTCCATGGTAGCTTTTGTGTCTTCTTCTTTGACTTGATCCATAGTAGCTTCTTTGTGTTTTCCTTTGACTTGATCAATACTAGCTTCTTTATTCTCTTCTTTGATGTCCATATCATTCATTTGATTATCTATGTGTCCAAAGGAGGCAAGTGTCCCATTTTTCGGAAATGGAGGTGTTTGGAGTTTAGATAGGACCAACTTCAAATGTTTGATCATGGATGGTATAAAGGTCGATGAGAGGATCATTTTGGATTTCTTGTTCAATGTTATGATCTTGGTAAAAAATAGGTGTATCTTGGACATGGTTGTGAATAAACTCTTGAACAAGGATAGGTGTATTTTGGATGTCATGATTATCTAGAAGGACTTCTTGGATGGAATTAAGGATGGGGTCATGAGATGGATTGCTTCAATCTTGATATGAAGGTGAAGCTATGATGTCATGCTTTGGACTTTTTTTTGACATGTATCCTCAAGTTTAGGCAATGAAATTTGATTTTGGATAAGGATATGATTTTCTTTGATAGACCTAGGATTTTGACATGGCAATAATGGAGCTTCAATAGAAAGATCTTTTTCGGTATTGGTAGGCAATGGAGGACATGATGGTGAAAAATGGTTGGATGGTGTAGGATCAACAATATGATTGGATTTCCTAACTTTGTTTTCATTTAGGAGTCGAACAAGTTCCTTTGCTAGTTGTCCTTGGAGAGCATTAATTAATTTGCTTTTATTGGATGGTATTGTAGTTTGGGATGGGTGGATGGCAATGGGTTAGTGGATGATGGATTAGGATAAGATGTGGAGGATTAGAATGGACTAGTGGATTATGGATTATGATAGGATGTGGAGGATTGGAATAGACTAGTGGAAGGTTGGTTTCCCTTGTCAAGGTTATGATAAGGATGATTAATGAAAATTTGTTGGGGATTAATTGTATGGATTGTGTCAAGTGACTCTTGATAGTGAGGGTAGATGGATGAAGGACTAGAGCTTATGGATTGTTGGTAAGAAGGGTATGTGAGTGGTTGGTATTGACAATTGAGGATTGATTGGTATTCAACTTGACTACGAAGAAGATCAAGGTAAAGTGAAGACATGGTCATGAATTTGGATTAGGTTGGATAAGGAAAACTTAGTGAGCACCATACAAAACTTGTGACCTTTGGATGAAAATGCAAGGTGCCAATGCAAAATGGATATGAAACTATGCTATTTTTTGTGATTTTCAAGGATATAAGGATGCAAAGTGCTAATGTACCTAAGACCAAGATTAAGGAATGGTGGAATGATAATGACCCTATGACCAAAGGATATGATATGCAAGGATGATGATGACCAAAGGATATTTTTTTGGGATTATATAGGGATGTGGAGTGATAATGCAAGGATTAATGACCTTATGACCAAAGGATATGGCATGCAAATGAAACTAAATGCTAAATGATGCAAGATGGTATGGGACTAAGATATTTTTTTGTATTTTTTTAGATTATAAGGATGAGGATGCAAGGATAATGTTGACTTTGAGACCAAATGATGAAGCTAAATGAAACTAATGGATGCAAAGGATATCAAAGGTGGACTAATTAATGATGAAGGATAATGACAAGGAGACTAAATGATGCCAAATTAATGATCAAGGGTAGTGATGCAACTAAGGCTAAGGTGAAATGAAACATTTTTTTGTGTTTTTGAGATATAAGGATGCAAAGTGAAAGTGAAATTTAAGTCCAAGACTAAAGATTGATAGAATGATAATGAAGCTATGGTCAAGGGGTATGATATGAATGATAATACTAAGGATATGAATTCTGAAATTTGAGACAAAGGATACCAACCAAGCTAATGTAGGTCCAGTATAACAAACCCAAATGCCATTGACCTTTGTGATGAACAAGATGATGGATTTGACAAGGTGAGTCTAAACTAGGACACAAGTTTGAGACCCAAATTTTTGACAAAGATGATAAAGACAAAGGATGATAAATTAAAAGATGAAGGTCAATGACAAGTTAGATAAGTAACCAAGGATTTTCCAAAGGATTGATAATTCTCCTATGTCTAAAATCTAGAAGGTATGTGCAACCTAAGACCTAAGATTAATTATGCAAGGAAAAGGTGACCTAAGGTGCAATCTAAAATGTAATGCAAACCTAAATGAAGATGATGGAGTGGATTGGGAAAGCTTTGCAAGTCTTTGGTTTGGAAATCGAGATCACTATTATAATGAATTGGTTCAGTTTTGGATAATAATTTTGTGAAATCATGGTAATTAGGTGGTTGTGGTTCATAGAATGTTGATTTTACAATTTTGATGTTTTGACTTGATTTTTGAGTGGATTTTGACTAATTTTGTTGAATTTTAATTGACAAGCACAAAATATAGTCACAAGCACTTGTTTTTGGTATTGTTTCTGATGTGAAAAAGTTTGATTTCAAAATAACAAGCACAAATCCTATGGTTGGCAAGGACAATATTCGCTGAGTTCCCACTTGGATTAACCAACTATGCTTATTCTTAGCAAATGACTTAGAAGCTTGGCCACACTAGATCCCCTCCACGACACTCACTTATTTGGGTCAACCAAGCTTCGAGTTCTCATAAATCTCCCATGAAGAACTCTTTATCTCTAGTAAGAACCGCAAGTATGTTTGACGGCTTCGAAGGTTTGACCTCCTGCACCAACAAATAGAGAGATTTTGGTTGCTACAAAAAAGAGGTGTCTAGTAAGGGCATCCAGTTTAGGGGGTACTATGATAAACTGCCTCAAGAGGTCTCCCTACCCTTAGAACAAGGGGTTACATATCCTAAAGATACTGGGGAAGAGCTATCACGTACCACATCTCATTGATTGCAAACTTTCCTTGCAATCACAAATTTCTATAGCAGTTCAGAAGGACTTGGCTTTAGACCATTACCACTTAGGGTCATCCCTTGGGGTGAGTACTTTTTCCCACCAAGGCAGACCCTTCTAATGGGTGAACACAAAAATAGATGGGTCTAGATTTCTGATCATCAAGTTTGCACAAGGTGAGAGCATAATACCTACCATCCTTCAAACACTAAAATAGTGGTTCATTACCCCCTAATTTAATCTATGTGAGAAAGACAATCATTCATTTTAGAGCACCAAATGAAGTGTTATGTACACTAAAAGACAGTCGGTTGATTTTAAACTTTGTTTATTATTTGAAAACACTTTGTAAATTTTAAACCAATGACATGAAATGCAAGTTTATTTTAACACCCATGAGTGAAAAACGTAGATTGTTGTTCTTTTTAAACCTTATGAATGTGGAAGATGCAATTTGTTGTTCATTTTAAACCCTTGAATGGAAAATGCAATTTGTTGTTCATTTTAAGCCCATGAATGAAATATGCATTTTGTTGTAAATTTTAAGACCAAATAAGTTACATATGCAAATTGTGGTTCATTTTATCCTCATGAGTGTAAATACAATTTATTGTAAATTTTAAAATTAATGAATGAAATATAATTTTAACTCTGCAAAAAGTGTGTTGAAAAACATGCAAAATATTTTTTATCCAAAACAAGCCAAAAATCCTACAAAACCACAAGTTAGATCTTCTTGATGAAAGCCACACACTGAAAAAAAAACATTAGTAAACCAAAAAAAACTTGAATAAAAACAACAAACTAAAATAGTGATAACTTAAACAAAAGTTTAAACCGTAAAAATCTATGGAAAGCTAAGACATAGACCTTCAAAACCTAGAAAAAGTTTGACAAAATCCTACACAACAAAAGTGTTATCAACAAAAGAAAATTTGGATCTTATCAACTAAATCTTAAAAATCTACGAGCACTAAAATGAACATAGCTTTCTCAAAACATATCAAAATTTCAAACCGTTTGAAGTTCCGAAAAGCTAAAGGTGACGCCTACAAAACCCAGATACTAGTTTTTAAGATTTCATGTGCCCATTTTTCTGTGCTCAAAATAAGATGACCGGATTTTGTGTGAATTCTTGACTGTAACCTGCAAAACAACAAAAACAAATAAGAAAACAAACGAATTTCTCTGTAAAATTGTAAGGTTCATGTCAGATTCACCAATGTAAGATGGGGTTTCTTAGTTTCTAGCCTAGAATAGTGACAACTAACACCTCTAGACCATTAACTACACCTAAACAAGAGAAAACAATGAAAGCATGAGAAAATATTAACATTAAATCACAATACTCCCCATGCTTGAATCTTGAATCACTTCCCTTGCTCTCCTATTTCTCCTTTTTTGCAATATTTTCCCTCAGATTTGTTGCTTCACATGTGCAAATACCTGTAAAATAGTAAGTAGAGTGTTGGAGACTATTAGCTGTTAAGTTGAAAATGGAGGAGAATGGTCTCTTTTATAGACAACCATTCAAATGAATGGTCGAGATCAATTCTCTAGAAGAATTCCAAGATCGACAGATGAGAATGAATGAGACAAAGGTTACAAAATGAAGGGTCAAGATTGATCTTCTAGAAAGATTCCAAGATCAACGGTTGAGAATCGATGCACCAAAAGGAGGTGGGTAATGAAGGCTATGATGTCGACGGCTATGACACCTGACAACTATGATAGGCCATGAAGGCAAATGATAGAGATGACTATGACAAAAATAAAGGCCATGAACAGGGCATCTTAGACCAAAAGAGGTACATAAATTATTTATTTTAAATTATTTATTCGAAAATGGAGGAAATTGACAAGTGGAAGATAAATAATTTATTTGGAGAAAATAAAAAAATGAGCATTTAATTAAATTAATCAATTTAATTAAATGGGGAAGATGAAAATGGAACACTAAATAACTAAGTGTGATTAATTATTTAATAGGGAAAAATGACAAGGTGATAATTATTTAACTATAGAAGAATTAAAAGACCATGAATAGATAAATAATTAGTGGTAATCATTTATCTATAGAATAAAGGTGATAGAGAAATAATTAAATAAATAATAATTTATTTAATTATTGAAGAAGAGGGGGGATTAGTGACACAATTAATTTATTTAATTGATTAGGATATAATAAAGATTAGAAAGTGAATTAATTAAATAATTAAAATTATTTAATTAATGGAGGAATATGATAAAAAATAATCAAATAATTAGAATTATTTAATTATTCGAAGACGAAGACCAAGAATAATGATGCTCATAGACTTAGGACATTTTTCAGTGTCTACAAAGACTATATAATTGTTGGACAACTTTTTAATTCTAAATGATGAT
The DNA here is from genome assembly GCA_007115665.2 of Sequoiadendron giganteum. Lineage (NCBI taxonomy): Eukaryota > Viridiplantae > Streptophyta > Pinopsida > Cupressales > Cupressaceae > Sequoiadendron > Sequoiadendron giganteum. The sequence goes on from CM021110.1 coordinate 30,940,521, forward strand.
TGGTAAATCTAAAAAATAAATTACATCCAATGGATACCATAGTATTCATGTTGTGATAGAACTACTAATATTCACTATAAATTGTCTTAAAAAGAATTCAAATCATAATTTATTTTCCTATTTGATAGTTTGACAGCTTGAGAGATTCTAACATATATTTGACGATAAATTACCATTTCTTAGTACCATGAAAATCATATGCAAGGTCTTAAGAAAACAACTAATATCATTATACCATACACATACATTGAGACAATATTTTAGCATGACCTTTGAATCTTTCATGATGACTAGTATCCTTGGGATACACTGAACTACAAATATTTCTCTTTCCTTAAAGATAAAGCCGAGGAACAATGAATAGGTAAAAGAAAAATTATGAACCATGATGTAGCTCTTTTTTTTATGTTTAAACATTATCGACTATGAGGAAAAACCTTTCAAACTAGAGGAAGAGAGGATTTATACATAAAAAAGGTAATAAAAAGTATTGTAAAATAAAAGACTTACAAAAGGAGAAGCCTAATTTTTTCTTAGAATGCTAGTTATTTGCTTGATATTACTATAGGATCCCAAAGTTACCCTTGCTAATATGGCTATTCTTGAAAGGAAATAGAACTAATAATCTAAACAAAAGAAGTTCTACTAAATATGTTTCCAAATTTGAGAAACAAAGGCATTATTATTAACTCAAGTGGGCAAGAAGATTTTTTAAGATTTTGTTCAAGGTATTTTTATGAAAAATTGTGCATATCATTTTTATTTAAATGATTGAATTTATGTCATGACATATTTCAATATATAGATTTGCATAGATTTGTAGTTGTATGTATTTTCATGACATTGAATAACTTTCTATGGAGGGGTTACATATTTTTATTAATATTTAATATTATAAAGCAAAAAATTATGGCTACCAAGGATTCTATAAATATTCCTCTAACTTAAAAGTGAATAATAAATGTTATAGGAAACAAAATATTTCAAAAGTCTTTCATTATAAGAACTCATTTTCACATTAATACATCATGCCACCTCACAATATTACGAGGTATACAATAGTATTTGATATCATTTAAGACATTAATACAATTAAAATTTAAGCAAGAAAATTTAATGCACAATAAATCTAATGAGAAAATTTATATGTAGATTGCATAGAGGTTGGTAAATTGAAACAAACAAAATAATTGAAAAGTGTTTCATTGTAAACAAAGGTAACTTTAGAATTAATTTATTTACTCATCTCATAATATTATACGATATCTCTAACACTCTTCACTATCATTCAAGATATTAAAAGAGTTGAAAATTGAGTTACTTTGTCATCTCATAATATTACGATATCTCTAACACTCCTTGATAGCATTCAAGACATTAAAAGAGTTGAAAATTGAGATATTTTTCCATCTCATAATATTACGATATCTCTAACACTCTTCAATATCATTCAAGACATTAAAATAGTTGAAAAATAAACAAAAAAAAATACTGTATGACATTTTTAAAATTAAACAATAATGTTTTTTACAATAACTCTATTCAAAATCAACCAATATGTAAATATTTAAACTCTTTAATTTCAAAACATCGACAATTCCTTAAACAAAATCATTTATATTCCAAAGAAAGTCAAACTCCATTCATTAACATTCATAAAATCCAAAAGATTCCAAAATAACGACTTAAAGTCTACAATAAGATTCAATAATACTACCAGTTAATATCATAAACGTGTCATCTTACACAACATTTAATAATACAAAAGCATGTGTAACAAAAGTTTACAATTCGAGACTTAGGCATTCTGTCGCCTTAAGCTCTTCAACATTCATACAAGAATAAATATAATACATATATGAAGAAATCTTCCTTTGATATTCAATCCAATTGCATATATTCAAACATGAAGACGAGAACAAGGATCAGGCGTTTTTTCCGCCCAACCTCAAAGCTTATGCTTCCCCGAAATTCCTTAGTCATTCAAAGAATACTCGACCCTGCACAAATTGCTTAGCAAAAAGTAGTCGACAAGCAAGATGGAATCTGGTGCGTGCCTAGTATAGCTAGTAAATCCACAAGCATTTTCATTTTTCTAATTCATTTAAGAAACAAGAAAGTTCGATACTAGGATATGGTAGAGATTTAGTTTCATTCCATCTATTTCAATGGTCCTTAAGTTACTTGGACAAGTAAAATGTCATGCACGACAAATAATAGTAGTTTTGGAAAAGCAAAACTACGCTCTCTAAAAACCCATATTCGGCACCCGTCCCATAAGGTAACTTTCCAAACACATGTCATGCGCATTCAACTATCAAGCATGCATGGTTCCATTCAAACTAAAAACTATCTTTCACAAACACATGAGCTGCACTTTTATCTTCAAGCAAACATGGTATTTAATGCAATAAATTCACAGATTTAAATCGTAAATAACATAATGTTTATATTCAAAATACATAAATTAATTAAAAGAAGATGTATCTCAAGTATGTATCTAAGTATATATTTAAACAAGAAAAAATGAGCACACATTCTTTCGGTTCATTTGCTCATGAATTTAATGACACTTTAATATAGCCTTTCTCTAATTTGTTTAATTTCAAAGTAATTATATTTTACTTTATTTTCTTTTCCTTTCTGTTTTTCATATTTCCATAAAAATGTTATCTTTGCCAAAAAGCATAAAACTCTTCATATTTACTTTTGTTTCAGAGTAATTTAATATCAATCCTGAAGAATTATCAAATTTCACTCAATTTTCAAGCATATTTAAATAAACAAAAGTTATTTAATCTTATTATTCTGGAAATTTTATTGAAACCAAAAACATTCAGCTGTGATAATTTCCCTATCTTTCTGTCTGTACAGATAATGAATATTGTTTTCATTTGGAGGTTTTCTGTATCTAAAAACATATAGTTTTCTGTGAGCATCTTTTAAATTTACTAAAACAAAATTCTCTAAATAAGAAATCTACTATTTCTTAATAGTTTTCTATTCAAGTTTGTTCTATAATTTTTTGAAAATCTAGTCTGGTGTTTGATCTTTTTCAACAAATTGTATACATTCAGTAAACACACTTTTGTTTGAATAGAAGAAAAATAATTAAACTTAGATATTATTTGCTATGGATTTGAGAAATAATAAGTTATATGTTGAATCTACTTGTTTATTTCCTCTGAGTGTTTTCTCAAATCTGGAAATGAATCTTTATCTTTCTCTATCAATTTTCTGCTGGGTGTTTCCCAAGTCTTCTTCTTTTATCTCTCTGCTATGAATTCCCTCTATGAATCTTCTATAGCTGTTCTGATTTCTCCCTTCAAACTCCCTTTGTCCCTCTCCCTTCCCACGCATATATGGGGTGAAGCAGCATCCAAATTAAATAAATACAAATTTGTTTTGTCCTCTCCCTTGGCCGAACCTCTTCACCTTGCTTCCACACACATATGGGACAGAGCAGAATCAAAAATAAAAATAGAACTTTTTTTGTTTGGAGTTCTCCCTCCTGCTGCGCGCCCTTCCTCTATTCTCCTTCAGGCCACACCTTCCTTCCTCTTCTCCCACACACTTCCCTTCTCTATTCTGTTGGCTACGTCCCCTTCTTTTATTCTCTGATGGAAATATGTGCCCATCTTTTGTTAAGAGTTTCCCTCCTCTCTATATTGGCCGCGCATGGGAGACAAGACAAAAATGAAATTAAAATTAACAATTTAAACTCTCTTCAGCCTGGCCACGCATTTCGATGTGTGGTGAAAAACATATTTCTCAAACATAAAGGAGTTAAATGAAAACAACTTTCTCTCCTCCCTCTCGCGCACGGGGAAAAATAAGATGAATCCAATAAAGATAAAAGAAAAAAATTTGTTTCTTCCTGCCTTCCGAAAATGGATTTCTCTCCCTATCAAAATCATGCAAATGGTGGAGTTATCAATAAACTCAGATCCACTATTCATGTTTTGATCTCCAGAACTCTAAGTGTCATTTCTGATTGCATGCAAAATTGATTGAAAGATATTTGTTTTGAATTTGTTAACTGTTGTTTCAATTCGATTTCAATTTCCATTTTCAAACGTATTTTTGTTTTCTTATTGTTTTTAAATAACTAATTTTTAATATCTATTTATTTAAACATATAATACTACTTTCATTTATTATTTGCGAAAATAACAAATAAACCAATAACACTATATTTACATTTTATATATTTTCACAATTAAACGTTTATTCCCATAATTTAAAATAAAACGCATTATTATTTTCAACTGAAACTAAAATATTTACATGAAGAAGTAATTCTTTGAGAAAAAAACAATTTTCTCACAATAATTATCAAATTGCCATTTAAAACAAACATATTCTTTTTACAATTATTTTCAAACAAAAGCATAGCCATAATAACCATTAAAATTTAAACCATTTAATCATCACGAAAATACATTATAATTAACTAAGTGGTGTGTGAGATTCCATCATCCTCATTAACGTCTAATGGCTAAAATGACTCTACTTGATCAATGTTCTCGCCTTCATTCTCGTTCACCTATTCCTGCGTTCATTTGCACTTAATTCCTCATCAGCAATGACAAACCCCGAATTTCATAATAATGGATTTCAAATCATTTCATGTGCATTTAAATTTAAATTTCAATTTAAATAATCATCTATCATAAACATTAAAAATCTCATGATTAATAATTGCATTTAAATAAATGATAAAATTTAGTACGTGACATCCTTCCCCTCTTGGAAGAGACATCGTCTCGATGTCTTATTAATCAATCAATAAGCATAGTATCTCAATCATAATGAAATAATAACTAACATCATAGTTCTCAAAACATAAGCATAAACAGTTCATAGTAGCATCCACGCTATCCAAGTTCACAAGATGTGAATCAAAAACCAGAGTATCAAGTATCTCCGCATTAAGCAAATGCTAACTAAGAAAGAAAATGAGGAAAATGACAGTCAATCATCTCAGAATCCTCCCATGTAGCACTATCCTCAGTATACTGGTCCCACTATACCTTGTACTGATTACTATCCCTGTTACGCAGCTTAATGCCACGCCTGTCTAGGATTCAGATGGGATCCACTAGCACCACCCCTAGATCTTGTACCTGTAATGAACACTAATCAAGTATATGAGATGCATCAGGATGGTATGGTTTCAATAAAGAAACATGGAATACATTATGGAGTCGAGCTAGAGCAAGTGGTAACGCTAGTCTATAAGCAACTAGATTAGTGACTTCCAGTACATCAAAAGGTCCCACAAATCTTGAAGCCAACTTTGATGATCTCCCAAATGAGATAGAGCTCTTATGTGGCTTAACCCTCAAAAAGACGTTATCTCTCACAGAAAATTGTCTGAAAGTACCGTTTCTATCAACATAGCTCTTCTATCTATCAGTTGCTTCCTTTAACATTACCCTTGATCAACTTCATTTTCTCATCCATTTCCTTGAGCATATCCAGACCAATGATGATCCTATCTTCCATCCTATCCAAACTAATGGGTGTACGACATTTCCTTCCATAAAGTGCCTCAAAAGGTGCCATACCCAAAGATGCATGGAATGAGTTGTTGTAAGAAAACTCAACCAATGGAAAATATTCCTCCCACTTGTATTGCTGATCCATGCAGTACATCCTAAGTAGATCCTCAACAACCTGATTGACCCTTTTTGTTTGGCCATTAGTTTTTGGGTGATAAGCATAACTAAAATTCAATTTAGTTGCTAAAACTGCATTCAGTGTTGTCCAAAACCTAGATGTCATCCTGGTATCCCTATCTGATATAATCGTCTCTGGTACACCATGCAATCAGAATATCTCTTGCACAAATTTCTTCGCCAATGTCAACGATCCATCTTTCAAATTCCCAGATATGAAATGTGAAACCTTTGTTAGCTTATCAACGACTACTAAGATGGTATCATGCCTATTCCTGCTCACAGGCAATCCTTGGATAAAATCCATACTGATTACTTGCCACTTATACTCAGGTATATCATGGGGATACAAAAGTCCTGCTGGATGCACCTGCTCAGCCTTGATCCATTGGCTTTCCAAACATCTAGCCACATACTCCATAACATCTTTCTTGAGCTTAGGCCAAAAATAAAAGTCCTCAACTCTGCCACCATCTTCGTAAATCCTGGATGCCCTGGGTAAGGTGCATCATGTACTTCCTCAAGAATCAACCTATTCAAGTCTCCACCCTTAGGGATATACATCCTTCCCTGATATCTCAAAATACCATCATACTCCATCACATATCCATCAAATCTATGATCTAAAGGATCTGCCTCTAAGGCTTGCTTGAACCTCTCATAATTCTCATCTATTGGAAGATACTGCAACACTTGCTGTCTCAAATTTGACCTTGTGGTCAACATAGCAGAGAGATGTCTTCTCCTGCTAAGAGCATTTGCAACTCTATTTTCCTTTCCCTTGATATACTCAATACCAAAATCATACTCACTCATGAACTCAAGCCACCTCCTTTGTCTCGCATTGAGGTTTGGCTGTGTAAAAATGTACTTAAGTCCTAAATGATCTGTCTTTAGTTCAAATGGTTTACCTAGGAGATAATGTCTCCACATCTGTAATGCATGAACAATAACTGCAAGCTCAAGAACATGTGGTGCATAGTTCAATTCATATTGTTTTAGTTTTTTGGAATCATATGCAACCACTTTCCCTTCCTACATCAACACAGCTCCTACACCTTCACCTGAAGCATCTGTAATCACCATGAAGTGCCCATTAGTATCTGGTATAGTCAAAATTGGTGCCGATGTCAACTTCTATTTTAGAAATTGAAATGCCTTCTTGTACTTCTTAGTCCACTCAAATTTCCTTCCCTTCTTCTGAAGAGAAGTAATAGGTGTTGCTATCCTGTAAAATCCTTCCAAATATTTCCTGTAATATTCTGCAAGTCCCATGAAACTATGAACCTCGGTAACACTCTGCGGTGTTGGCCAATCCACAATTGCTTCTATCTTTGCAATATCAACTGAGATTCCCTCAACAGATATGATGTGGCCCAAGTAGTGAACCTTCTTCTGAAAGAAAGTACACTTCAAAAACTTACCAAAAAGCTTTCGATCTCTTAGTCGTTGCAAGACTATCCTTAAGTACTTCTCATGCTCCTCTTCTTTCTTAGAGTAAATCAAAATATCAACTTTGAATATAAGCACAAAATCATCTAAACAATCTCTAAAGATGTTGTTCATAAGATTCATGAATTCTGTGGGGGCATTCGTTAGACCAAAAGGTACCACTGTGAACTCATAATGTCCATACCGAGTTCAGAAGGTTGTCTTTGGAATATCCTCCTCCTTAATCCTTAGATGGTTGTAACCTGATCTAAGATCAATCTTAGAAAACACCGTGGCCCCTTTCATCTGATCAAAAAGCTCATCTATCCTAGGTAAAGTATACCTATTCTTAATGGTAACCTTATTCAACATTCTATAATCAATACACAATCTCAAGGTCCCATCGTTCTTCTTAACGAAGATTACCGGTGCACCCCATGGAGATACACTTGGTCTAATAAATCCCTGCTTTAGTAACTCCTGCAATGGAACCTTCAACTCATATAACTTTGTAGTAGTCATTCTGTATGGAGCCTTGGATTGAGACTAAGTTCCAGGTAAAATTTCAATTGAGAAATCAAATTCTCTCTTCGATGGTAACTCAGTAAGTTCTTCAAGAAAGATATCCAATAAATCCTTCAGAACTGGATAGCCCTCTGGACTTTGTTGGACATTATCCAAGTCACTCACCAATATAGCATATATGGAACTTCCTTTCCTATGTGCTTTCTTTAGCTGCATGGCTGAGATATGTCTCAGCTCAAGAGGCTCTTGAGATCCAAAAATCTCAACTGGATGTCCAAAATCATCAAGACAACTCACAATCTTATCCTCACAGTTCACTATAGATTTATGCTCAGTTAACCAAAATATCCCTAGGATCACATTATATGAACCCAACGGTTCTACATATAGGTTAACTTGGGTTTGGAAATTCTGTAGCTCTAAATCGTTGCAAGATAGACATGTATCTACCCTCTTCTCTGCTCGGTTTCCATATTGAACCATCCATGCATGTGACATATAACAGGTCTAATAGGTGACTTAGCAACTACTTTAGGATCAATAAAGCATTCAATAGCTCCTGTATCTATCAAAATGGAATCTGATTGACCAAAAATCTTACCCGTCATCTAAATAGGTGAAGCCTGAAAATCTGCTTGACGGTTGTCAACCGCTGCATGAATCTGGTGTTGTGGTGCTCGCCGATCATTCCCTCCTCGTTGACCTCTTGCACATTGTGTACAATTGGAGGCATAGTGATCTCCACAATTGTAACATCCACCTCGTGGCCTTGGGTGACCACCTATCCTGTTCCTGGTATTAGAGAAGTTGGTGTTATTATTATTCACTTTCTTATTTCCACCATAGTTTCCTTCTCCTTTTTCTTGAGAGTTTGTTCCTCTCTTCAAGTTTCTTATCTGCTGATTGTTGTTACCCCTCTGGTTATTACTGTTATTATTTTGGAACTTCCTATTTCCAAATCCAGATTTAGCATTCACATTCTTTGTGTAGTTTACTACCTGTTGCAACTTCTGTTCCTATTTTATAGCCTTCTCAAAGACCTCATCCATAGCCAGTGGATTATGAATATCCACATCAGCTCCTATCTGTGGCCTCAATCCTAGGATGAATTTCTGAATTCAAAACCGCTCATCCATCTGATACTGTGGTACGCACTTCAGGAGATTAGTGAATCTCTCCTAGTACTGAGTAACTATCAAACCACCCTGTGTCAGATTCTGAAACTCTGTCATCTTTCTATCAAAGAACAGTTGTGGAATCCATCTCTTCTTGAAAAGTTGCAAGAACACTTCCCAAGTAGTCCCACCTGGTAGTAGCTTCTTCTCAGTCTTCTCATTATCCCACCAAGTAGCAACTTCTCTAGTAAGTTGATATGCAGCCCAAATTGCCTTGGTCTCATTAGACATATTGCTGAGGTGAAAGTACTTTTCCATTTCAATTATCCAGGCTTCAACTCCATCACTGATGGTATTACCATCAAACTTGGGCGGGGCTACCCTTTTCAAGTCTTTTCCCAACTCCCCTTCTATCCTAGCTTGAGGATTTGGTATTTCTTCAACCCTTGGATTCTCATTAGCGGGTTGCTCCTGATTTTGGGGAATTTCGTTTCGAGGGTTTTTTCCTTCTCTCACTCCTCAAACTTCTTGTTCAAGATTATCCATTCTAGAACCTTGTTGATTCAAAAGATTGAGAATCTGATCCAACCTGTCATTCTCATTACTTGCAGCAACTCCTTTTCCTCTTGTACCCATTATGTATCAACAATTCCTTCATCAAGGAATGTTTCTTTAGCGTAATGGACAAAGGACCCTACTGTTCAAACCCAGGGCTCTAATACCAAATGTAAAGAGTTAAACTCTTTAATTTCAAAACATCGACAATTCCTTAAATAAAATCATTTATATTCCAAAGAAAGTCGAACTCCATTCATTAACATTCATAAAATCCAAAAGATTCAAAATAACAACTTAAAGTCTACAATAAGATTCAATAATACTACCAATTAATATCATAAACGTGTCATCTTACACGACATTTAATAATACAAAAGCATGTGTAACAAAAGTTTACAATTCGAGACTTAGGCATTTTGTCGCCTTAAGCTCTTCAATATTCATACAAGAATAAATATAATACATATATGAAGAAATCTTCCTTTGATCTTCAATCCAATTGCATATATTCAAACATCAAGATGAGAACAAGGATCAGACACTTTTTCCACCCAACCTCGAAGCTTACGCTTCCCCGGAATTCCTTAGTCATTCAAAGAATACCCGACCCTGCATGAATCGCTTAGCAAAAAGCAGTCGACAAGCAAGATGGAATCTGGTGCATGCCTAGTATAACTAGTAAATCCACAAGCATTTTCATTTTTCTAATTCATTTGAGAAACAAGAAAGTTCGATACTAGGATATGGTAGAGATTTAATTTCATTCCATCTATTTCAATGGTCCTTAAGTTACTTGGACAAGTAAAATTTCATGCACAACAAATAATAGTAGTTTTGGAAAAGCAAAACTACGTTCTCTAAAAACCCATATTCGGCACCCGTCCCAGAAGGTAACTTTCCAAACACATGTCATGCACATTCAATTATCAAGCATGCATGGTTCCATTCAAACTAAAAACTATCTTTCACAGACACATGAACTGCACTTTTATCTTCAAGTAAACATGGTATTTAATGCAATAAATTCACAGATTTAAATCGTAAATAACATAATGTTTATATTCAAAATACATAAATTAATTAAAAGAAGGTGTATCTCAAGTATGTATCTAAGTATATATTTAAACAAGAATAAATGAGCACACATTCTTTCGGTTCATTTGCTCATGAAATTTAATAACACTTTAATATAGCCTTTCTCTAATTCGTTTAATTTCAAAGTAATTATATTTTACTTTATTTTCTTTTCCTTTTTGTTTTTCATATTTCCATAAAAATATTATCTTTGCCAAAAACATAAAGCTCTTCATATTTACTTCTGTTTCAGAGTAATTTAGTATCAATCCTAAAGAATTGTCAAATTTCACTCAATTTTTCAAGCATATTTAAATAAAAAAAAGTTATTTCATCTTATTATTCTGGAAATTTTATTGAAACCAAAAACATTCAGCTGTGATAATTCTATAATAATTTCCCTATCTTTTCTGTCTGTACAGATAACGAATATTGTTTTCGTTTGGAGGTTTTCTGTATCTAAAAACATATAGTTTTCTGTGAGCATCTTTTAAATTTACTAAAATAGAATTCTCTAAATAAGAAATCTACTATTTCTTAATAGTTTTTTGTTCAAGTTTGTTCTATAATTTTCTGAAATCCAGTTTGGTGTTTGATCTTTTTCAACAAATTGTATACATTCAGTAAACACACTTTTGTTTGAATAGAAGAAAAATAATTAAACTTAGATATTAATTTGCTATGGATTTGAGAAATAATAAGTTATCTATTGAATCTACCTGTTTATTTCCTGTAGCTGAGTGTTTTCTCAAATCTGGAAATGAATCTTTATCTTTCTCTGTCAATTTTCTGCTGGGTGTTTCCCAAGTCTTCTTCTTTTATCTTGCTGCTATGAATTCCCTCTATGAATCTGCTGTAGTTGTTCTGATTTATCCCTTCAAACTCCCTCTGTCCCTCTCCCTTCTGACGCATATATGGAGTGAAGCAGCATCCAAATTAAATAAATACAAATCTATTCTGTCCTCTCCCTTAGCCGAGCCTCTTCACCTTGCTTCCACACGCGTATGGGACATAGCAAAATCAAAAATAAAAATAGAACTTTTTTTGTTTGGAGTTCTCCCTCCTGCTACGCGCCCTTCCTCTATTCTCCTTCAGGCCGCACCTTCCTTCCTCTTCTCCCACACACTTCCCTTCTCTATTTTGTTGGTTGCGTCCTCTTCTTTTATTCTCTGATGGAAATATGTGCCCATCTTTTGTTAAGAGTTTCCCTACTCTCTATACTGGCCGCGCATGGGAGATAAGCCAAAAATGAAATTAAAATTAACAATTTAAACTCTCTTCAGCCTGGCCACCCATCACCTCGAGAGCAGATTTCGGTGTGTGGTGAAAAACATATTTCTCAAACAAAAAGGAGTTAAATGAAAACAACTTTCTCTCCTCCCTCTTGCGCATTGGGAAAAATAAGATGAATCCAATAAAGATAAAATAAAAATATTTGTTTCTGCCTGCCTTCCAAAAACGGATTTCTCTCCCTATGAAACTCATTCAAATGGTGGAGTTATCCATAAATTCAGATCCACTATTCATGTTTTGATCTCTAGAACTCCAAGTTTCATTTGTGATTGCATGCAAAATTGATTGAAAGATATTTGTCTTCAATTTGTTAACTCTTGTTTCAATTCAATTTCAATTTCCATTTTCAAATGTATTTTTGTTTTCTTATTGTTTTTAAATAAATAATTTTTAATATCTATTTATTTAAACATATAATTAGACTACTTTCATTTATTATTTGTGAAAATAACAAATAAACCAATAACATAATACTTACATTTTATATATTTTCACAATTAAACGTTTATTCCCATAATTTAAAATAAAACGCATTATTATTTTCAACTGAAACTAAAATATTTACATGAAGAAGTAATTCTTTGAGAAAAATCAATTTTCTCACAATAATTATCAAATTGCCATTTAAAATAAACATATTCTTTTTACAATTACGTTCAAACAAAAGCATAGCCATAATAACCATTAAAATTTAAACCATTTAATCATCATGAAAACACATTATAATTAACTAAGTGGTGTGTGAGATTCCACCATCATCATTAACGTCTAATGGCTAAAACGACTCTACTTGATCAATGTTCTCGCCTTCATTCTCATTCACCTATTCCTGCGTTCATTTGCACTCAATTTCTCATCAACAATGACAAACCCCGAATTTCATAATAATGGATTTCAAATCATTTCATGTGCATTTAAATTTCAATTTAAATAATCATCTATCATAAACATTAAAAATCTCATGATTAATAATTGCATTTAAATAAATGATAAAATTCAGTACGTGACATCCTTCCCCTCTTGGAAGAGACATCGTCTCGATGTCTTATTAATCAATCAATAAGCGTAGTATCTCAATCATAATGAAATAATAACTAACATCATAGTTCTCAAAACATAAGCATAAACAGTTCATAGTAGCATCCACGCTATCCAAGTTCACAACATGTGAATCAA
>CM021110.1:30953473-31187025 GCA_007115665.2 Sequoiadendron giganteum
AAAGTCTCATTCGTTTTTTCAAAGGGTGGATATAAGAATTAAGGCAAAGTCATGAAGGGTTTGTTAAAAATTGAACCTGGAAATGGATTCTATAAAGTTGTATACTTTACAGCAACATATAGTTTAGCTTGCTTTAAAATATTGAACATAAAATGTTTTTATGGCCAAAGTTTAGTAATGCATGTTTTTTATTTTAAGTTTACCTTTTGATGGAGTAGTTTTCTGAAAGGTAATCTCCCAATTTTTTTTGTTCACTTCATCTCAAGTTACCACATATTTTCAGCGTGGTTACTCATCAGAATTTGTTTACAGGTTAATGAAGCTATTGTGAATGGTTGGCTTTTCTTCCGTTATCTGGTAATAGGGGGTAAGTTTACTTGAGAAAACAATGCAAAATCTCAAATTTTTTTACTGTTTTGAAGTGAGCACAAAAAATAGATTTAGATAAATATTAAATTCAACTGCTGCATTCATTTTGGTTGAAGTTTCTTTTCTATATATTGTCTAATCAGTTAATCCTGATGGTTTTACAGCTTATGTCGGTCTTGCTACAATTGCCGGATTTGCATGGTGGTTTCTATACTATGAAGGTGGCCCAAAATTACCCTACAAAGAACTGGTTAGAGACTAAGATTGACTTTGTGATTATTCATACATGTCACATGGTTGGAAAAAAATTAAAATATATAATTACATTATGTATCCATTGCATTCAAAATGTCATATTTCCAGAAGAAGTTAGCATTGATGAATTTATTTCTATCATTTATGCATTTTGTTTTGATTTCTATGTGAACTGGAACCTTTTACTGCAATATACTGAAATTCTGGACACTCTTTTGTGTGTTGTCAAATTTGTGAAAAAAATCTTATGAATATGTATATGACATACAATTCATATTTCGTAACTTTAAAATCTTATGGATTAAGAAATGTTGCATCTCTAGAAAATTATTATTAATAAACTGATGAGATCTAAAAGGTAAAATATGCCATCAATTGTAAGTTGGCGAAGCTAATGCCATTCTTCAGAATCATGGTCTGTATTTCTGGAAATATTGATAGCTATCTCAATGGTTTCAGGTGAACTTTGACACATGTTCAGAGAGAGAAACAACCTACTCTTGCAATATATTTGAAGACCGTCATCCATCAACTGTTTCAATGAGTGTGCTGGTGGTGGTTGAGATGTTCAATGCCCTGAATAACCTCAGTGAAAACCAGAGTTTAATGTAAGTAACTTAGAGGATCAAAATCTGTTAGTTTTTTTTTTCCAAGCTTTCTTTATGAAGGGATTTCAGTAGATTTCTCTTTTCTTTGAGGTGTAAATATAGATCCTGATGAGCTAACATGTATCCTATATGTAGACTGTCACTCATTGTAGATATTTTGCATGCATTTGTTTAATACAAATTCATCATTATATTGCTAACGTTTATACATATACATTTATAATGGCAATTGCATCATCAGTTTTCATGGCTGCCTTATTAACCAGTATGGCTGAGGCTATGCCACATCAACAAAAGTTTCTGCAATAGCTACCTAGAAAAGTTCTGTTTGCACAGCCTTTTATAAAGGTATATAAACATCAAAATAGTTATCTTGTTGTGTACCTAGTCATGTATGACTCTTTTTGTTTTCTTTTCCAGGTTTTTGTTAGATGTGGGAGTATCCTCGTTATAAGCTGTTTTCCTTAACATGTTCCCAACCACATATCTATTACTCTAAAAAGTTATGTATCTTGTCTGGCAACAAACACAAATCTACTTTTGCTTGCATTATCATTTCAATCAAGTAAATATTTATAACCACTGTTGCATTTTCAATAGAGAAGATGCGATGGTTAGTACCACCAGCAACTAACTAAATATATCACATCAGGCCTAAGATTGAGACATTGCACTCATGACATACCGTACAAGGTGTTTCATTAATACTATTATCAATACCTTATAGAAGGATCTATCTTCTGTGTGCACCAATTTTTTTGAATTTTGCTAACTTGATGGAAAATACTTTTGATTCGTGGGATTTTTGTTCAATACAAACACTTAAATGTCACTGTTTCATGAATCTGTTGTGGATTTCCCCCGTTGGAATCTTTAAAGTGTCGGAATACAGGCAGTGTTCCCATCTTTTATAAATTTAAGACCCTTACGAAACATATCCAAGTTAGAATTTAAATAATTCATGAATTATCATCCAAATTATATGTTGAAATGCAAGAGGTTTCATATGCAAATCTGTCTACCTTCTGCACAAATCCTCAGAGAAAAAGTAAATGCCTGTATTAGCTGAAAAGCATTATTTGTGCACAGTTTAGACTTTAGAGTATAAATAATGGACGAAATATCTACCAAACTGCTCTAGATTTATGTTCAATACTATCTACCTATGAAAAAGGTTCAAATAAATAAATTTGTTTCCTGACATCAAAAGCTTGTACCCTAAAAAACAGTTCTTTTAAAGGTTGAACTGTATCCTATAGTCACAAAGTATGTCAGTATTTATATTGAAATGATAAGACAAACTATGTTAAGCATCTGACTTTTAATCGTTATTCACAGTGTTCTTCCTCCATGGAGTAATCTGTGGTTGGTCTCATCAATTATTTTGACTATGATTCTCCATATGCTTATACTTTATGTACAACCACTGGCTGTGCTGTTTTCAGTAAGTGCGATTTTATCTTTCAAGGAATTTCCAGTTCTATATTTATATCAACTTCAAGATATTAAATCATTTTATCTGAAATTTGAATGTTAAAAACGTCTATTTTCACAGGTGACTCCATTGTCATTGACAGAATGGAAAATGGTTCTCTGGCTTTCTTTTCCTGTAAGTAAAAACTTAATCCACACATCTCTCCTTTATGATTCTCACATGGCTGATTTTTCATGGTATCCACATTTGCAAAACAATAGAGATTACAGTTATGATATAAACTTCATATGTAAATAGTTTTTCCTTCTCCCATACAACTTCTCATTCCTCCATCCATAAATAGTTCTGAAACTCAGTGCACAATCTGTATGTGGCATTTTTGCAGCTATCCTCCAGTAAGGATCATTAAGTCGAATGAAATTCTATAGAAATGCCTGCTCTGCCATTCATGCTATGTTACTGGAATTTAGCAAACAATTTCTGTTTGACTTTTCAGTGACATTTTATACTAATTATTGTGGCCAGAATTCTCTTGTACTGTGTTCTTATACGTTTCACACAAGGCTGTTGAATTTATTTTGTAAACTTGAACTATTGCAAACCATTGTCTAATTATTGGGTTGACTACTAATCCAATACCAGGTGTTCCTTTCTTGAATGTTTCTTGCTGAAGGTTTTTGAATATACAGACTCTGTGTAATGTTACTTGCTAACTGCGCTTTCCTTGTATTGTTTTGGCAGGTAATTTTAGTAGATGAGGTCTTAAAATTCTTCTCTAGAAATCTAAAAGGTAATAGTGATTTGCTTATCTGGTGAACAGTTCCTTCATGCCATTACCTACAAACTGTGGTATATTATTTTACTAGACTTGACTAATTGTAGTTTAAGAGAGTGCATAAAAATTTATGAGGTTCAAATAGCAATAGGTCTCTTAAAAAGGTTTCACTCATTTTTCTTTCTCTTTCCAGATGAGTTTATTGACGTTGGGATGGAAAATAACCTTTCTAGTTCATATTTAGATAATGGATTTTTTATTTATTTTTGGTTACAGACCTATTCCTTATTAATAAGTCTGAGAAATTCTTAAATCATGTTTGAAGATAGACGACATGCTTTGCTGTTTTGATACTTGTCATTACTTGAAACCCTGCTATATAAAACCTTTACAGAACATGTGCAAAATAGGCAAGTCAATATGGGTGATATGTATCAGAGTTCACCAGAACTGCCTGTGTGGTGCATGGCAGAGAATGCTAAAGATTTCACTGAAATGTTGAACCATCAACCCTTAGTGAATTGATTCATCTTTCAGCAATAATGCAGGTTAGGACTACATTATCACGGAACTTAGATCAAGTTTTTCTGGCCCTATCTCAACTATGCAATGACAAATTGAATAAAATAAGCATATTTGATATGAACTTCCCAGTGTTTGTAGCAATCTAGTTCCAGGAAGCCCCCTGGATCTGTAGGTCAGAGTAATAATCAAATAGGAGTAAAACATTCTTTTCTATAGGGATTAAATTTTAGCATAAGAAATGTATAATAAATTTGTTTGGTTAGTTTGCTACCACATGCATCAATGAGTTCTTATAAGTGGTATATAAGTACAAACTTAGGATAGTAAGAATTGCTGCAGAGTTATTCAGTGGTGTAAGCTTTGTTTACCAGCAAGGCTGAAATCTAAGCAATGAATCTGCCACTTTAGAAATTGTTTTCTTTATAACTGTGGGGAGAGCATACAAAGTACAAGCTTAGGATGGTAGAATTTGCTGCAGAATTTATTCAGTGGTGTAAGTGTTGCCTACATGCAAGGAGTGTCGTCTAAGCAATAAATAGACCCACTTCTGAAATTGCAATCTTCATGACCGATGACAACACATATTTGATTGGAAATCACTTTCTAAACATTATTTATTCTTGTTGTGATTAATACATTCTCTTGTTTGATATTCCTATTCTGTTTCTAATTCACATTTTTAAGTGATCTGTATCTCAATTATGTCATACCCATGCTCTATCTTGATGTTTGTAGAACGCCTCTGTAATATCCCACCCCTGGTAGGATATTTACTTTCTTAAATTTGCCTATCTGTTTTTATTTGTTTTATGGTTTTCTTATATATTTGCAATGTTTGATACAACAATATAATGCAGCAAAATAGAAGATATTGCAATAATAATTTTCAACTCAAAAACTGAACATTACATAGGGAATACACAGCTGAAAAATCCATATTTTTATATCAGCTTAGATACTCAATATTTTCACAAAATATTGACAACCCAGTTCATAAAATATCCCCTATTATTTAAAACAACAATACCCAAAAAATCTTGGAGTTACAATTCATGAACTCACAAGTAAGGTATGCCTTGAAACCCTCTGAAATGGATGCCAGAATGAAGTATAAAGTTTGCAGCAATATAACAGCAGCAACAATGATAATAAACTCTAGCAACGATCACTATCACCAATCCCCACATAGTGCAAAGTTGCATACAATTAAATTGCAAGCCAATGTCCCTTCTCAAACCTGATCGTGCATATGACGTTATTCTTTTTCGGAAACCCGGGCTAGTCAGCAAGGTTAAATTTAGGGAAGCCTTTATTTCTTTTTGAGGAGGTCTTGGCTCAGATGGTGGATCTAATGGCGATTCCTTCTGGGTTTTCAGAGGGCTTCGCAGCAGTATGTTCATCTCGGCATTCAGAGCACTTTTTGGAATTTACTATTTTTAGTAAATTCTATTTTTGGCAGCTTTCCAGTTGAGTTCAGCTCGGTTGACTTCCTGCTTCAGTTTGGTCAGATGTTGGCTCAGTATTGGCTTCAGGGCACCTCCGGAGGGATAAGCTAAGTCATCTAATTAAAAAGTCACGCTTAAATATTATATTTTAATGTTGACCATGGGCCTAGATTAATGACTTAAAGATGTTTTAAAAAGGGGGTCTTTGAGGGTGGCGCCCTCATTAAAAGATTATTTTAATTATTGCAAAGTCAAAGCAAGGTTATGAAGGGCGAATTTATCAAGCATGATGTTTATTTAAAATATCAAATCAAAGCCATAAAGGAGAAGTACGCCCTCTTGAGGAGATGAGAGGTTTTGACCTAAAAGCTGATTTTAGGGTTTTGCGAAGTCAAACGAAAATTATAAAGAGGAGTCTTGTGCATCATTTTGGGCATCTTATG
Source organism: Sequoiadendron giganteum (assembly GCA_007115665.2). Taxonomy (NCBI): domain Eukaryota; kingdom Viridiplantae; phylum Streptophyta; class Pinopsida; order Cupressales; family Cupressaceae; genus Sequoiadendron; species Sequoiadendron giganteum. The sequence goes on from CM021110.1 coordinate 30,959,329, forward strand.
TTTTATAATATTGTTATGCTGTCGGAATGGCTTTGGGATTTCTTCGAGGAATGAATGCCTCCTAGCTTGGCTCTTCTTCTTGCTTGAAAGATAGCAACTAGTTGAGAGATAGTTTGTAATAGGTTTATCTTGCATTTCAGTTGAGTATCTTGCATTTTTGGAGTTCTAGATTTGCATTTCAGTCTCATTTTGAAGTTGCTGAAGTCAAGCTGAATCTGTAGTTTCACTCATAAATCTGAAAATAAAAATACAGTCGTTCTGGGTATTGATTCATTGAGTTTCCTTGATAGGGGCGACCCTTCTTGCAAAGATTCAGATTTTAATATTGAGTGTTTATTTTTTAAAAGCAAAATCGCTTCTCTCTATTGGCCGCACCATTCTGGTCTGCCTGGCAAATGTTTAGAAAAAAGAATACTTCGATTTGTTAGCTGTTTCTTGGTCTAGTCCTCATTGCCATCATTATAGCTTTCGTTTGCATCAGGTCTCATGTCATTCTGGCAAGTATTGAGTGAGTTGTGAGCATTTTAGTGGATTCTAGGGTTGCTGGTTATGCATATTACGTTGCTGTTTTGTTATATCAGTCTTGAGTAATCTGTATTTTGGTGAAGAGTTGTATCTGGAAGGTCATAATTAACCTTGGAATGATCATATCTATTATTGCAGCAGTGGAGAGCTTCTAATCTTGTTTATTGCAGGCATCTTCTGATATTTTGTAAGCTGAACAGTAGTACTGTCAGCATTTCTCTTAATCTTACTTTACATTCTGAAGCTGCATTGTATTTCTGTATATCTCCGCCATATGGTCGCCTCATTTCCACTCTGGAATTGGGTAGCACATACTTGGTGTTGAGTTTACTTTCAGCATAGTTAGCATCTCCGTCATATGGTAGCTCCCATTCCATCTTGGTTTGGAAAGCACATTCTTGACGTTGAGTTCCTTTCTGTATTTAGAGAAGAAGATCCTCTGACCATATGCTCGCCATCATCGGCGCCATCCTTGGTTAGAGTTGCTTTTTGCATAAGCAGTTTAATTCAGATCCTCTGACCAATGCTCACACCTTGCCCACATCGGGATCCTGGTGTACATTCTGGTTAGAGTTGCTTTCTGCACGTTTTGGTTTATCTTCTAACCTTAACGGGTGCATTGTTTGAAATCTGTTAATTGAAAAAAAAAAAAAAATTGGTTTGGAATATTTCAGTGGTATCAGAGCCAAGATCTTGCCACCCTGTGAACAATCCGTCTATGAGTGACAGAGAAAAGAGGTACTTTGCAAGAGAAGACAAGAAGGTTGGAAAACAGTTCCAGCTTTATCAACCTCCAGAAGGTCAGACAGCTTCAGGAACCTTGAGGGCTCATTGGAGTCTTCTCAGGAAACAGACATGGCAGAAGGTGAGAGGTCAGTTGGGGGTAACGAGAGGATTACCAACAACAGAGATGACAGTGGAAAAGGGAGAGATGGGAGAGAAAGATCCATGAGTCCAGGAAAGAGATTTGAAAGAAAGATGGATGCCTTGATGGACATGGTATCTTTCATGATGGGGAAAGTGGGCCAGAACACCACTCCACAGAACAACTCAGGGCATAGAGGGGAGCATAGTGCTTCCAACCAGCATGATGAGCATGCAGCTCGGACGGTGTCAAACAACACTTACATTTCCTCCAGGCCGTTCAAACCCACCTTTTTGGCACCTGTAAACAATCAGCCAGATCCTGAAGAGAATGCTTCATTCGTGGAGCAGTTGAGACTGGGTCGTGCAGAGTATGATTCTCTACCTGCCGACATCAGGATGGATATGTCCTATAACGATTTCATGGATCATAAAAGGAAAAACAAAGGACAAGGGAGACACTATGATCAAAGAAGACCAACAAATCAAGGAGACTTGTACCAAGCTGTCAACAAGGTGACACTTCCACACTTTGACGGGAGTGATTCCAGTTCAGCCCGAGCTTGGATTCAGAAGCTGGATAACTATCTAGCTCTCAGACCTATGGCAGAAGAAGAAGCGATCAAGTTCGCTACGCTACACCTTGATGGGGTGGCGCACGAGTGGTGGTACCATGGCTTAATTACTCTGGGTCATCGGTCTATCACAACTTATGAGGAGTTCACTACCAGGCTCATTGAGAGGTTCGAGAAGAAGGATCCAGAAGTGCATTTTAGGGAGTTGGCACAGTTGAGACAGTATGGCACTGTTGAAGCCTACATAGCTGAGTTTCAAAGACTTTCAGTTATGGTCACTGGAATTACAGAAAGAAGATTAGTGATCCTATTCACTGAAGGATTGATGGAGCCACTCAAGGGTTGGATCAAAGCTTTTGATCCACCGTCCTTACAAGAAGCAATGAAAAAAGCTAGAAACATGGAGTGGGCTGCTCCCAAAGCAAAGTTTCCTTCCAAACCAGCCTTTCACAAAGGGGATAGAGGGAAAAAGTTTCATCAAAAGCCTCACCATAAGGAGTTTAAACCACAGAAACCCCATGGCTCAAGATTGGATCCAGAGACTATCAATGAACTCCGAAGGAAGGGGTTATGTTTCCGTTGTAGGGAAAAATGGTCCCAAGATCATGTGTGCCCAAAGGGTGCTAAAATTCATCAAATTGAGTTCTATACAGCTGATGAAAGCAATTCTGATTTTTCTGATCAGCAAGCTGATTTTGAGGACAGCGATGAAGAAAATACCCCAGAAGAGTCTGAAGGTGAAAAAGAAAGTGGTGGTACATTGGCTCAACTTTCGAGCTTCCAAAAGAATGAGTCCTTTAAAGTTCGTGGGATGATCAAAGGGCAACGTATTGTTGCTTTAATTGACACTGGAGCAACACATAACTTCATAGATGAAGTTGTGGTGGCAAAGAAAGGATTGCAAACAGAAGACTTTGAAGGGTTCAAAGTTATGGTTGCGGATGGGTTTCACATCTCATGCACCAAGAGGATTCCGAACATGTCAATGCAATTGGGCAATTACGAAGTCAAGGATGACTTCTACGTGGTCAATATTGGAGATACGGATGCTGTCCTTGGCATTCAATGGCTGCGATCTCTTGGAGAGATCTCTCTAAATCTGCAAACTATGGAGTTGAAATTTCAATCCGATGGAAAGAAGGTGGTGTTGAGAGGGATGTCAAATGGTGGCCCTCGGATTGTGTCATTCAAGAGGATGGCGAAGTTGATACGTCATGATCAAGTGGAGTGGGCTGCGGAGTGCATGATTCTTCCAGCTAGTCCCGCTGAAACGAAAATAGAGCATCCTCCAGATATTCAATCTTTACTCACCAAGAAGAGTAAAGTGTTTGCTGATTTACCCCCGGGACCTCCTCCTGATCGAGGTTCAGAACACATCATAGAGCTCAAAGAAGGAGCTAAACCGGTGATCACAACTCCATATCGGTATCCGAAGAGACAAAAGGATGAGATCGAGAAGAATATTTGGGAACTTTTGGAGATGGGTTTCATACGCCCAAGCAAGAGCCCTTTTGCATCTGCAGTGGTTCTTGTGAAAAAGAAGGATGGTACCATGCGCATGTGCGTGGACTATCGTGCTTTGAACCAAAGCACAATAAAAAATAGATACCCCATTCCCAGGATAAATGAGCTCATTGATGAGCTACATGGGGCTAAGTTCTTTTCAAAGATTGATCTGAGGTCGGGTTACCATCAGATATGAATGAGGGGATCAGATGTGGAAAAGACAGCTTTCAGATGTCACTATGGACATTTTGAATTCTTAGTCATGCCATTTGGGTTGACTAACGCTCCGGCCACCTTTCAGTCTTGCATGAACCGTGTCTTTCAGAATCAGTTACGAAGGTTTGTGCTGATATTTTTTGATGATATTCTGATCTACAGCAAGACTTGGGAGGATCACCTCAAGCACTTGGAGGATGTGCTTAGTATCATGGAATCTGAGAGCTTATTTGCCAAAGCTTCCAAATGTGAATTTGGAATGGTGGAGTTACTGTACCTTGGCCACATAATCAGTGCTGAGGGAGGAAAGGTGGATCTGAAAAAAATCAAAGTAGTAGTTGATTGGCCACCTCCTGAGAGCTTGACCCAGTTGGAAGGTTTTCTGGGTCTTTGTGGATTTTATCGGAGATTCGTAAAGGGGTATTCACAGAATGCTGCTCCCCTTACTGATCTCACCAAAAAGGGAGCCTTTGCTTGGTCAGAAAAGGCTCAAATTGTGTTTGATAAATTCAAGAAGATCATGAGTTCGTGTCCAGTCTTGGCTATCCCGGATTTCTCCAAGCCATTCGAGCTGCAATGTGATGCTTCAGGTGAAGGAGTGGGGGCTGTCCTGATGCAAGACAAACACCCTATCGTGTTTGAAAGTAGAAAGTTACGGGGTGTGGAGAGGACATACTCAATCTATGATAAAGAAATGCTTGCTATTATGCATGCATTAGCCAAGTTCAGGCAGTACTTGGTGGGGAATAAATTCGTAGTTAAGACCGACCACAATAGCCTCAAGCATTTTATGCACCAGAAGGATTTAAATGAGAGGCAACAGAAATGGGTGAGTAAGCTTCAAGCTTACGACTTTGACATTGAATATGTCAAAGGAAAAAATAATGTCGTGGCCGATGCTCTCTCCAGAAGGCCTCATCTGAGCTCATTGTGTGAGCTTACTGCAGATTGGAGGGACATGTTGCTTGCTGATTATGCCAAAAATCAGTTTGCAACCAGCATTCTGGAAGGTACTTTCCATGATGAAAAGTACCAGGTGGTTGAGGGATTGATTCAGTATAAGGGAAGAATCTTTTCTGGTGGCTGATTCTAAGCTCAAGAAGAAGATTCTTTTGAATTTTCATGACATTCCAGTTGCTGGTCACCAAGGTTTTTTCAAGACCTATAGGCAGATCCGAGAAAGGTTTTCTTGGAAAGGTTTGAAGAGAGAGGTTCAACGCTACATTCAGGAATGTCCTGTTTGTCAAGCAAATAAAAATGAGCATACATTGCCAGCCGGTTTGCTGCAACCACTTCCAATTCCCAATCAAAAATGGGAAAGCATTTCAATGGATTTCATCACTGGGTTGCCCAAGGCCCAAGGGAAGGATTGCATCTACGTGGTAGTTGACAGATTAACCAAGTTTGCTCATTTCTTTGCCATTACCAGCACTTTTTCTGCAGCCCAAGTTGCAGATTTGTTTTTTCGAGAAGTGTTTAGGCTTCATGGGTTGCCAAAGAATATTGTAAGTGATAGGGACAGCAAGTTCCTAAGTACCTTTTGGCAAGAAGTTTTCAGAATGAGTGGTACTGTGCTCACTCCAAGCACGAGTTATCACCCCCAAACTGATGGGCAGACAGAAGTGGTGAACAAGTGGTTGGAAGGCTACTTGAGAAATTATGTGTCAGAACAGCAGAAAGCTTGGGTTAAGTGGCTGCATATAGGCGAGTACTGCTACAACTCTACCTTTCATATGTCAATCAAGATGTCGCCTTTCTTGGCACTTTACGGATATGAAGCACCCAGTTTTGCAGACTTGGTGTTTGGTGACAGCAAAGCACCTTTAGCCAAGGATTTGTTGCAGCATAGTCAAGACATAATGAGATCCTTGAAGGATAATTTGCAGATTGCACAAAATCAGCAGAAGTTGTATGCTGATCAGAGGCGTGTTGAGCGTTCGTTTGAGGTTGGGGATATGGTCTATCTTCATTTACAACCTTATAGACAGTCTACTCTCAAGAAGAGTGGAGCTGAGAAGCTCAAACCTCGCTTCTATGGGCCATTTACGGTCATCAGAAAGGTTGGGGCAGTAGCTTATGAATTAGAGCTACCTTCAAATAGCAGAGTGCATAACGTCTTCCACGTGTCCCGCCTCAAGAAGGCACTTGGACAAAATGTGGTCGCTTCTTCACAGTTGCCACTGTTGGATGAAGAAGGACAGTTGGTTCTAGTTCCCGAGGAGATACTTGATGTCAGAGAACGTTCCTTGAGGAATAGAACTATCAGAGAATGTTTGGTAAAGTGGAAGAACCTGCCTATGGAGGATGCCACTTGGGAAAGTGATGAGATATTGCAGCATCCTAGTTTGCGATTGCTTGAGGACAAGCAATCTTGGGGAGGGCGGACTGTAATGTCCCCTTCTCAAACCTGATCGTGCATATGACCGTTGGCCTTTTTTCTGGAAACCCGAAGGCTAGTCGGAAGGTTAAATTAGGGTTTCCTATTTTTGAGGAGGTCTTGGCTCAGAGATGGTGGATTCAATGACGGATTCCTTCTGGGTTTTTAGAGGGCTTCGCAGCAGTATGTTCATCTCGGCATTCAGAGCACTTTTTGGAATTTACTATTTTTAGTAAATTCTATTTTTGGCAGCTTTCCAGTTGAGTTCAGCTCGGTTGACTTCCTGCTTCAGTTTGGTCAGATGTTGGCTCAGTATTGGCTTCAGGGCACCTCCGGAGGGATAAGCTAAGTCATCTAATTAAAAAGTCACGTTTAAATATTATATTTTAATGTTGACCATGGGCCTAGATTAATGACTTAAAGATGTTTTAAAAAGGGGGTCTTTGAGGGTGGCGCCCTCATTAAAAGATTATTTTAATTATTGCAAAGTCAAAGCAAGGTTATGAAGGGCGAATTTATCAAGCATGATGTTTATTTAAAATATCAAATCAAAGCCATAAAGGAGAAGTACGCCCTCTTGAGGAGATGAGAGGTTTTGACCTAAAAGCTGATTTTAGGGTTTTGTGAAGTCAAACGAAAATTATAAAGAGGAGTCTTGTGCATCATTTTGGGGATCTTATGTTTTATGATATTGTTATGCTGCCGGAATGGCTTTGGGATTGCTTCGAGGAATGAATGCCTCCTAGCTTGGCTCTTCTTCTTGCTTGAAAGATAGCAACTAGTTGAGAGATAGTTTGTAATAGGTTTATCTTGCATTTCAGTTGAGTATCTTGCATTTTGGAGTTCTAGATTTGCATTTCAGTCTCATTTTGAAGTTGCTGAAGTCAAGCTGAATCTGTAGTTTCACTCATAAATCTGAAAATAAAAATACAGTCGTTCTGGGTATTGATTCATTGAGTTTCCTTGATAGGGGCGACCCTTCTTGCAAAGATTCAGATTTTAATATTGAGTGTTTATTTTTTAAAAGCAAAATCGCTTCTCTCTATTGGCCGCACCATTCTGGTCTGCCTGGCAAATGTTTAGAAAAAAGAATACTTCGATTTGTTAGCTGTTTCTTGGTCTAGTCCTCATTGCCATCATTATAGCTTTCGTTTGCATCAGGTCTCATGTCATTCTGGCAAGTATTGAGTGAGTTGTGAGCATTTTAGTGGATTCTAGGGTTGCTGGTTATGCATATTACGTTGCTGTTTTGTTATATCAGTCTTGAGTAATCTGTATTTTGGTGAAGAGTTGTATCTGGAAGGTCATAATTAACCTTGGAATGATCATATCTATTATTGCAGCAGTGGAGAGCTTCTAATCTTGTTTATTGCAGGCATCTTCTGATATTTTGTAAGCTGAACAGTAGTACTGTCAGCATTTCTCTTAATCTTACTTTACATTAAGCTGCATTGTATTTCTGTATATCTCCGCCATATGGTCGCCTCATTTCCACTCTGGAATTGGGTAGCACATACTTGGTGTTGAGTTTACTTTCAGCATAGTTAGCATCTCCGTCATATGGTAGCTCCCATTCCATCTTGGTTTGGATAGCACATTCTTGGCGTTGAGTTCCTTTCTGTATTTAGAGAAGAAGATCCTCTGACCATATGCTTCCATCATCGGTCAGCCATTTAGAGTTGCTTTTTGCATAAGCAGTTTAATTCAGATCCTCGACCAATGCTCACACCTTTCGGGATCCCCTTGCTTTCTACGTTTTGGTTTATCTTCTAACCTTAACGGGTGCATTGTTTGAAATCTATTAATTGAAAAATAAAAAAATTGGTTTGGAATATTTCATAGTTAAATAATTTTGATAATTATTTAACTATAGAAGAATTAAAAGACCATGAATAGATAAATAATTAGTGGTAATCATTTATCTATACATGAAAGGTGATAGAGAAATAATTAAATAAATAATAATTCGTTTAATTATTGAAGAAGAGGGGGGATTAGTGACACATTCATCTCCTTCATCTCCTTCATGCTAACATTTTATGATTTTTTATGGATTTTGAAAGTTTTATAGGGTTGATACCATGTATTATTTCCCATGAATATGTAACTCAAGGAATTTCCCCCAGTCAGGTATAGGACCAGTTTATTATGCGCGAGGGGATCAATGGATGTAAAGGATGGTCATGAAAGTGAAGGAGACTAAATGTCGATGGTCTTCAAGCCATGGGAGGGATAACAAAGCGTTATTATGGATGAATGCGACTTTATTATGGATGATAAGTATATGGATCATGAAAAATGCATGTGAAAGATACGCACAATCAACCAAGTAGGCATGTAGAAAGATCCAAGGATAAACATGATCTTGCCCCTAGTTAAGCTGAAAACCAATTGATAGGTGATGATGATGACAACAACGTTGTTTGATATGGGAAGGACACATCCCAAAACAACATGAGGATTGGGAAAGAAATATCACATGGATGATAATGTAACTAAAGGATCAAGCTTTGCAACAAGGCTGGGAACAAAGCCAATGAATGTTTTGGATGATGCGCTAAATTGTATAGCAAGATTTTATGGATTAGACTTGTTGCATTTGGAATGTCTAACCTTAGGACTAGATGGGATTATGAAGGGAACTTAGATAAGTGGATTATAATCCTTAAACCAATGACAATGGAAACCAAGTCTAGCAATAGGTATGAAAGGATAATGGATTAATTTTGGCAAAAGATAGGAGACATGAGGATTATTGGTTGAAAGAGTTATAATATGATCTCCAAGGACTATGTCGCATAGGAATATTTTTTTTCTCTGAGATATGGGTTTGGATAAATTATATGAAGGCAATTACATGATATTTGATGGGTAGTGTATGACCAAAGGATAGACATGTCAGTAATTTTCCCAAAACATGATTTATGTTTGTACTCCATTTCTTATCAAGATTAAGGTAGGTGGGAAAACAAATGGAAATAATATGGATTGGATGGATAGATGGAAATGTCATGAGAAAGGCATGGGAGATGAGACTATTGAATGGGAAACCCAAGATCTTCAATTTTCAACACTAAATAACCTCCACAAGAGATAGAGAGAAGCAGCAATGGAAGATGTTATTCCACCAAACACGAATTTCAATATGATACAATGATCAATATGCTATGCAATAGAATACAATGCAAAATGTGCTAGAGATTCTTTGCTTATAAAGGCAAGGATGAGAGATAGGGTTAGACAAGATCATGACAAGTGTCTTAATCCTATCGCATGAGACAACTAGCTCATAACTACCTATGATAGTGTAAAGTCTAGATAAGACAACTAAGACTACTAGAAGGAATTTTTTATCCTAAGTAAACTTAACATGTGAACTAAGTCCCCTAAGTCCCTAGTAAAGGAATAAACTAGGTACAAGACTTATTCACACCAACAACCCCCCTTAAGTGCAATTTAGGGAGGAAGAAACTAATGCAAAAGATGGGTCCCGATAAAAAGGCTTGATGAGGTACCTATGTACAAAATAGAAAACTCTCACAAGTAGAGAAAAGGAGAAAAACCTTGTGGGAGAAAAATCCTCTCCAAAAGAGAGTAAAATCTACAAAGAAAACTAGAAACTGGAGGAATTGTCAAAACCTCCCAAGGACAACTTCCTTCACCCAAGCATCGATCGCAACTGAAGATAATGAGGCGATGCCAAAGGTTTAGTGAAGATGTCTTCAACCTGTTGATCTGTAGGCAAATACTCCAAGATGAGAACACCATCCTAGATGAGCTTCCTGATGAAGTGCATGTGGATCTCAATATGCTTAGTACGTTGATGCTCCACTGGGTTGCAAGAGATATGTATGGAACTCTTATTTTTGCACCAAAAAATAGTGGGCTGAGTGGAAGGGAATCCAAACTCAGTCATCAATTGATGAAGTCACAAAACCTCCTAACTAGCCAAAACTGCACCTCAATACTCAACCTCTATCGATGATAATGAAATAATAGACCGATTCTTGCATGACCATGCAATCAGACCAGAACCAATGCAAAATACAAAGCCAGAAGTAGAATTTTGATCATTGACATCACCAACCCAATCTGAGTCAGTGAAGCCCACAATCTAAGATGCACCTAAAGTGTAATGAATGTCAAAATGAGTACTGCCTTGAATCTATCTCAAGATATGTTTGGAAGCCTTCCAATGACTCTCATGAGGCTCCTATGAGAAGTGAGAGAAAAGTCCAACCACAAAGTAAATATCAGGATGACTATGTGTCAAGTACAAAATACTGCCAACCAACTGTCGATACAAGGTAGGATCAACTACAGGAGTAGTGCAACTGGTAGAAAATACAACACCTGACTGGACTAGAGTAGGGAAAGGCTTGGAATCATAAATTCCAAATCTTTGAAGCAAATTAAGAGCATAATTTTGCTGGAAATTGAAGATCCCCTCAGAAGTCTGATGAACTTGAAGACCAAGGAAGTAATGCAAAAGACTAGGGTCGATCATATCAAATTGCTCCATCAATGCTCGTTGTGTACTTTGAATCATAGAAGTAGAACTCCCTGTGAGAATCAAATCATCCACATAGAGCACAAGTATGAGTAGATCCTCTCCATGTCTCTGAGTATAAATTGTGGGATTAGAATGATTGTGAGTGTAGCCTAAAACAAGCGAGAAACTATTCATCTTCTCATACCAAGCCCGAGGGGTGTGTTTGAGACCATACAATGAACATCGAAGCCTGCAAACAAGTGAAGAATCCTGCACAAAACTTGGAGGCTGCTCCATATAGATCTCCTCATGAAGATCCCCATGCAAGAAATCGCTCTTCACATCCATCTGATACACTGACCATCCCGATAATGCAGCTATAGCAGGGACAAGGTGAATAGAATCCATCTTGGAAAAAGGAGCAAAGTTCTCAGAATAGTCGATTCCTTCAACCTGAAAAAACCCTTTTGCAAGCAGACGAGCCTTGTACTTGTCAATGGAACCATATGTTGCATACTTGGTATGATACACCCACTTGCGCTGACCAAATTTCTTCCCTTAGGAAGAGGCACAAGATCCCAAGTATGATTCTTCATCAAAGAAGAATACAAATTAGCCATAGCACTATCCCACTCTGGAATATCTAAAGCATCAAAAAACTTCTGAGGATCATCTGAAATTGCATGACTCAAAAGACTAATTCCCGAAGTCTAAGAATGAGTGCAGCGAGTGTCTTTGGGATCACCAACAAGAGGACCGGCCTCCTCAAGAGTAACTCAAGCCCATCATGGCCTAGTGGGTGAATGAGGAGGAGGTGGATCAAGACCATCATCAGAATCTTCCTCATGTAGCAAAAAAATATCAATTGAAGAAGGTTGAGTAGGTTGTGATGAAGAAGAAGTTGAAGGAGGATTTGTCTGGGTGAAGGACTCGACAAACTGAACATCAAGTTAGAAATGAACCTCTCATGTGTCAGGATCAAACAATCGATATGCCTTCACATCCTCACAATAGCCAACAAAGATGTACCGCTGACTCTTCTTCTCCATGGATTTACACTAACCATTCAAAATGAATTCCCAAGCCTCAGTACCAAATACTTTGAACAAGGATAAATTAGGCTTGTGATGAGACCAAGCATCCTAAGGGGTCATATTTTGCACTGCCTTATGGGGCATAGGGTTCTGAATATAGTTGGCACAATTGATAGCTTCAGCCCAAAATGCTGGAGCCAAGGACCTAGACTCAATCATATAATTGGCCATTTCCCTGAGAGTCGTGTTCTTTCTCTCTGCCACACCATTTTGTTGAGGAGTGTAAGGAACTGTGTGCTGATGAAGAATACCATGTTCATTGAAAAAATCCTGAAATGCCTAATTGGCATACTCCCCCCTATTATTTGTGTGTATCTGTCGAAGAGAAAAACCTAACTTCTTCTCCACAAATGTTTTGAAGGTCTTGAAGTTGGTGAGAACCTCACTCTTGAGCTTTAGAAAATAGACTCATGTCCATTGGGAAAAATCATCAATGAATGTGAGCACATACTTAGCCCTTGACAAAGGAGTTGGGAATGGCATGAGATTACTATGAACCAAATCAAGGGGTGTGGTTGCATGCATAGCTTGAACCTTAGGAAAATGATCTTGATGTTGCTCGCCAAGAACACAACCTTGACAAACACCATTTGTGCAAGAGATATTTGGAAGACCAACCACTAAGTTATGTGCTTGCATTTGCTGAAGATATCTATAGTTCAATTGCCCAAATCTTTCATTCCAAATCTTGCTCATTGAATCAATATGAGCAAAAAAACAAGAACCCAATGAAGACTCAAATCCATCAAATTGATACAAATGGTTCTCATGATCAACTATCCCTATAGCAACAACCTTCTCAGGATCCTACAACTGTCTGATAGTCACATTTTGTGGAGTAAACTCAACTAACTTCCCATCTCCACAATCACAAATCTGATATATGGAAATTAGATTCGTTGAAATATTAGGAACAAGAAGAACATACTCAATGCACCCATCTAGCATCTGAATGGAGCCTGTCCCCAAAAATGGAATCTATGAAGAGTTCCCAACTACAATATGAGAAGGGCAAGTATGAACAATGGAATCAAGAAGATCACATGAATTGGTCATGTGGTGTGATGCACCTGAATCAAGAATCCAACTATCTGAATATGAATGAATGGACCGTGCTGAAATAGCTTGCCCTTTGCCCATGGAAGAAGGCTTATACACTGAAATGTTGTGCTTCTTCATAGATTTTTCTAAGGCCTCTAATCTCTTAAAGCAATGAGCTGCATCATGCCCAGTTTTCCATAAAATGAACAAGGATCTCCTTTCTTTTTCTTGGACTTGGAAGAAGAATCCCTAGAGGTAGAAGATGAAGGAGATGGGGTGGACTTCTAATTGTTCTTCAGCTTTAGTTTGGAGGGAGTCTCATTACCTGAAGATGATTCTATCTTGGGATTCTTCTTATTATTTTCTTTACCCTTGGATGATTGAGCCATTAGAGCATGATTCTTAGAATTAGGTAGGGAATCCAACTGAATTAAGTTGGCCTCCTCCCTAGTAAGATGCTCACAAAACAACTCAAATGAAGGAATTTTGTAATATTTTCCCATGGCATCCATAGTTGAATAGAAATTAGAAGATTTTTTTTGATAAGGGCCTCTCAACTTAGACAAAATCAAGAAGATACATTCATCACTAGATATATCATGCTCACATCCTTTCAACTGTGACAAAATCAACTTGAATTGTGCAAGGAAATCTTGAATTGAAGGAAATGCATCTAGAAAAAGTGCTTGTACATCCGCTTGAAGTTGCAAGACTTTGAATTGATTTATTTTACCATACAATTCTTCAAGTTTATCCCAAACATTCTTAGGTGTTTTACACTCCAAAATATGAAGCAACAAATTATTAGATACATGTAAGCTAATGACTCCTTTTGCTTCATCCATCTTACATCTATGGACAGTTTTTTCATAATCCCTTGTGAATTCAAGTTGTTTTGCATCTAACATTGGCTATAGACCCTTAGATTGTAAGAATTGAGTCATTTTTAGCTTCCATGTATGATAGTTGTGTGGAGTGAGTGGTTCAATTAACCTTAGATCTGCCATGAACACCAAAAGAAAGAAGATAATGTGACACTTAAATTGTGCCTTAGATCTACCATGAACACCAAAAGAAAGAAGATAATGTGGCACTGAAATTGTGCCTTTCACCCCCCAGAATGTATTAAAACTCAATTTGCAACCCCCCAACAAATTACAATGATTTTTTTTGCAATTTGTATAGGTGACAAGCTCAAATCAACCGTTTATAACACACGGTGATTTTTATAGTTTAAAAAAAAAGAGCTTGCCAAAATTGAGAAAAAAAGTTACAAACAGATTTCTTGTGATTTTCTGAGCAATTTCAAAAAATGTTTGCCAAATTTTGACTTTGTATGCAAAAGTTATGCCAATTACAAGAAATAAATGAACTTGCACTTTCGAGTTGAAAAAATAGGCAAAAAGTATCAAAATTCGGAAAAATCACTTGCACCACTACGAAGTTCGTCGAACCAGCTTTTTGACGATATCTTGTTTGCAGAATTTTGACACCATGGCCAAAAGTTATGAATTTTTTAAAAATGTTGAATTTAGCTTGCAAGAAAACGGATTTTCTAGCAAACAAAGTTTACTTCTGATTTGATTTCTGAAAAATATACTCACTGTTTGCAAACAATAACAAAAACCCCAAAATATTTTGATGCGAAGAATAAAACCCATAAATTGTTTTTGATCCAGCAAGTAGAAGATGAAAAAATTATTTTTTCAACCTTCAACCAGTAAAAAAATGACACGCGATTCTTTTTGGACAATGATTTTCTTTAGATTTGTGCAAGATTTGCAAAATCTAAAAGATACCCAGTTTAGATTTCAACCATGTCTGCAAAACCCAAAAATTGTTTTTCCTACAAATGAGCAAAAGTGGGATTTATGAAGCAAAAATGAAAATAGCTCCAATAAAAAATGACTTGCATGAAACCCTTGTTTGCCAAAAATGCAAATGGTGACCAAATTAAGTGAAACAAAAGCCAAATCTGACTTTCTCGAGCCTCTTGGACGCAATGGGAAAGCCTAAAATACTGTCACTATAACCAAAAATGTTGCAATCCCCAGATCTCACCAAAATGTATACATGCAATATAAGATACAAGAAACTCAAATCACAATAAAACTTGATTGGAAACTGTCTAATGAAAAAATGGAAGGGGCTTTCCAGATTCAAAGCTCTGATACCATGTTGAAGTGAGCAACCCAAGATCTTCAATTTGCAACACTAAATAACCTTGTCAAGAGATAAAGAGAAGCAACAATGGAAGATGTTATTCCACCAAACAAGAATTGCAATATGATACAATGATCAATATGTTATGCAATAGAATACAATGCAAAATGTGCTAGAGATGCCTTGCTTATAAAGGTAAGGATGAGAGATAGGGTTAGACAAGATCATGACAAGTGTCTTAATCCTATCACATGAGACAACTAACTCATAACTACCTAGGAAAGTGTAAAGTCTAGATAAGACAACTAAGACTTCTAGAAGGAATCTTTTATCTTAAGTAAACTTAACATGTGAACTAAGTCTCGTAAGTCCCTAGTAAAGGAATAAATTAGGTACAAGACTTATTCACACTAACAGAGACAACTTGCCCCCAAGTGTAATGGTCCACATAGATAATTGCTCTTACACACGACGCTTGTTTGTCAGGTTTTCATCATGGTACTTATCCAAAGCGCCATAAACATGGTTTTCACTATTGGACAGATTTTTTTTTTGCTATTTTTTTTCTTTTTTTCTTTTTGATGATGTCACACAAGAGGTTTGTTTCTTCATCAAGGTGATAATTTTTTTGATTTTTTATAATCGACTTGATGTTCTGGATGATTGTTGATTGTTTTGAATCTTTTTATGGTGTTGATGTAGATACAGTGTCATGGTATGCCAATAGTGACCTTTATGGAGTAATTATCTTGTCAGGATCATAACACTTGCATACAACTGATTGATGTCATTGTGATCCTCCCTGATACTAGTGTTGTCCTTATCAGAATACACACATCGTGATAGAGTACCATGGGAGTCCTTATGATAAAGATTTGCTACCAAGATGTGATAGATTTGTGAGGTATGACTTTTGGAATGATGGTTTATGGTAGCCGTGGAATGATTATTTGGGCATTTGGATGTAGTAGTTTTTATTTTCCAAACTCTGGATGTTGGATGATGGAGTTTGGAATTTTGATTGGGATAGCGTTTGGAACCAACACCTTTATATGCCCTGCTTGATGACCATTTAGAAAGAGGTGGACATTTATTATATGTGGGAGTCCTCTTTTCTTGTGGCTCCACATTTTGATTGACTTTTGGACTTGGAATATTTTCTTTGCTTGATCCATTTTTCTTTGGGATCCATTTTAACTTCATTTGTCCACTTGGATTTTTGTTTGATTCAATGGCCTTTGACATTTGATTTTGAAATTTGGATTTATAATAATTTTATTTTTGTTGGTTCCAAATACAAGGTTTATTCATGTTGGAATGCTATTTTATGGTGTGGATGGAAGAAGTGTTGGCAACAACCTTATGAAAATGACTACTCATGGCCTCCATTTTGATGTTTGTATCAGATAAAGTTTCCCCCAATATCAAGGAGGTACCACTAACATCATTTGATTCTCTAATTGAAGAATAACCAAGACCTTGATGTCTAGAATTTTCTTGAAATTGTACTGGTTCTAGAATTTCTTGCTTGTGTAGGTCTAGTCCTTTTCCTTGATATTGCATGCTCTGACAGATTTTGTTTGTAATGGGGTATTTTTTATTTTTAAAACAAGATGCTAACCCATCATTGTGTATGTGGAAACTGTTACTTGGAATCTTCTCCTCTGCAAGAAAGCTTGCTTTGACAAAGGTGGATGATCCTAATTGATAAGATGTTTTGGCTTTAACATTCATCATGCTTGTTTCTTCTTGAGCATTTGGGATGTCCATGGTAGCTTTTGTGTCTTCTTCTTTGACTTGATCCATAGTAGCTTCTTTGTGTTTTCCTTTGACTTGATCAATACTAGCTTCTTTATTCTCTTCTTTGATGTCCATATCATTCATTTGATTATCTATGTGTCCAAAGGAGGCAAGTGTCCCATTTTTCGGAAATGGAGGTGTTTGGAGTTTAGATAGGACCAACTTCAAATGTTTGATCATGGATGGTATAAAGGTCGATGAGAGGATCATTTTGGATTTCTTGTTCAATGTTATGATCTTGGTAAAAAATAGGTGTATCTTGGACATGGTTGTGAATAAACTCTTGAACAAGGATAGGTGTATTTTGGATGTCATGATTATCTAGAAGGACTTCTTGGATGGAATTAAGGATGGGGTCATGAGATGGATTGCTTCAATCTTGATATGAAGGTGAAGCTATGATGTCATGCTTTGGACTTTTTTTTGACATGTATCCTCAAGTTTAGGCAATGAAATTTGATTTTGGATAAGGATATGATTTTCTTTGATAGACCTAGGATTTTGACATGGCAATAATGGAGCTTCAATAGAAAGATCTTTTTCGGTATTGGTAGGCAATGGAGGACATGATGGTGAAAAATGGTTGGATGGTGTAGGATCAACAATATGATTGGATTTCCTAACTTTGTTTTCATTTAGGAGTCGAACAAGTTCCTTTGCTAGTTGTCCTTGGAGAGCATTAATTAATTTGCTTTTATTGGATGGTATTGTAGTTTGGGATGGGTGGATGGCAATGGGTTAGTGGATGATGGATTAGGATAAGATGTGGAGGATTAGAATGGACTAGTGGATTATGGATTATGATAGGATGTGGAGGATTGGAATAGACTAGTGGAAGGTTGGTTTCCCTTGTCAAGGTTATGATAAGGATGATTAATGAAAATTTGTTGGGGATTAATTGTATGGATTGTGTCAAGTGACTCTTGATAGTGAGGGTAGATGGATGAAGGACTAGAGCTTATGGATTGTTGGTAAGAAGGGTATGTGAGTGGTTGGTATTGACAATTGAGGATTGATTGGTATTCAACTTGACTACGAAGAAGATCAAGGTAAAGTGAAGACATGGTCATGAATTTGGATTAGGTTGGATAAGGAAAACTTAGTGAGCACCATACAAAACTTGTGACCTTTGGATGAAAATGCAAGGTGCCAATGCAAAATGGATATGAAACTATGCTATTTTTTGTGATTTTCAAGGATATAAGGATGCAAAGTGCTAATGTACCTAAGACCAAGATTAAGGAATGGTGGAATGATAATGACCCTATGACCAAAGGATATGATATGCAAGGATGATGATGACCAAAGGATATTTTTTTGGGATTATATAGGGATGTGGAGTGATAATGCAAGGATTAATGACCTTATGACCAAAGGATATGGCATGCAAATGAAACTAAATGCTAAATGATGCAAGATGGTATGGGACTAAGATATTTTTTTGTATTTTTTTAGATTATAAGGATGAGGATGCAAGGATAATGTTGACTTTGAGACCAAATGATGAAGCTAAATGAAACTAATGGATGCAAAGGATATCAAAGGTGGACTAATTAATGATGAAGGATAATGACAAGGAGACTAAATGATGCCAAATTAATGATCAAGGGTAGTGATGCAACTAAGGCTAAGGTGAAATGAAACATTTTTTTGTGTTTTTGAGATATAAGGATGCAAAGTGAAAGTGAAATTTAAGTCCAAGACTAAAGATTGATAGAATGATAATGAAGCTATGGTCAAGGGGTATGATATGAATGATAATACTAAGGATATGAATTCTGAAATTTGAGACAAAGGATACCAACCAAGCTAATGTAGGTCCAGTATAACAAACCCAAATGCCATTGACCTTTGTGATGAACAAGATGATGGATTTGACAAGGTGAGTCTAAACTAGGACACAAGTTTGAGACCCAAATTTTTGACAAAGATGATAAAGACAAAGGATGATAAATTAAAAGATGAAGGTCAATGACAAGTTAGATAAGTAACCAAGGATTTTCCAAAGGATTGATAATTCTCCTATGTCTAAAATCTAGAAGGTATGTGCAACCTAAGACCTAAGATTAATTATGCAAGGAAAAGGTGACCTAAGGTGCAATCTAAAATGTAATGCAAACCTAAATGAAGATGATGGAGTGGATTGGGAAAGCTTTGCAAGTCTTTGGTTTGGAAATCGAGATCACTATTATAATGAATTGGTTCAGTTTTGGATAATAATTTTGTGAAATCATGGTAATTAGGTGGTTGTGGTTCATAGAATGTTGATTTTACAATTTTGATGTTTTGACTTGATTTTTGAGTGGATTTTGACTAATTTTGTTGAATTTTAATTGACAAGCACAAAATATAGTCACAAGCACTTGTTTTTGGTATTGTTTCTGATGTGAAAAAGTTTGATTTCAAAATAACAAGCACAAATCCTATGGTTGGCAAGGACAATATTCGCTGAGTTCCCACTTGGATTAACCAACTATGCTTATTCTTAGCAAATGACTTAGAAGCTTGGCCACACTAGATCCCCTCCACGACACTCACTTATTTGGGTCAACCAAGCTTCGAGTTCTCATAAATCTCCCATGAAGAACTCTTTATCTCTAGTAAGAACCGCAAGTATGTTTGACGGCTTCGAAGGTTTGACCTCCTGCACCAACAAATAGAGAGATTTTGGTTGCTACAAAAAAGAGGTGTCTAGTAAGGGCATCCAGTTTAGGGGGTACTATGATAAACTGCCTCAAGAGGTCTCCCTACCCTTAGAACAAGGGGTTACATATCCTAAAGATACTGGGGAAGAGCTATCACGTACCACATCTCATTGATTGCAAACTTTCCTTGCAATCACAAATTTCTATAGCAGTTCAGAAGGACTTGGCTTTAGACCATTACCACTTAGGGTCATCCCTTGGGGTGAGTACTTTTTCCCACCAAGGCAGACCCTTCTAATGGGTGAACACAAAAATAGATGGGTCTAGATTTCTGATCATCAAGTTTGCACAAGGTGAGAGCATAATACCTACCATCCTTCAAACACTAAAATAGTGGTTCATTACCCCCTAATTTAATCTATGTGAGAAAGACAATCATTCATTTTAGAGCACCAAATGAAGTGTTATGTACACTAAAAGACAGTCGGTTGATTTTAAACTTTGTTTATTATTTGAAAACACTTTGTAAATTTTAAACCAATGACATGAAATGCAAGTTTATTTTAACACCCATGAGTGAAAAACGTAGATTGTTGTTCTTTTTAAACCTTATGAATGTGGAAGATGCAATTTGTTGTTCATTTTAAACCCTTGAATGGAAAATGCAATTTGTTGTTCATTTTAAGCCCATGAATGAAATATGCATTTTGTTGTAAATTTTAAGACCAAATAAGTTACATATGCAAATTGTGGTTCATTTTATCCTCATGAGTGTAAATACAATTTATTGTAAATTTTAAAATTAATGAATGAAATATAATTTTAACTCTGCAAAAAGTGTGTTGAAAAACATGCAAAATATTTTTTATCCAAAACAAGCCAAAAATCCTACAAAACCACAAGTTAGATCTTCTTGATGAAAGCCACACACTGAAAAAAAAACATTAGTAAACCAAAAAAAACTTGAATAAAAACAACAAACTAAAATAGTGATAACTTAAACAAAAGTTTAAACGTAAAAATCTATGGAAAGCTAAGACATAGACCTTCAAAACCTAGAAAAAGTTTGACAAAATCCTACACAACAAAAGTGTTATCAACAAAAGAAAATTTGGATCTTATCAACTAAATCTTAAAAATCTACGAGCACTAAAATGAACATAGCTTTCTCAAAACATATCAAAATTTCAAACCGTTTGAAGTTCCGAAAAGCTAAAGGTGACGCCTACAAAACCCAGATACTAGTTTTTAAGATTTCATGTGCCCATTTTTCTGTGCTCAAAATAAGATGACCGGATTTTGTGTGAATTCTTGACTGTAACCTGCAAAACAACAAAAACAAATAAGAAAACAAACGAATTTCTCTGTAAAATTGTAAGGTTCATGTCAGATTCACCAATGTAAGATGGGGTTTCTTAGTTTCTAGCCTAGAATAGTGACAACTAACACCTCTAGACCATTAACTACACCTAAACAAGAGAAAACAATGAAAGCATGAGAAAATATTAACATTAAATCACAATACTCCCCATGCTTGAATCTTGAATCACTTCCCTTGCTCTCCTATTTCTCCTTTTTTGCAATATTTTCCCTCAGATTTGTTGCTTCACATGTGCAAATACCTGTAAAATAGTAAGTAGAGTGTTGGAGACTATTAGCTGTTAAGTTGAAAATGGAGGAGAATGGTCTCTTTTATAGACAACCATTCAAATGAATGGTCGAGATCAATTCTCTAGAAGAATTCCAAGATCGACAGATGAGAATGAATGAGACAAAGGTTACAAAATGAAGGGTCAAGATTGATCTTCTAGAAAGATTCCAAGATCAACGGTTGAGAATCGATGCACCAAAAGGAGGTGGGTAATGAAGGCTATGATGTCGACGGCTATGACACCTGACAACTATGATAGGCCATGAAGGCAAATGATAGAGATGACTATGACAAAAATAAAGGCCATGAACAGGGCATCTTAGACCAAAAGAGGTACATAAATTATTTATTTTAAATTATTTATTCGAAAATGGAGGAAATTGACAAGTGGAAGATAAATAATTTATTTGGAGAAAATAAAAAAATGAGCATTTAATTAAATTAATCAATTTAATTAAATGGGGAAGATGAAAATGGAACACTAAATAACTAAGTGTGATTAATTATTTAATAGGGAAAAATGACAAGGTGATAATTATTTAACTATAGAAGAATTAAAAGACCATGAATAGATAAATAATTAGTGGTAATCATTTATCTATAGAATAAAGGTGATAGAGAAATAATTAAATAAATAATAATTTATTTAATTATTGAAGAAGAGGGGGGATTAGTGACACAATTAATTTATTTAATTGATTAGGATATAATAAAGATTAGAAAGTGAATTAATTAAATAATTAAAATTATTTAATTAATGGAGGAATATGATAAAAAATAATCAAATAATTAGAATTATTTAATTATTCGAAGACGAAGACCAAGAATAATGATGCTCATAGACTTAGGACATTTTTCAGTGTCTACAAAGACTATATAATTGTTGGACAACTTTTTAATTCTAAATGATGATTGGTAAATCTAAAAAATAAATTACATCCAATGGATACCATAGTATTCATGTTGTGATAGAACTACTAATATTCACTATAAATTGTCTTAAAAAGAATTCAAATCATAATTTATTTTCCTATTTGATAGTTTGACAGCTTGAGAGATTCTAACATATATTTGACGATAAATTACCATTTCTTAGTACCATGAAAATCATATGCAAGGTCTTAAGAAAACAACTAATATCATTATACCATACACATACATTGAGACAATATTTTAGCATGACCTTTGAATCTTTCATGATGACTAGTATCCTTGGGATACACTGAACTACAAATATTTCTCTTTCCTTAAAGATAAAGCCGAGGAACAATGAATAGGTAAAAGAAAAATTATGAACCATGATGTAGCTCTTTTTTTTATGTTTAAACATTATCGACTATGAGGAAAAACCTTTCAAACTAGAGGAAGAGAGGATTTATACATAAAAAAGGTAATAAAAAGTATTGTAAAATAAAAGACTTACAAAAGGAGAAGCCTAATTTTTTCTTAGAATGCTAGTTATTTGCTTGATATTACTATAGGATCCCAAAGTTACCCTTGCTAATATGGCTATTCTTGAAAGGAAATAGAACTAATAATCTAAACAAAAGAAGTTCTACTAAATATGTTTCCAAATTTGAGAAACAAAGGCATTATTATTAACTCAAGTGGGCAAGAAGATTTTTTAAGATTTTGTTCAAGGTATTTTTATGAAAAATTGTGCATATCATTTTTATTTAAATGATTGAATTTATGTCATGACATATTTCAATATATAGATTTGCATAGATTTGTAGTTGTATGTATTTTCATGACATTGAATAACTTTCTATGGAGGGGTTACATATTTTTATTAATATTTAATATTATAAAGCAAAAAATTATGGCTACCAAGGATTCTATAAATATTCCTCTAACTTAAAAGTGAATAATAAATGTTATAGGAAACAAAATATTTCAAAAGTCTTTCATTATAAGAACTCATTTTCACATTAATACATCATGCCACCTCACAATATTACGAGGTATACAATAGTATTTGATATCATTTAAGACATTAATACAATTAAAATTTAAGCAAGAAAATTTAATGCACAATAAATCTAATGAGAAAATTTATATGTAGATTGCATAGAGGTTGGTAAATTGAAACAAACAAAATAATTGAAAAGTGTTTCATTGTAAACAAAGGTAACTTTAGAATTAATTTATTTACTCATCTCATAATATTATACGATATCTCTAACACTCTTCACTATCATTCAAGATATTAAAAGAGTTGAAAATTGAGTTACTTTGTCATCTCATAATATTACGATATCTCTAACACTCCTTGATAGCATTCAAGACATTAAAAGAGTTGAAAATTGAGATATTTTTCCATCTCATAATATTACGATATCTCTAACACTCTTCAATATCATTCAAGACATTAAAATAGTTGAAAAATAAACAAAAAAAAATACTGTATGACATTTTTAAAATTAAACAATAATGTTTTTTACAATAACTCTATTCAAAATCAACCAATATGTAAATATTTAAACTCTTTAATTTCAAAACATCGACAATTCCTTAAACAAAATCATTTATATTCCAAAGAAAGTCAAACTCCATTCATTAACATTCATAAAATCCAAAAGATTCCAAAATAACGACTTAAAGTCTACAATAAGATTCAATAATACTACCAGTTAATATCATAAACGTGTCATCTTACACAACATTTAATAATACAAAAGCATGTGTAACAAAAGTTTACAATTCGAGACTTAGGCATTCTGTCGCCTTAAGCTCTTCAACATTCATACAAGAATAAATATAATACATATATGAAGAAATCTTCCTTTGATATTCAATCCAATTGCATATATTCAAACATGAAGACGAGAACAAGGATCAGGCGTTTTTTCCGCCCAACCTCAAAGCTTATGCTTCCCCGAAATTCCTTAGTCATTCAAAGAATACTCGACCCTGCACAAATTGCTTAGCAAAAAGTAGTCGACAAGCAAGATGGAATCTGGTGCGTGCCTAGTATAGCTAGTAAATCCACAAGCATTTTCATTTTTCTAATTCATTTAAGAAACAAGAAAGTTCGATACTAGGATATGGTAGAGATTTAGTTTCATTCCATCTATTTCAATGGTCCTTAAGTTACTTGGACAAGTAAAATGTCATGCACGACAAATAATAGTAGTTTTGGAAAAGCAAAACTACGCTCTCTAAAAACCCATATTCGGCACCCGTCCCATAAGGTAACTTTCCAAACACATGTCATGCGCATTCAACTATCAAGCATGCATGGTTCCATTCAAACTAAAAACTATCTTTCACAAACACATGAGCTGCACTTTTATCTTCAAGCAAACATGGTATTTAATGCAATAAATTCACAGATTTAAATCGTAAATAACATAATGTTTATATTCAAAATACATAAATTAATTAAAAGAAGATGTATCTCAAGTATGTATCTAAGTATATATTTAAACAAGAAAAAATGAGCACACATTCTTTCGGTTCATTTGCTCATGAATTTAATGACACTTTAATATAGCCTTTCTCTAATTTGTTTAATTTCAAAGTAATTATATTTTACTTTATTTTCTTTTCCTTTCTGTTTTTCATATTTCCATAAAAATGTTATCTTTGCCAAAAAGCATAAAACTCTTCATATTTACTTTTGTTTCAGAGTAATTTAATATCAATCCTGAAGAATTATCAAATTTCACTCAATTTTCAAGCATATTTAAATAAACAAAAGTTATTTAATCTTATTATTCTGGAAATTTTATTGAAACCAAAAACATTCAGCTGTGATAATTTCCCTATCTTTCTGTCTGTACAGATAATGAATATTGTTTTCATTTGGAGGTTTTCTGTATCTAAAAACATATAGTTTTCTGTGAGCATCTTTTAAATTTACTAAAACAAAATTCTCTAAATAAGAAATCTACTATTTCTTAATAGTTTTCTATTCAAGTTTGTTCTATAATTTTTTGAAAATCTAGTCTGGTGTTTGATCTTTTTCAACAAATTGTATACATTCAGTAAACACACTTTTGTTTGAATAGAAGAAAAATAATTAAACTTAGATATTATTTGCTATGGATTTGAGAAATAATAAGTTATATGTTGAATCTACTTGTTTATTTCCTCTGAGTGTTTTCTCAAATCTGGAAATGAATCTTTATCTTTCTCTATCAATTTTCTGCTGGGTGTTTCCCAAGTCTTCTTCTTTTATCTCTCTGCTATGAATTCCCTCTATGAATCTTCTATAGCTGTTCTGATTTCTCCCTTCAAACTCCCTTTGTCCCTCTCCCTTCCCACGCATATATGGGGTGAAGCAGCATCCAAATTAAATAAATACAAATTTGTTTTGTCCTCTCCCTTGGCCGAACCTCTTCACCTTGCTTCCACACACATATGGGACAGAGCAGAATCAAAAATAAAAATAGAACTTTTTTTGTTTGGAGTTCTCCCTCCTGCTGCGCGCCCTTCCTCTATTCTCCTTCAGGCCACACCTTCCTTCCTCTTCTCCCACACACTTCCCTTCTCTATTCTGTTGGCTACGTCCCCTTCTTTTATTCTCTGATGGAAATATGTGCCCATCTTTTGTTAAGAGTTTCCCTCCTCTCTATATTGGCCGCGCATGGGAGACAAGACAAAAATGAAATTAAAATTAACAATTTAAACTCTCTTCAGCCTGGCCACGCATTTCGATGTGTGGTGAAAAACATATTTCTCAAACATAAAGGAGTTAAATGAAAACAACTTTCTCTCCTCCCTCTCGCGCACGGGGAAAAATAAGATGAATCCAATAAAGATAAAAGAAAAAAATTTGTTTCTTCCTGCCTTCCGAAAATGGATTTCTCTCCCTATCAAAATCATGCAAATGGTGGAGTTATCAATAAACTCAGATCCACTATTCATGTTTTGATCTCCAGAACTCTAAGTGTCATTTCTGATTGCATGCAAAATTGATTGAAAGATATTTGTTTTGAATTTGTTAACTGTTGTTTCAATTCGATTTCAATTTCCATTTTCAAACGTATTTTTGTTTTCTTATTGTTTTTAAATAACTAATTTTTAATATCTATTTATTTAAACATATAATACTACTTTCATTTATTATTTGCGAAAATAACAAATAAACCAATAACACTATATTTACATTTTATATATTTTCACAATTAAACGTTTATTCCCATAATTTAAAATAAAACGCATTATTATTTTCAACTGAAACTAAAATATTTACATGAAGAAGTAATTCTTTGAGAAAAAAACAATTTTCTCACAATAATTATCAAATTGCCATTTAAAACAAACATATTCTTTTTACAATTATTTTCAAACAAAAGCATAGCCATAATAACCATTAAAATTTAAACCATTTAATCATCACGAAAATACATTATAATTAACTAAGTGGTGTGTGAGATTCCATCATCCTCATTAACGTCTAATGGCTAAAATGACTCTACTTGATCAATGTTCTCGCCTTCATTCTCGTTCACCTATTCCTGCGTTCATTTGCACTTAATTCCTCATCAGCAATGACAAACCCCGAATTTCATAATAATGGATTTCAAATCATTTCATGTGCATTTAAATTTAAATTTCAATTTAAATAATCATCTATCATAAACATTAAAAATCTCATGATTAATAATTGCATTTAAATAAATGATAAAATTTAGTACGTGACATCCTTCCCCTCTTGGAAGAGACATCGTCTCGATGTCTTATTAATCAATCAATAAGCATAGTATCTCAATCATAATGAAATAATAACTAACATCATAGTTCTCAAAACATAAGCATAAACAGTTCATAGTAGCATCCACGCTATCCAAGTTCACAAGATGTGAATCAAAAACCAGAGTATCAAGTATCTCCGCATTAAGCAAATGCTAACTAAGAAAGAAAATGAGGAAAATGACAGTCAATCATCTCAGAATCCTCCCATGTAGCACTATCCTCAGTATACTGGTCCCACTATACCTTGTACTGATTACTATCCCTGTTACGCAGCTTAATGCCACGCCTGTCTAGGATTCAGATGGGATCCACTAGCACCACCCCTAGATCTTGTACCTGTAATGAACACTAATCAAGTATATGAGATGCATCAGGATGGTATGGTTTCAATAAAGAAACATGGAATACATTATGGAGTCGAGCTAGAGCAAGTGGTAACGCTAGTCTATAAGCAACTAGATTAGTGACTTCCAGTACATCAAAAGGTCCCACAAATCTTGAAGCCAACTTTGATGATCTCCCAAATGAGATAGAGCTCTTATGTGGCTTAACCCTCAAAAAGACGTTATCTCTCACAGAAAATTGTCTGAAAGTACCGTTTCTATCAACATAGCTCTTCTATCTATCAGTTGCTTCCTTTAACATTACCCTTGATCAACTTCATTTTCTCATCCATTTCCTTGAGCATATCCAGACCAATGATGATCCTATCTTCCATCCTATCCAAACTAATGGGTGTACGACATTTCCTTCCATAAAGTGCCTCAAAAGGTGCCATACCCAAAGATGCATGGAATGAGTTGTTGTAAGAAAACTCAACCAATGGAAAATATTCCTCCCACTTGTATTGCTGATCCATGCAGTACATCCTAAGTAGATCCTCAACAACCTGATTGACCCTTTTTGTTTGGCCATTAGTTTTTGGGTGATAAGCATAACTAAAATTCAATTTAGTTGCTAAAACTGCATTCAGTGTTGTCCAAAACCTAGATGTCATCCTGGTATCCCTATCTGATATAATCGTCTCTGGTACACCATGCAATCAGAATATCTCTTGCACAAATTTCTTCGCCAATGTCAACGATCCATCTTTCAAATTCCCAGATATGAAATGTGAAACCTTTGTTAGCTTATCAACGACTACTAAGATGGTATCATGCCTATTCCTGCTCACAGGCAATCCTTGGATAAAATCCATACTGATTACTTGCCACTTATACTCAGGTATATCATGGGGATACAAAAGTCCTGCTGGATGCACCTGCTCAGCCTTGATCCATTGGCTTTCCAAACATCTAGCCACATACTCCATAACATCTTTCTTGAGCTTAGGCCAAAAATAAAAGTCCTCAACTCTGCCACCATCTTCGTAAATCCTGGATGCCCTGGGTAAGGTGCATCATGTACTTCCTCAAGAATCAACCTATTCAAGTCTCCACCCTTAGGGATATACATCCTTCCCTGATATCTCAAAATACCATCATACTCCATCACATATCCATCAAATCTATGATCTAAAGGATCTGCCTCTAAGGCTTGCTTGAACCTCTCATAATTCTCATCTATTGGAAGATACTGCAACACTTGCTGTCTCAAATTTGACCTTGTGGTCAACATAGCAGAGAGATGTCTTCTCCTGCTAAGAGCATTTGCAACTCTATTTTCCTTTCCCTTGATATACTCAATACCAAAATCATACTCACTCATGAACTCAAGCCACCTCCTTTGTCTCGCATTGAGGTTTGGCTGTGTAAAAATGTACTTAAGTCCTAAATGATCTGTCTTTAGTTCAAATGGTTTACCTAGGAGATAATGTCTCCACATCTGTAATGCATGAACAATAACTGCAAGCTCAAGAACATGTGGTGCATAGTTCAATTCATATTGTTTTAGTTTTTTGGAATCATATGCAACCACTTTCCCTTCCTACATCAACACAGCTCCTACACCTTCACCTGAAGCATCTGTAATCACCATGAAGTGCCCATTAGTATCTGGTATAGTCAAAATTGGTGCCGATGTCAACTTCTATTTTAGAAATTGAAATGCCTTCTTGTACTTCTTAGTCCACTCAAATTTCCTTCCCTTCTTCTGAAGAGAAGTAATAGGTGTTGCTATCCTGTAAAATCCTTCCAAATATTTCCTGTAATATTCTGCAAGTCCCATGAAACTATGAACCTCGGTAACACTCTGCGGTGTTGGCCAATCCACAATTGCTTCTATCTTTGCAATATCAACTGAGATTCCCTCAACAGATATGATGTGGCCCAAGTAGTGAACCTTCTTCTGAAAGAAAGTACACTTCAAAAACTTACCAAAAAGCTTTCGATCTCTTAGTCGTTGCAAGACTATCCTTAAGTACTTCTCATGCTCCTCTTCTTTCTTAGAGTAAATCAAAATATCAACTTTGAATATAAGCACAAAATCATCTAAACAATCTCTAAAGATGTTGTTCATAAGATTCATGAATTCTGTGGGGGCATTCGTTAGACCAAAAGGTACCACTGTGAACTCATAATGTCCATACCGAGTTCAGAAGGTTGTCTTTGGAATATCCTCCTCCTTAATCCTTAGATGGTTGTAACCTGATCTAAGATCAATCTTAGAAAACACCGTGGCCCCTTTCATCTGATCAAAAAGCTCATCTATCCTAGGTAAAGTATACCTATTCTTAATGGTAACCTTATTCAACATTCTATAATCAATACACAATCTCAAGGTCCCATCGTTCTTCTTAACGAAGATTACCGGTGCACCCCATGGAGATACACTTGGTCTAATAAATCCCTGCTTTAGTAACTCCTGCAATGGAACCTTCAACTCATATAACTTTGTAGTAGTCATTCTGTATGGAGCCTTGGATTGAGACTAAGTTCCAGGTAAAATTTCAATTGAGAAATCAAATTCTCTCTTCGATGGTAACTCAGTAAGTTCTTCAAGAAAGATATCCAATAAATCCTTCAGAACTGGATAGCCCTCTGGACTTTGTTGGACATTATCCAAGTCACTCACCAATATAGCATATATGGAACTTCCTTTCCTATGTGCTTTCTTTAGCTGCATGGCTGAGATATGTCTCAGCTCAAGAGGCTCTTGAGATCCAAAAATCTCAACTGGATGTCCAAAATCATCAAGACAACTCACAATCTTATCCTCACAGTTCACTATAGATTTATGCTCAGTTAACCAAAATATCCCTAGGATCACATTATATGAACCCAACGGTTCTACATATAGGTTAACTTGGGTTTGGAAATTCTGTAGCTCTAAATCGTTGCAAGATAGACATGTATCTACCCTCTTCTCTGCTCGGTTTCCATATTGAACCATCCATGCATGTGACATATAACAGGTCTAATAGGTGACTTAGCAACTACTTTAGGATCAATAAAGCATTCAATAGCTCCTGTATCTATCAAAATGGAATCTGATTGACCAAAAATCTTACCCGTCATCTAAATAGGTGAAGCCTGAAAATCTGCTTGACGGTTGTCAACCGCTGCATGAATCTGGTGTTGTGGTGCTCGCCGATCATTCCCTCCTCGTTGACCTCTTGCACATTGTGTACAATTGGAGGCATAGTGATCTCCACAATTGTAACATCCACCTCGTGGCCTTGGGTGACCACCTATCCTGTTCCTGGTATTAGAGAAGTTGGTGTTATTATTATTCACTTTCTTATTTCCACCATAGTTTCCTTCTCCTTTTTCTTGAGAGTTTGTTCCTCTCTTCAAGTTTCTTATCTGCTGATTGTTGTTACCCCTCTGGTTATTACTGTTATTATTTTGGAACTTCCTATTTCCAAATCCAGATTTAGCATTCACATTCTTTGTGTAGTTTACTACCTGTTGCAACTTCTGTTCCTATTTTATAGCCTTCTCAAAGACCTCATCCATAGCCAGTGGATTATGAATATCCACATCAGCTCCTATCTGTGGCCTCAATCCTAGGATGAATTTCTGAATTCAAAACCGCTCATCCATCTGATACTGTGGTACGCACTTCAGGAGATTAGTGAATCTCTCCTAGTACTGAGTAACTATCAAACCACCCTGTGTCAGATTCTGAAACTCTGTCATCTTTCTATCAAAGAACAGTTGTGGAATCCATCTCTTCTTGAAAAGTTGCAAGAACACTTCCCAAGTAGTCCCACCTGGTAGTAGCTTCTTCTCAGTCTTCTCATTATCCCACCAAGTAGCAACTTCTCTAGTAAGTTGATATGCAGCCCAAATTGCCTTGGTCTCATTAGACATATTGCTGAGGTGAAAGTACTTTTCCATTTCAATTATCCAGGCTTCAACTCCATCACTGATGGTATTACCATCAAACTTGGGCGGGGCTACCCTTTTCAAGTCTTTTCCCAACTCCCCTTCTATCCTAGCTTGAGGATTTGGTATTTCTTCAACCCTTGGATTCTCATTAGCGGGTTGCTCCTGATTTTGGGGAATTTCGTTTCGAGGGTTTTTTCCTTCTCTCACTCCTCAAACTTCTTGTTCAAGATTATCCATTCTAGAACCTTGTTGATTCAAAAGATTGAGAATCTGATCCAACCTGTCATTCTCATTACTTGCAGCAACTCCTTTTCCTCTTGTACCCATTATGTATCAACAATTCCTTCATCAAGGAATGTTTCTTTAGCGTAATGGACAAAGGACCCTACTGTTCAAACCCAGGGCTCTAATACCAAATGTAAAGAGTTAAACTCTTTAATTTCAAAACATCGACAATTCCTTAAATAAAATCATTTATATTCCAAAGAAAGTCGAACTCCATTCATTAACATTCATAAAATCCAAAAGATTCAAAATAACAACTTAAAGTCTACAATAAGATTCAATAATACTACCAATTAATATCATAAACGTGTCATCTTACACGACATTTAATAATACAAAAGCATGTGTAACAAAAGTTTACAATTCGAGACTTAGGCATTTTGTCGCCTTAAGCTCTTCAATATTCATACAAGAATAAATATAATACATATATGAAGAAATCTTCCTTTGATCTTCAATCCAATTGCATATATTCAAACATCAAGATGAGAACAAGGATCAGACACTTTTTCCACCCAACCTCGAAGCTTACGCTTCCCCGGAATTCCTTAGTCATTCAAAGAATACCCGACCCTGCATGAATCGCTTAGCAAAAAGCAGTCGACAAGCAAGATGGAATCTGGTGCATGCCTAGTATAACTAGTAAATCCACAAGCATTTTCATTTTTCTAATTCATTTGAGAAACAAGAAAGTTCGATACTAGGATATGGTAGAGATTTAATTTCATTCCATCTATTTCAATGGTCCTTAAGTTACTTGGACAAGTAAAATTTCATGCACAACAAATAATAGTAGTTTTGGAAAAGCAAAACTACGTTCTCTAAAAACCCATATTCGGCACCCGTCCCAGAAGGTAACTTTCCAAACACATGTCATGCACATTCAATTATCAAGCATGCATGGTTCCATTCAAACTAAAAACTATCTTTCACAGACACATGAACTGCACTTTTATCTTCAAGTAAACATGGTATTTAATGCAATAAATTCACAGATTTAAATCGTAAATAACATAATGTTTATATTCAAAATACATAAATTAATTAAAAGAAGGTGTATCTCAAGTATGTATCTAAGTATATATTTAAACAAGAATAAATGAGCACACATTCTTTCGGTTCATTTGCTCATGAAATTTAATAACACTTTAATATAGCCTTTCTCTAATTCGTTTAATTTCAAAGTAATTATATTTTACTTTATTTTCTTTTCCTTTTTGTTTTTCATATTTCCATAAAAATATTATCTTTGCCAAAAACATAAAGCTCTTCATATTTACTTCTGTTTCAGAGTAATTTAGTATCAATCCTAAAGAATTGTCAAATTTCACTCAATTTTTCAAGCATATTTAAATAAAAAAAAGTTATTTCATCTTATTATTCTGGAAATTTTATTGAAACCAAAAACATTCAGCTGTGATAATTCTATAATAATTTCCCTATCTTTTCTGTCTGTACAGATAACGAATATTGTTTTCGTTTGGAGGTTTTCTGTATCTAAAAACATATAGTTTTCTGTGAGCATCTTTTAAATTTACTAAAATAGAATTCTCTAAATAAGAAATCTACTATTTCTTAATAGTTTTTTGTTCAAGTTTGTTCTATAATTTTCTGAAATCCAGTTTGGTGTTTGATCTTTTTCAACAAATTGTATACATTCAGTAAACACACTTTTGTTTGAATAGAAGAAAAATAATTAAACTTAGATATTAATTTGCTATGGATTTGAGAAATAATAAGTTATCTATTGAATCTACCTGTTTATTTCCTGTAGCTGAGTGTTTTCTCAAATCTGGAAATGAATCTTTATCTTTCTCTGTCAATTTTCTGCTGGGTGTTTCCCAAGTCTTCTTCTTTTATCTTGCTGCTATGAATTCCCTCTATGAATCTGCTGTAGTTGTTCTGATTTATCCCTTCAAACTCCCTCTGTCCCTCTCCCTTCTGACGCATATATGGAGTGAAGCAGCATCCAAATTAAATAAATACAAATCTATTCTGTCCTCTCCCTTAGCCGAGCCTCTTCACCTTGCTTCCACACGCGTATGGGACATAGCAAAATCAAAAATAAAAATAGAACTTTTTTTGTTTGGAGTTCTCCCTCCTGCTACGCGCCCTTCCTCTATTCTCCTTCAGGCCGCACCTTCCTTCCTCTTCTCCCACACACTTCCCTTCTCTATTTTGTTGGTTGCGTCCTCTTCTTTTATTCTCTGATGGAAATATGTGCCCATCTTTTGTTAAGAGTTTCCCTACTCTCTATACTGGCCGCGCATGGGAGATAAGCCAAAAATGAAATTAAAATTAACAATTTAAACTCTCTTCAGCCTGGCCACCCATCACCTCGAGAGCAGATTTCGGTGTGTGGTGAAAAACATATTTCTCAAACAAAAAGGAGTTAAATGAAAACAACTTTCTCTCCTCCCTCTTGCGCATTGGGAAAAATAAGATGAATCCAATAAAGATAAAATAAAAATATTTGTTTCTGCCTGCCTTCCAAAAACGGATTTCTCTCCCTATGAAACTCATTCAAATGGTGGAGTTATCCATAAATTCAGATCCACTATTCATGTTTTGATCTCTAGAACTCCAAGTTTCATTTGTGATTGCATGCAAAATTGATTGAAAGATATTTGTCTTCAATTTGTTAACTCTTGTTTCAATTCAATTTCAATTTCCATTTTCAAATGTATTTTTGTTTTCTTATTGTTTTTAAATAAATAATTTTTAATATCTATTTATTTAAACATATAATTAGACTACTTTCATTTATTATTTGTGAAAATAACAAATAAACCAATAACATAATACTTACATTTTATATATTTTCACAATTAAACGTTTATTCCCATAATTTAAAATAAAACGCATTATTATTTTCAACTGAAACTAAAATATTTACATGAAGAAGTAATTCTTTGAGAAAAATCAATTTTCTCACAATAATTATCAAATTGCCATTTAAAATAAACATATTCTTTTTACAATTACGTTCAAACAAAAGCATAGCCATAATAACCATTAAAATTTAAACCATTTAATCATCATGAAAACACATTATAATTAACTAAGTGGTGTGTGAGATTCCACCATCATCATTAACGTCTAATGGCTAAAACGACTCTACTTGATCAATGTTCTCGCCTTCATTCTCATTCACCTATTCCTGCGTTCATTTGCACTCAATTTCTCATCAACAATGACAAACCCCGAATTTCATAATAATGGATTTCAAATCATTTCATGTGCATTTAAATTTCAATTTAAATAATCATCTATCATAAACATTAAAAATCTCATGATTAATAATTGCATTTAAATAAATGATAAAATTCAGTACGTGACATCCTTCCCCTCTTGGAAGAGACATCGTCTCGATGTCTTATTAATCAATCAATAAGCGTAGTATCTCAATCATAATGAAATAATAACTAACATCATAGTTCTCAAAACATAAGCATAAACAGTTCATAGTAGCATCCACGCTATCCAAGTTCACAACATGTGAATCAAAAGCCAGAGTATCAAGTATCTCCGCATTAAGCAAATACTAACTAAGAAAGAAAATGAGGAAAATGAGGAAAATACTAATTTAAACCATTTAATCATCACGAAAATACATTATAATTAACTAAGTGGTGTGTGAGATTCCATCATCCTTATTAACATCTAATGGCTAAAATGACTCTACCTGATCAATGTTCCCACCTTCATTCTTGTTCACCTGTTCCTGCATTCATTTGCACTCAATTTCTCATCAGCAATGACAACCCCGAATTTCATAATAACGGATTTCAAATCATTTCATTTGCATTTGCATTTCAATTTCAATTTAAATAATTATCTATCATAAACATTAAAAATCTCATGATTAATAATTGCATTTAAATAAATGATAAAATTCAGTAAGTGACACAATACAAAAATATATAAATAACATTTTCAAAATTATTAAATGAGAGAAAATAATTAAAAACTATAGAATTGTTAGATGATTTTTAAATTCTATATAAAGATTGTGTTGCACAGACGGCTGTCGTTGCACCAAAAGATCGACCTTTTAATGCCTAATACAACCACCAGATTTATACAAGATCCAAGATCCATATGAGGCGATTAAACCATGTCACGAAGCCCAAGTGTTGTGCTTGCCCATGTCGAGGATACCAAGGGTGACACACCTTGCAACAAACACCCACCCCCCCTCTCCCCACCGCACCCCCCCATGCAAGCGAGGGGTTTGAACCTCTAATACCAATTGTTGTACAGACGGTTGTCGTTACACTAATAGATCAACTTTTTAATGCCTGATACAATCACCAGATTTATACAAAATCCAAGATCCACAAGAGACAGTTAAACCATGTCACGAAGCCCAAGTGCCGTGTTGACCCACACCAAGGAGACCAAGGGTGACACCTTGCAATAGAGTGTTAAATCATTTTTTTTACAACTGATACATTGCAATAGTATTCACACTGCAGATAGCTGACTATATTCTCTCAGCCACCCCTGCCCACCCAATTCACTCTATTTGAAAGTTTGTCGGGAACTATAATCCCCATCCAATCCGAGGTTATCCTATATTCACCCACTAGATTGCGACAAACTATGAATATTCATAATAAAAGATCCAACATCAATTTTTTTATTATAAAAAATTAGCTAAAGTTTAATAGAGCTAAAGTTTAATAGAGTACTCCCTTTAACATGGTGGGGGAATAATGAAAACCTTACCTAGCCGACGGGCCTGCCCTTTTCTTAACTATTTTTCTTGGCGGGTGTCGTAATCAGTCCGTACAAGTTGCACTAAAGTAAGATTGTGTGGTGCACGTGGCAGTCGGTTTCCCGGATGCCAGCAGCATACACGGCCTGCCATTAAAACGGTAACTTACACCGACAGGTGTCCAGAGCAGATGAGACATTGGAAGGACTGTTTTTTGTGGGATCATACATTGAATATAAAAACAAGAAAGTGGAGAATCAAACGTCACGCAGAAGGCATGTGAGGATTTTAAAACCACGTCTTTATCTTGCTCGACACGTGTACCCTTTGATGGCGACGTCGGGCCCACCTCTTCAGGCCTGGGCCCACCTTTCCCTATTGACCATCTCTATGATTTACCTTATGGCTCTCAAAATAATATCCTAGATATTATCACTTGTACCCGAATCCTCAAAGGATATCATATCCTGACCATAAGCTGCTTCTAATGGTTTTATTTGAATGGATATGCATAGGCTTTCAACGCTGACATAAATGGATAAGGATGGACAGGTCTGGTAGGCAAGTGTAGTGTCATTATTGAGGAATTCCACACTATTCTCGATGGGGTTAGACCCCAAAGTTCCCTCACATTTAAGGATAACTGGAGAAGTGATGGAGGATTGTGATTGGGTGCCTAGTACATTATCATTTTGGAAGAAGTGACTTATTCAGAGTTTTTATTAGGGTAGGTGGAAAGGCTTTTTAAGGAGTAATATGTAGGTGGAAATGCTTTTTAAAGAGTTAGATGTTAAGAGAATTAGTAGATTCAATTTGAGTCGAGTTTGAATTAGTCGGTGGTAGAATGTGAAATGTTGAAATTAAAAAGGGGTGGTGGAGATAGAATGATGTTACGTTTATGTCAATTATGAAGATAAGTAGAATGTGGATGATTTTATTGCTTCATTTGAGGAGGCGAGGTTAGAGAAAATGACAAGTTTTTTTTATCAAGAGTCATAGGAGAAGACCTAACATTGTAAAGGGTTTAATTCTTCGTAGTGGTATTGAGACAATCTTTCCATTTTGTGGTTGCACTGGTGTGATGCTCTTTTGCTATGACTTTTGATCCTATAGACTACTTGGTCTCATGGACGTTATTAAATCTCTTAGTTCATTAAAAAATCGTTTTATTAAGACTTCTTTCCTTAAAAAATATTATTTTGGAAGCAAATGAAAGCCTTTGATGACTTTAGAGTAGATTCTCGAGGCAAATATTAAGATTATTTGGTGCATAGATGTAGGTTAGACTTGTGTTTTGAAAGAAGTCAAATGGGTTAATTGAGTTATTATATGACTAAATAAATTTTCTTGTAGAGTTATGTCACTTTATTGAAAAGGGGGTCAATCTAGATGTCCCTAGGTTTTGAAGCTAGATCTAGATTTTCTTAAGATATTGGAGCAATAAAATATTGTGATGATGAAATTTGCATGCTCTTCCAAATTTGCATTTAGTCTTACGTTTATTATGATGAATATTTTAATATAACTACATAGTGACAAGTGGCATACTTTTGTATTAATTTGGATCTTTCTTCATTCCTTTATTACTCCAATAACATGATTGCATGACTAAGGAAATTGTTTGTGGGGCATGCCACTCTATTGAAAAGTGAGTAAATTTAGTTGTCCCTAGGTTCCAAAGCTTAAAAAGATTATTTTAAGATAATGGAGTGTAATAGAATATTGAATTGTTGAAATTTGCATACTCATACATTTTTTAATTTAGCTTTGGGTCTATTTTGGCATGTTTTAATATAATTACATGGTGACAAGTGATATACTTTTTTTAATTAAGTTTGAATATTTCACCAATCCTTTATACATTTCATTTACATAATTTTATATATTCGATCTTATCTCATTCCTAATTACACACATTTCCACACATTCACCATAATTAGTCATTTATTGTATATAGGTTTTCACCATTTCCCATTCATTTATTTTTCTTCGTTTGTACATATATATCCTAAGTTTTTCATGTAGTTCCTTAATTCGATCCTATGTTATGCGGGATTGAACATAAAATCTTTTTTAAAATTTTAGAATTTTCCAACTCTTGCCATCTTCCACTAGTCATTGGAAGGTAACTTGGTACACATTTTTGTGACTATTTATTATGCCTTGGTATTTAAAAAACATCCATTTGTGCATTTAAACACATTTTAGAATTATAAGGAACATTCATTATAGGAACACTTTAGTATGGAGCACTAAAAAGTACATACATGTGCATCACAATTCACATCCAGGTCACTTGCTATCTACCAACACTTGCCCAAGGTCATAAAGTCTATCTATCAAGTGGGCTTATTGAAGAGAATTTGACCCTCAATAAATCAATAGGTTCTCTAAGGTTATTTTAAATAGAGCTAGTCCTTACACATCATTAGACAATAGGGATTTTAGTGAAAGAGGTCATAGAAGTTTGTAAACTGTTTGATTAGTACACTGCCCTATAGATTAGTTTCATGTAGTGGGAATGATGGTGTGCCACATGAGATCAAGCCATAGAAGATCCCAAGTCTATGATACTTCTGAGACAATGAACATAACAAGGAAATTCATTTTATGTATTGCAACAAATAAATTTTACATCACATCAACATATTTCTTCACCATTTTTCCAAGAGCTAAGTACCACTATCCCTAACATTTAATTTATGTAAATAATACTTCAATTTATCATTCCTAGCTCCTTTAATTCACCTAAATTAATTTTATAAATGTATTATTATATATATTTAATTAGCCTAAATTAGGTCGACAAAGACTCTTTTACCTTTTACAAATACTTTTGTTTAAATTAACAAAGGCAAGATGAGAAAATACAAAAAATGGAAAATGAAAGATCAATAGTATTACCTCAAGATGTGATATAACACATTGACCTTCTTTATGGGTTGAGAATTGGATTATGCGTCGAATAAAGTTGACTAAGAAGTGGTGGAAAAGTAATACTTATTATCTAGAGAGGTTGATAGAAGTTCAACATGATTTGACATCATAAAATTATCACCCTCATTCATTAGTTTTAACATGACTTAATTTTTATAAATAATAAAAAAAATCAGCTAGATGTTTATATAATTGATATTATTGACACCTAATTTATAACTATTACAGTATGGTAGATATATTTAGGTTTAGGGTTTCTTTAGTATTTTAACAATTTATCTTCTTGAATTTTTGAGTTCAACTTGTCATCTCTATTTAAATTTTTGTATATGCATTCTAATATCAATAGTTCAAAAATATATATTTAAAATAGTACTTTATTATTAGAACTTTCTCTTTTCTAATGCATATATCACACTTATTTTAAATGAGTGTTATTTCAAAGATGATTTAATAACTTGTTACTTTTTAGTATATGTATCATGTTTTCTAATCCTTGAACAAATGAAACATGTTTCATCAATGTATGGCTCCCCACATGAATAATGAATCCTATGTACATGCCACATTTTTTAATTGATTTTACATGATCTTTGGAATATTAAGTTAACTCGCTCAATTTATTATAATGTAGATAAGTTGAGTTATTATTTTTTTTAATTTTAAATTTATTTTATTAGTAAATATTCTAATACAAAACAAGGAATTTATTGTTGACAACCCTGTTGGAGTGAAAAAGACATTGAGAGGGGGGGTGAATCAGTGTCACACACTGATTTATCAAATTTTACATAAACTAAAACAAAGCAGATTTATTATCTCATTTATCAATGATTAACTCATCCATATATTGAATGCAATCACATATAACTGTAATGAGAAGTATAATAGTGAAACTTAGCATAACAAGGCAATCACACAATGGAACAACAAAACACGGATAAGCAATGTAACACAAGATATGTCAAGTGGAAAACCCTCCTGGGGTAGAAAATCCACTCCTAAACTGCTGCCTTTCTAGGCTTATATTAAAAACCACTTTTAACAATGCCTTATAGGCTGGTTTCTGAGCACCAACCCCTCATTTTGAAACACCAATTTCAAGGAGCACCAACCCCTTTTCTATTTTCAGTAAGACATATAATGATACAGAGGATCTCTTTGTTTCTCTCTTTTCTCTCAAGTGCCTCTTGACGAACAATACCTAAAATCATCAAAGTTCAAGAATGAACCTTCATAATTCCAGCCATTATCAAGTCTTAATACAACTTGATATTGAACATATATTGCAAATTTTTAATGTAAAAAATAAAGCATTTTTGCTTGTGTAGACAAATACAGTAGCTATATTTTCTCACTGGTTTTCACAGTCTTTTCTCATTGTTCTAAAATTGTTAACCCTCTCTCTATTTTTCTTCTTACAAATATGTCTTCATTTTTCATTTCAAGAAATTACAACACAGTAACTTATATCATTTTATTTTTAAAAAAACAAAGGTATTTTTTCATGTACCCAAATCTTGTTGAATCATGTTGCCATGTATTGCAATGATTCAGAGAAATGTTCAACATGGTGGATTTCTTTTGACAAAATGGCCAAGGAAAATACATTTGTAGAAAGAAGACTGGACCTTGTCCATACAAGGAGCTTGCATAGGCAATGCTGACTAAAAAAGTATTAAACAATATATACCATGCATCAACCAAAAAAAAATCCTTGAATACTGCAACAACAACAATGTAACCGAAACCCCATTTTTGTGCACACAAAAACAACTATCACCGAATCCAAGAGAAAGACTGAAATAATTTGCAGAAGGCATGATTACCCACCAACAAAAACACAACCCCTTAAAGAAGGAGCATAAATGATATGATAAAATATTTGGGTATCCATTTGAGTTTATGAGTAACCGAAATGCATTATTTCTGACCACGAAAAAATAAACCCATTTGTGCATTTTTCAGAAAAGAGCAAACAACTGTCTTCTATTTTTGTGCCAAGAGAAGTAACGGTTCCTCAAAAAATAGATGATAAGGTGAATACCTGAGGTGTGCGAGAGAAATTGTAATGAAGAGATTTACCAAACCGGTTGAAAGACACAACAATAGAGCTTCTTCCTATTTCGAGCCTCCAACCAATGCCAAAAGGCTGACAAAGACATTGACCATGGAGAGGATCTTGCAGAGAGCTCCATTCATTTTCAAAGAGTAGAAAAAGACAAATAAATCAATCGAGTAACGACTGAGTCTCAACACCCATGGCGGCGATAGAGCTAGGGTTCCAAACCCTCGAGCTTGGAAAGCACAAAAGAATGACCTAATTTCATTTTGCAAGGCACTCGATGAATTTTCCAAGTCATAATCCCATTTCAAGTCCATGGCACATGTAATTTTGACTAAATTAACTTTATTCATGCAATAAACCGACAACATAATTAAAATATTACCATGTGATTTCCTTGACATACCAACATGCTGAATACCTTATATATCTAGGCATTATTGCAAGAGTCGATGTCAGTCACTTTCCAAGTGACTTGAAAAGTAATTCCTCATACTTGTTGTCGGCCTTAAGGCCTAATGAAATATTTAAACATAAGACCCAATTACATGCAAATGCAAGGTTCAATTTATTGACCTTTATTCAAGGCCATTTTCCATGACATAAAGCCCGATTATCCAATTCCTTTCGTAATGTAATAAAGTCTAATACCCATGATAATATCAATTATTTAAGGAAACCTAATAGGGTTTTGTTAAAATTAAAAACCAACTCCATTGATGATTCCAAAAGCCAAGTAACTGTAAGCATTTAACTGAAAGAGGCTGAATAGAAAAAATACAACTCTGATGTTGTTTAGAAACATTATCAATGCCATGAAGTTAGAAACTAAACATGCCAATACCATAATAACCCATGGATCACTGAAGCCTAGTAGCACAAAATGTCAAACTAGAGTTATACCACCTGAACATGGAAATATTATCCTATAAACAAGATTCTTTGTAATCTACACATGGAGTCAAGAGATCAGTACTATCAAAACCAAGTATGCCAAGACATAATATAAACAAGAGTTCCAACCAACTAAATGTAAACATTGCAACTGATAATCAATCACAAGGATGCCAATCTGAAACACAATATTGTCATCAAGGAAATATATCAAAAGTGAAGCTCAACAAACCCTTGATCCTTTCTAAGAAAATCTTGACTTCTCCTTACATGTTTGGTAGCTTTAAAAATATTATTTCCCTCACAACCTTTCCTCACAAAAGTTAATTCATGTTCTAGATGTAGATCACAAATATGAAATTATATAGTGTCTGAGGTTTCATGAATGACCATAATTTGAGATAGATGATGATGTGATGTGGCATGTGATTTACTTTCCTCTATATGTGAAAAGATAGTGACTTGTCATATTTTTTAGAGAGGATGCCTATAAAAAGGAATTTTCCCTCATTATCTAATTCCCTCATGAATTTGATGTTGTGTACAATGTTATGAATGTGAGCATCGTAATCAAGCAATTCTTTTACTACATTGCCAACTCAAATTGTATCATCAACATATTTTAAGATAAAAATTACATATTTATCAATCTTCATCTTATGTTTCTTCGCTCATTTTGATGCTTAATCCTTAGACATGTTTTGGACACCATTCAACCTATTTTCTAGCCTAAATACCCATTATATATATGTAAAAACTAGAGAAAAACCCTTAGGATATATCATAAGCCTTAGCCATATCTAGCTTGATGAAAATAGCCTTTTATTTAGAGGACACCA
Source organism: Sequoiadendron giganteum (assembly GCA_007115665.2). Lineage (NCBI taxonomy): Eukaryota > Viridiplantae > Streptophyta > Pinopsida > Cupressales > Cupressaceae > Sequoiadendron > Sequoiadendron giganteum. The sequence continues at coordinate 31,001,992 of CM021110.1, forward strand.
TGGAGTGAATAGTCTTAGTGGTGATGACCACAACATCCAAGATTTTCCTATCAGCCACGAAGCCACCATGTTCCTCAAAAATAAGCTTGCTAAGCCACCACTTCAACCTCTCAGCTATCAACTTGGAAAGAATTTTATAGACCACATTGGAAAGAGAGATAGGTCTAAACAAACTCAACCAATTTTCCCCCTCATATTTGGGGATGAGAGCAAAAAAAGTAGAATTCAAAGCCCTCAGCATCTACTTGTTCCTCTGCAATTCACAAACCACCTCTAATAATTCAAAAATTATAATGTCTCGGAACTCTTGAAAAAATTCAATTGAAAAGCTATCAGGACCAAGAGCTTTCCCTTTCTTCATCTAAAAGGTAGTTGCCTCCAATTCCTCCAAGGAAATATAGCCCAAGAGGTGCTCATTAATTTCCACAGTAACCAAAGAAGGAATACAAGACAAAACATAATTTTCTTCTGCCAATGCATCCCCAGATTCCTCCCTAAACAAGGAGGTAAAGAATTGTGAAGCTTCTCTAGAAATATCACTCAAAGTGGTTAAATGCTCGCCCTTGTCATTCAAAAGAAAATGAATCGATTAATTTTTTTTTATTTAATCAAGGTAGAAACAACAAAATATGCACCTAAATTTAATTTTTAGATATTGTTCTTCAAGGAAATTTATTGAAAATTATTTCTTAGAAACCCTTAATCTCATTCTTTTACCCATTAAAATTTAATTCTTCAATATAGTTCTTTTAATAAATTTTAATAGAAATTCTTAGAAACTCTTGATTCAAAGTTAATTTATTTAATAGTTTTCACGCATAAATTTTGATATGAAACCTTTCTTTCAAATCCATCCTCTCTTCATGCACATAGAGCAGACAGAGAGGGGTTTTAATGAATATATATATATGGTTATTTTATTTTACATACAAATCTTATATCAAAAAATCTAGCTTAAATTTTTTATGTTCCAAAAAGAAAAAAATAGAAAAATCCAACCTTATTTTAAAGCCATTTATTACATTAATCTAAAAATTTATATTAAATTTTATTTACAATTCCATGTTAAATTTTATTTATAAATCTATATTAAATTTTATTTACAAATTTATATTAAATTTTATTAAAAAAAATTATGTTGAATTTTTATTTACAAAAAATCATGTTAAATTTTTTTAATATTTCTAAAATTATAAATCTTAAAAGAAATTGTTGCGCCCTACATTACACAGCCTTGTAAAATAGGCTACATGCTTTACCCTTAAAGGAGGTCTACGACCCCGATGAAAAGTTTTTTTACTTTATTAGATATATTTAATATTTAACTTTTTATACTATTTATTATTAAATATAACTGTTTTAATTATATATAATCAATAATAATAAGTAACAAATGTATTATTATTTATTATTAAAAATTATTAAATGTAGATTCAAATAAAATATATAAATATATAAAATTTAATATTAAATATTTTGATTATATATATATATATATATATTTTAATATATAATTTAAATAATAATCTTTATTGATAAAATATCTAAAGAAAAATTAAAATTAAATTGAATTTATTTAGATAATCAAATATTTAAATCAATATGATTAAATATATAATATTTAAATAATGGGTTAATTATAACTACAATTATGAATTTTAATTTTTGAATTATTATTAAATAAATAACTATGATTTTTTATGAATCTAATAATCAAACATAATATGTTTAAATTAGATATTGAAAGTTGTACTTTTATTATTGGAAGTTAGTCTGTTTGTTTCACAAAGTTGGATTAGTGATGAATACATGTTTAAAATAATTATTTAAGTTAGAAACATCAAAAAAATCACTTAAGGTTTAGCGATCTAATTTCTTTATCCTCTTCCATAAAATATGGATATTGTAATCATTTTATTTAAGATCAAAATCTAATTTTAAAGCAATATATATTAATGTTCAACTTCAGACATAGCATTGAGGAAAAATAAGTGTTAGTTTTTAAATTTATTTGTCAAATAAAAAGTTTTCTATTTTCCAATAGTGTTCTCTTAATTGATTTAATTTGCAACAATGTTAGTTTAAATTTCAATTAGTGATAGTTTAAATACATCTTCAGAAGGGAAATTTACTTTAACAAAGGGAATTTGGAATTTATTTTAAATACCTAGCAGTGCCTAAATTTATGTTATTTTTCAAGTGAGAAGTGTCAATTTATAATGATTTTGTAAGTGTTAGATTAGAAGGTAATTGATATAGTTAATTTATTTAGAAAATTTGATTTCATAAGTAATTAGTAGTGAATATCTTCGAAGAATTAGTTCAATTAGGTTTATATTTAAAAATGATTTATTTTCAAAGGTGAATAAAAGGAATATATAGTAAACAATCACTTAGAATGAATTTGTCTAGAACTAGAGTTAGTGTTCATCTATTTTCCAAGGCCAACCAAATTAGTTAGACTTATTAATTACTTCAATTGACTTATATTGCAAAGCTAGTTAGTAATTTTTTCTCAAGATATTTGAATTGATTTTCAAAGTGAATATAACTTATTTTAAAAGTAAGCAATTAGAGAAATTTATTCTGAAAAAAATTAATAGAATTTAATTTATTAATTTTCAAATGAAATAGTATTAATAGTTTCTATATGGCAAGTGGGTTTTAAGAAAGATAGTTGGAACTTAGTCAAGTTTTAATTAGTTAAATTATTATTAGTTAAATTTATATAAAAATAAATCCTCTGTGTATGTTAACATAATAATAGTTGTTGATACTTACTAGGACATAACTCAAGAGAAGAAATGTGACAATATAAGCTCATTACTCAAATTATTTAAGAGAATATTTAATACTTGTTAATGATAAGATCACATTTATAACTTCTTGTACATCACATTCTTATATGGTAGGTTTATATAGTAATGCTTGATGTATAATGAATCTATAATTGAATAGTCACAAACGTAAGCATTCAATTTATTATACTAATATGTGATTAGTTGGTCCATTTATTATTATGTTAAGACCTAAATTTGAGTGAAGTAATAATTGGGCTTAAACTCTAAAATTATAAAAGAGATTATGTTTTCATCGTATGCTCTCATCTCGCCCTTGTGGATCTTGGTGATAAAAAATGAGAACTAATCCTCTAGTATAAGCTAAATTAACTTTGATTTTTAAAAATCTTTAATTAATGTTTTGTACTTTTACTTTCAAAAGTGATAAGTAAAGGTTTAATTTATTTTCAAATGCATATTAAAGTTAGTCCTTATCTTTAAGAAATTGGTATTAGTAAAGTGCAAGTAATTTTCAAATGTTTAGAATAGTTCAACCTTGTTTTTCAAAAGAAATTAACATTAATCATTTTATATTTGTGAAATTAATTTTCAAATACTTAGGATAATTCATCTGTATTTATTTAGTCCTTATAGATTTAAGAAATTAGCATTAGTAAAATGCAAGTAATTTTCAAATGTTTAGAATAGTTCAACCTTGTTTTTCAAAACAAATTAACATTAGTTTTTTATTAGCGATAAAGAGGTTTTGAAGGGTTCTTAAAACCCTACACAAAAAGGGAAAAATGAAGCAAAGATATAGCCTAATGGATGCCCAACTAGAAACCAAAAAATAGATTGATTATGAAACAATCAACACCCCATCAACAAACAAATGACCAACAAAACAAAAAACCAAAAAAAAAGAGAACAAAACAAGCAAAAATTAAAGAAGATCCTTTGACATTCTGGATGCTTCCAGATCCTTCATGACCTTCTTTTCATGCATTTCCATGATCTCAACATCCTACCTTAGCATAGTAATTCTTTTATTGGTCTTGCTCCAAGAGCGAACACTCAGTCTCGTGCCTGTATCCACAATTTGCACCCTCTTGTTAGCATCCTCGATCACTAACTCATCAAACAAAGACCTCATCATCCATTCCCTAGCCTTCGAGAACACTAGACCTTTAGATGAACATTCAAGCTTTTCCTTGCTGAGGTTGATCACCATGTTAAGATCTCTACGCAGTAGCAAGGAATTTTTCTCCACCATGGATAACCTTGGGTCGTGATATTTCTTCAAATTGGCCATGTCTTCCACCATGAGTCCCAGGCTAAAATTTAAATATTTGACCATACTGAAGATGGAGTCCTTCTCTTTAAGGCTTCTAAGAGTAGAAATATTACACCAGAAAATCGTATCATATTTGTTATGGAGGTCTCAAACCTCCTAAACCAACCATATAAGCAAGTTAAAGGAAACATCAGTGTCATCCTTGACCAGACCAGAGGCCTGCATGTAGTCCATGGCACCCCAGTACAAGCCCCTCCCCCGATGGAAACTCATGGGAGGATCACCATCATGAAAGTCATCAAGATCATCAACCTTAATCCTGCCCTTCTCTTTGGACATAAACATAGTAGAGGTATCATCCACCTCTACCACACTTTTCACCTTTCCCACAACATGGACTCCCTCAACACCACCATAACCCATGTCCTTATTAACCACATCTGCCACCTCACTAACCTGTTCAACCCCATTTCCCTCTGATTTATTTTCCTCAAAATCCTTGGAGGAGCCCGACCCTTGTTTCATGGTCTTACTCCTACTAGCTTTACCCTCCACACCCTCTTCACCATCGGTTGCCTGAATTTTGTGTTTCACACACGAGTTAGAGGGTTTACCCTTTTTAGCAGAGCCTTTCTTACCATGAGAAGAAGGATTATAATCCAAGTCTATGTGGAAGCCATTCAACCACGCATTATAATCCTCCTCAATTTCAGTCCCAACTCTACCATCCACCTCCTCAATCTGGCATTTCCCACTCCCCTTCATCCTCTTCTTTAATTTATCAGAATTAACAGAAATAGGGGACTGAATAACACAATTAGCTTTTATATAATCCATAATAAGAAACATTAAACCCTTGTATAAGAAGGGGTTCTTCGGATTCCTTCTATAGGCCACTATCCCATATTCCAAAGAAAGTAGAAGATAGAACGAGAAAGAGATGAGCTTACCATGACAAAAGTGATTGAGAATCATGAAATGATGTCCATATTGAACAAAAAACCTCCCCTCCAGATTAATATAGCGCATAAATTCCATAGCCACCTCACACATAGATGGGTTTGATTTTGGAATGTCCATAAACCCCACAGTCAAGCTTCACCATTTTGGATTTCTCCCTATCCTATAGAAAAATATTTCTTGCAACCTTCAACATAGCTTTCTCCCTATAAAATTTCCTTCCTTCGGTAGACAACCCAATGAATTATGTAATAATTCCTCTGTAATATCAATTTCCCTTCCAAACATGCTCAATACCTGACCATGCCAAGCATCAACGAACTGTCAGGAAAAATTTGAATTAAACCCATGGAGTTTCTCCATAAAAGGAGTAACCCCACCTTTCTATAAAATTTCCTAGATGTCAAAACTATCTTTGAACTCCTTGCAAGAGAGAGGCTCAATCCTACACCTATCCCCACCCATCTTCAATGGAAAATACTTCTTAGAATCAAGAACACATAGCTTGGAAATGTAACTAAACACTAAGGCCAAATAAAGAAAAGCACCCAAAAAGCGTGCAAGATTTCCAACAAAGGTACTGGAAATAATGGCCAAGCACCTCCTACAAATATGATTTGGATTGCCACAACTTCCAATAAAAATCACAAGCACAAAGTGTCTAATCAGCCAGGACTGAACATGATTACCACGCAAGGCATAAGCTGACAAGACGACCTCCTCTGATGAGCTAGGAAGTATCATTATTAAGCAAGGCTTATAAATCGTTGGGGAGCTTATCATTAACCTCCCAAGATCTAGCTGATGTCACCTCAAGATTCACCAGCAAGTCCACCACCCCATTTGCCTCACGAAAGGCATGGGAAATATACATCTCATCAAATTCATGCAACATAGAGTGAGCATCCAAAATAAAACTTTCAATTGACTAAGATGAAGGGAAGAAATTCTTAAGGCAATTAATTATGTTCAAAGAGTCCCCTTCGACCCATAATCTAGCAATCCCCTTCTCCCTAGCAAGCTTGATACCATGATAGGCTATTGCAATTAACATTAGTTAATTTATATTTGTGAAATTAATTTTCAAATACTTAAGATAATTCATGTGTATTTATTTATCTTAAAATTTTTATAATATTTTAAGTTATTCGAGAAAGAAATAAATATTTAAGTTGCAATTGTAAAAGTAACCCTTGAAATATTTTAATAGTTTAAGTTTATTTTAAAGGAAATAAGTATTTAAGTTATATTTGTAAAAAGCAATTCTTTTAGAGAAATAAGTATATTAAGTTATATTGCAATGATAATTCTTGAATTATTTCAAATAGATTAAGTTTATTTCGAAAGGAAATGAGTATTTTATTTAAGTCATAAAGTAATTCTCAAAGAACTTTAAATAGTTTAAGTTATTCAAGCTATATTTGCAAGTACTTCTTGAAGTGTTTAAAATAGTTTAAGTTATTTGCAAAGATAAATAGTATTAGTTAACTTCATATTTAGTATGGTTAATTTAAGAAATAATTATTTTAGAGAGATAAATCTTTAAATAATTAGTATAGTTATTTTTCAAACAATTAGTATTAGATAAGTTTACTTTCAAGAACTAGCATGTGTTTTATTTCAGTAATTAGTTAAAATTCTAAAAGTAATTGATTTTTTTTAAGGAAATTAGAATTAGATAAGTTTATTTATGCAAAGGCAATTAGCGTTTACAAAATTTTACTTTCAACATTTATTTTCATGCAATTAGTATGATTCTTACTTTAATTTAGATAGAAAACTTTAAACAAGATTTGAAACTAAAAACAACATCGTTCAGTATCAATGGTGCCTCTAGCTCACATTTATGGGTAATTCCATCACACTTGAGCTACTACATATATAGCCTAACATAGAAACAACAACGGTGTCTATGGCATCGCCCCTTTAAATTGCCAGGGAGAAATAAGGGACATCTTGGTAATATAATCCAAGAGACAGGTAATCTCTCTTGGAACGATAATCTAAAAAAAGATTAATCTGATGAACCTAAATCCGCTAGGTCAAACTTAGTAAACCTTCTTATAATATTTGGTAGAATTTTATTTTTTAATTCATTTTTAAAATATTTTATTAGATATTTAATCATATAATGAAAAATTAGTTCAACAGTTTCAAGGGTGATGTTATTTTAGGATTAGGAATTAGTTTTTTTAGGAAATAAGTAATAGTCATGGTGACTATTTACTTATACTGTATTGCTTCCCTTCGCGGGTAGCATTCACAAAGGAACTATTTGGGAAAAAGGGACTCTAGAAAGGGTTGTGTACCCACATAAAAATCCACATAAAACTTATATTATAAAATAGAACTACATATTTTACGCCTTTATCATCTTTGCAAGAAGGGTATGTAGGTAGTCTAGAAAATAAAGAATGTTCCTAGTCCTTAGGCATTCGAGGATGGGGTTTAAGGAATTTTTAAGAAAGAAAATGCCAACTCAATTAATCATACAATATTTAGGGAAGGGAAGAATACCATAATCTAATATCAAGATAAAATATATTCCTTGGATACTCAAATGGAATGCTTGATTTCTCTGTGAGGTTTAAGCCATAATTCTGAGGTGTGATTTAGGTTCTTATGTTATTAACTTTTTTTACTCCTAAAGATGGACCTCGATGCACTTTCATTATGAAATGTAGTCTTTAGAGATTAATTTATATGAATCTAAAGTCTTTGGCTAGAGCATCATACCCATCATGTTTGATAGATGGATGCCCATCCTGTTTGATGGATGGATGCCTATCCTATTTGATGGATAGATAGTTTCCCATATTGTTTGATGGATGGATTCCTATCATGTTTGATGGATGGATTCCTATCCTAATTGATGGTTAGATGCACATTTTTTTGATGGATGTATGCCTATGTTTTTTCATAGATAGATGAGTTCTTGAGTATACAAGTGATTAAAAACTTAACAACTAAAGGTAAATAAAAATAACATAATAGAAAAATGTGACATTTTTTTGGGGTAATGGAGTTGGGTTGTTACACATATAGGTGCTAAAACAAAAGATTGGGAAAGATAGTTGAAAGTACAAATGTTAAGGTTGATGAAGATTTACATTAAAATATGTATGAAATTGAGGACTATGGATCTAATGCACCTCCTTGCTCAAAATAATAAGAAGTTGAAAAAAAAGAAGAAACAATGAAAAAGAACAGTAAGACTCCTACCAAGTATGTTTAAAAGAATCATTCAAATGATCAGATTATTGGAGATAAGAATGGAGTATTGACCAGGAGAAGGCTTGCAAGGTGAAATGAATAAATTTGGTGAGGTAGGTTTTGAATGGGGGTAACGTAGCTATTTCCCTACTTTCATTAGGAAAAAGAGATTCCCTAGGGTAGATTGAATTTCAACCCTTAGGTGAGTCAATTTCAATGGAGATATTATTGTTTTCATTATGACTAAGGATGGGGTAAATCAACCTAAAATGCACTTTTGGGAGATAAATGAAAAATACCAAATGAATGCAAGTATGCAATTTAAAACATGAATTATCAATTTAAAACCTTAATCTAGCATAATCAACAAAGTTTTAGTAGATCTGCGAAGGTTATGAATTTATGCACCTATCACCAAAAGATCCTGCTCAATGTCCTCCTAGGACAAATTCACCCTAGGGCGAATAGGTCTTGCTACAAGGATACAAAATCTGTTTTTACATGCCTTTGCTCCTAGATTTCCACTCTCGATTCCTCTGCATTTCATAGCTAGAAAGTCAAAATTAAATTTTGAATCTAAGTTTCTGTGGCTTGACAACTCTGATGATTTTTTTACAACTTTTCAAAATTAAAATTTTGATCAATCTTCAATCCTTCTTCAACCTAAGATCTACAAACACAAAGAGAGGGATTTTTTTTGTTTTCGGTGAATGGGGGTTTGCCTTGGTCAAACCCATTTTTGGTAATTAAACCTTGAAATGAAATGAAGCATGAATGGAAGGAATGATGAATGAACAATGCTATGATGAAACTCACCAAAGCCTTGAATGGAGATCCTTGAAAGATTGAAATTTAACACATCTCTCCAAGGTCTTGATCTTGCATAAAATGGCTTAATTGGATGTTGATCTTGATGCTTGAATGCTTGAAACCTACATCACAATGTTAGCTCCAAAAACATGCATGAAAGATAATAACTTTGACATAATGCTTGAGATCTTGAATGTTGTAAAAAATTATTGATAAATATTCTCTTGAACACCTTTGATAATAATATTTTCTATACTTTTTTCTCTCATAAAAATTATAGGATTTGAATTGATAAAAAGACCTTGTATTTATAGGTAATTTTCTAATTTATTGAAAATTAAACATCAAAGGCTAACAATTGCAAATTGAATTTGAATCATAAAAATTCTGCCAAAAACATATTAAAAATTGGGGTCCTAAAGTTAAGGGGGACCCATTCTCCCTTGGGTAAATGAGTCCTAGGCCCTAAACCTAGGACACATCAATTTGAATGAAATTTAATTAATTTTTGTAATTGTTTTATACAAGTTTCTCTTTTGGAAAAGAGGATTAATTAGGATTTTAAATGCATAATTGGGCCAAATAGAGGCTTAACTAAGTAAAATTCAATTAAGGGGCTCAAACATAGTATGAAAATGTAAAGGAGTGCATTTTCCAACAGTACATTTAGTCCTCACTTTAGTGAGAGGATGAGCCCTATGCTCAAACTTGCACTAATTTAGAAAAACAAGTGTCAAGAGGGGTCTAATTGTACAACTGTTGGAAAAATAAGACAACAAAGGTCAAGGAGGATGATCAAGCCTCCAAGATCTAATATCTCATGGTAAACCAACAAAGGCACAAATAGACGCATGCCTATGTTAAATATGTAGTTGCAAGACAAGATACACAAGAATACAATGCCAAAATTAATGAGAAGAGAAAGATGGGTGGATCATGCCTTGATTGTTTGTCCAATCAGTTGGATAAATCCTTAGTTTTTTGTACAAAAATGATTACAAGTGGAAACTTGTTGTCCACTATGCAAACAAAATATATTCACATGGGCTAGTGAAATCCGTTGTCTACTAGGTGAGCCCCAAAAAGGGGGTAATGGGAAAGTCATGCCAGGTCTACAGGCTCCCATTGTACTAACCATACCAAAGTTATACCTCCTGATAACTTTGATAAGGCACCACATAAATGGTCACAAGGCTAGACATTTTCATTATGCTAGGCACTCATGAAAAGGGGTCCACTAGAAATCAAGTTGTGTTATACTTGGTGGTCATGAAAAACATAAAGGCTCCATTAGAAATAAAGTTGTGTTATGCTTGGTGGTCATGAAAAATATAAAGGCTCTACTGGAAATAAAGTTGTGTTATGCTTGGTGGCCTTGATACATGAAATAAGATATTCAAAGGGGTTTTTCTTTGTTCATGAAATGTCTTACCTTAGGGAACATCATGCCTAATGTCTCCAAGATAGGACTAGTTGAGGATAAAAGATTCACAACTTAGGGAATGCAAGCCATATCATTATCACTAAGAGTAATGTCATATGCCAAGAAAGGTCTCACTCTAGAAGGACATCAAACCTAATGACACCACCAAGAAAACACATCACCTAAAGTAAGAAGACCACACTTTGAAGAAAACAATGAGCAGGGAAGTGTATGCCCCCACTTTAAAGAAATTTCTAAACACCATGTTATGAGCAATCACTTTGAAATAGAACATAATAAATGCCAATACACGAGAGATTTATTCGGAAAGCCCCATGTAAAACTTATGTTTCTGAAATAGAGCTATATCATGAAAAGGGGTTGCCCCCAAAATGCAATGCTAATGATAAAAAATACATCACATATGAGACAACTTAAGGCATGTCATCCACATCTTAGATTACTCTTATATATACATGGAATGTGGTCAAATAGCCAACATAGACAATGAAAAGTGCCATACTAAGACAAGGCTACCTAACCCCTTTCCCCCCAAGGGAAAAAGGTGGGCCAAAAATGGATGATGATATGCTTCTTCTTGAAAAAAAGGAAATATGATTGCATAAATCCAAGTTTATACCCTCATGCACGGTAGTGAATATGCTATGATACTATAACTACCACATGGAAAGGAGAAACAACTAATGCTATTGATTATAATTAGTAGGCAAAGAATCAATTTTAGGCATATCCAATGAGATATTCCCATGTGTAGTATCTATCAATTTAGGATGCACCAAGGTTAAAGGTGTCTTAGAAGAATCTTTTGTAATAATGTTGGTATTGAGTGAAGGCTTTTCTTATGCTTTTTTTTAATCTTTGAAGGATAATATCCAAGACCACTTTTTGTTTCTTGTATGTCAAGCTCTATAGGGATATAGATACTTTTTTCTCCAGCACCACATCCTTTTCCATTATATCCAAGTTGTTTCAAAATATCGTAACCTCTTCCATAAATTTTTTCCATTTCTTTTGGATTTGGTGGCTTCTCATGATCATAATCTTCATATGTGGATGTGTAAGTGTTGTTTTCTTATTCTTTTCTAAAAGTTGTAGACTCATGTGCTTTTGATGACTCCGCTTGTGTGGATATTATGGTCATTTCTTTCTCTTTTCTTGGCTTGTATGTAATTTTTTATTCTCCCATTGATGTAGGTTTAAAATCTAAGGAACCCCAAACATCATCTAATAGCTTTGTGACTTCTTCAATATTCTTCTATTTTTATTTTTCTTGCATGGGTTCCACTTTTGAAGTTGGTATTAATATTTTCAAAGCACTTTCCTTGTATTTCTTAGCGTGCAAAATATTTTTTGGGTGAAGGTCAAGATTAATTGTATAAACCTTGTTTTTAAAGACATACTTCATTAAAAAATGAAGATTTGAAGGTACCCCATTCATTTTCATGGATCCATGGTCTATCCAAAAGGAGATTTTATGAGATATATTAAGGCATGACATAGATAGGGGTTTGTAATGTGACCTTTCCAACTCTAATAGGCAATGTTATCACACCAAGTGGCTATTTTAGCACATTATCAGAACCATGAATAGATAAAGAAGCAGGTTCAATCATAGTATTGTCCACTCCAATCTATATAAAAGGTTCACATTGCACACATTAAGAGTCAAACCATTTTCAATGAATTAATTGTAGCCATTACCATGAAAGATATATTTTTTTTCGCACTTCTAATGGAGGTTACTCATCTTGATGAAAGGTAATGTCTAAGTTGATCGAGTTCATACCTTAAATTAGGGTTGATACATCATTTGGTTGCACACTAGGAGGGATAAGAACTTGTTGTAAATAAATTTTAAGCATGCTATGGTAATTAGGTGAGGCTTGAATCAAATCCCACAAGAATATTTTAGTAGAAATGTTGTGAATTTTTACAAGATCATACTCCTTTCCACTATGCAAAGGAAAATGAGGAGCAATAGGAAAGATATATTGAATAAGTGGTAATGAAGTAGGTGTAGTTTGTAGTTGCTTATTGTTCCTTGTGTTGAATGTATGAGAAACAATATTATAACTTAGTTTCTATGAAATATTGCATATTGAGGTGGTCATAGGATAAGAACATGCTTGTTCTGGACTTGTGGTTGTTGTGAGGGTAGATAGAGGATAAGTTGAGTTTTAGGAGGTCCATTAATTAAAGGAATTTTAGGAGATATAATTATTAGAGGACTCAAGGGAGATCTAATGTTCATAACCTCAAAATATTTATCCTTATTGTGATGATCTTTTAGCAAAGGGGAGTCTAATGTTATCTAATTATCTTCATCTAAGGAAGAAAAAATACTATTGTGTGAAAGAAATGTATCAAATGCTATCATCCTTTTGCACCATGATATCTCCCCTAGTAGGAGAGTTTTTCAGGAGAGGATCAAACAAGATTTTCATGGCATTCAATGGTTGGATAATCTTCATCACTAGTAGGGGATGCGTGTAGAGAAGAACAAATATGATTTTCTTGTTTACTAATGATTGCATTATTTTGTTCAATTCCATCTTCCCAAGTGGTAGAAGCATTGGGAGAGGGAGAAACATGATTCTCATGACTCTCAATGAGCAGATCTTCCAATACCAAAATATCTTCTTCATAAATAGGAGAGATATTTGGAGAAGAACAAATATGATTTTCATGGTTGTCTATGTTTACATCCCATTGTACAATAATGTCTTCCCAAGTAGGAGAGGTAGGGGAAGAGAAAAAAATAGGATTTTCATGGCTCTCAATGATTGGATCTTTTAACACCAAAATATCCACTTCAGGAATAGGAGAGATATTGGGAGAAGAACAAATGTGATTGTCATGATTGTCCACGGTTGCATCCTCTTTCACTAAAAAATTCTCAAAGGTGGGAGGGATGTTGGGAGATGAATGGAGAAAAGGTAAAGTGACATTAAGAAATGTGTCAATGATCTCATCTTCTTGTGTCATAATATCTTCCCAAGTGGGAAAAGTAGATGGAGAGGAAAAAACAAGATTCTCAATGACTATATCTTCTTTCACCAAGATACCTTCGTCACTAGTAGGAGAGGTTTTGGGAGAAGAAAAATTATGATTTTTTTGGTTATCCATGTTTGTATCCTCTTGTATCAATTCATCCTTACAAATGGGAGAGATAGTAGGGGTTGAGTGAAGGATAGGCAAGGTGATATTAAGAAATATGCTAATGGTTTGGTTCTGTTGAACTAATATTTTCTTATAACTAGGAAATATAGTAGGAGGATGTATAACATGTTTATTAATGACCTCATTTATTTTCTCTAAATTTTACTCATAAGAAGGGATGGTGTACTTGTACAATCTATTCTTAACCATGTCAAAACCACATCTTTAAAAAGGAAACATGCTAACATGAAAAGTAATCTATCCAACATGTGCAATTCTTCAGAAATGTAAACAATTATGCTATAAATATGATGATTTTCAATACTGAAATAATTTTGGAATGATTTAAAATGGCTACACTAAATGGATGATTAGACCTAATGCATAAAATAGAAATTCCCAAAAATTGTCAGACTGAAATAGTGGTTTACCAATGGATCTGGGAAGTGTAGAGGAGCACAAAAATGACCAGAAAAGATGGTTTTGATAGGCCCTCAAGGAATCATTCTCCCAAGGGTGAATGGGTCCTTATACAGGGTTTTTTAAAATGAAAATTCAATTTCTGGGTTATTATTTGTGTTCTCTGTTTTAGGTTGCAAATTGTGGTTTTTGTAGCATATTTTTCTAGATTTTGGTGTCTAAATTAAATGAAATAGTGATAAATAGTGAAAAAATATGACACTTTTAAAATGTAATTTTAACTAATTTTTCTGATGTAAATGACTGAAAATACACTAATATTCAAGTACTATGCAAGATCAATGTAATATGGATGTATTTTTTTTGATTTTTTAGATTTTAAATAATGAAAAATGCAAATTTAAAACCCTAAATGAGATGCAAAATAATGTAATTTTGACAACCCTAAATGGAATGAAAACTAATGAAAATCCTAGATCTAAGGTTTTAATGAACTCCAAATCATAAAGTTTATAGTACAAGAATGTCTGGTTCACCAAAATGAAATAAAGGGGAATAGGTGATGTAGGTTTTGAATGGGGGAAATGTACCTATTTCCATACTTTCATTAGGAAAAAGAGATCCTCTAGGTCAAGATTGACTTTCAACCCTTGGGGGAGTCAATCTTAATGGAGATCTTGTTGTTTTCCTTATGACTAAGGATGGGGTAAATCAACTTGAAATGCACTTTTGGGAAATAAATGAAAAATTCCAAATGAATGAAATTATGTAATGTAAAACATGAATCATCAATTTAAAACCTTAATCTAGCATAATCAACAAAGTTCCAACAAATCTGATAAGGTTATGAATTTATGCACTTGTCACCAAAAATATCCTACTAAGTGTCCTTTTGGGATAGATTCAGTTGCAAAATGTACAAAATTGCAATTTTGAAAATGTTGTAAAAAGACAAATTAAGAAGACCAATAGTCATGATATTTGAAAGGGTAGTTTAGGAAGTTAAAACAGTTTAGTTTTGGAAGGAAACATGTTTAAAAAGTGTGAAGAACTCGTGAAGGGGATGAAGCATTTGTTGATTGAAGCATTAATAAAGATTTTGGTTTACTCCATTTTTGGTCTTACTACAGGGATTCAAAATCTATTTTCACAATCCTCTGCTCCTGGATTTGCACTCTCGATTCCTCCATATTTCACAGTCAAAAAGTCAAGATTAAATTCTAAATATGATTTTTTGTGGCTTGAAAACTTTGAAAAATTTGCAAAATTTCACTTTTGATCAATCTCCAATCCTTCTTCAACCTAAGATTTGCAAACACAAAGAGAGAGAAAAATTGTTTATTTTTGGGGAATGGGGGTTTTCCTTTGTCAAACCCTATTTTGGTAATTAAGCCTTGAAATTAAATGAAACATGAATGGAAGGAATGATGAATGAAAAATGATTTTTTGTAACTCACCAAACCCTTGAATGGAGATCCTTGAAGGATTGAAATCTAACACATCTCTCCAAGGTCTTGATCTTGAATGAAATGTATTAATTGAATTTTGATCTTGATGCATGAATTGATGTTTGAATGCTTCAAACCTACATCACAATGTTAGCTCCAAAAACATGTATGAATGATGATAACTTTGACATGATGCTTAAGATCTTGAATGCTATAAAAAATGACTGATAAATCAAATCTTGAACACCTTTGACAATAATCTTTGCTATAATTTTTTCTCATGAAAATTCTAGGATTTGAATTAATAGAAAGACCTTGTATTTATAGGTAATTTTCTATTTTCATAAAAATTAAACATCAAAGGGAAAAAATTGAAAATTGAATTTGAATCATAAAATTTTCATCAAAAAAATATTAAAAATTGGGGTCCTAAACTTAAGGGGGACCCATTCGCCCTTGGGCTAATGGGTCCTAGGCCCCATGCCTAGGACACACCAATTTCAAGGTAATTTAATTAATGTTTGCAATTGTTTAATACAAGTTTCTCTTTCTGAAAATGGGATTAAATAGGCTTTTAAATGCATAATTGGGCCAATTAGAAGGTTAATTAAGTCAAATTTAATTAAGGGGCCCAAACATAGTGTGAACATGTAAAGGAGTACATTTTCCACTACACAAGTATAAATGAACAAGTAAAATTTTGTTTATTATAAAAGATAGAACCAAAAACTTTTGATGATGCTAGAAAGAATGAAGGATGGATACAATTGATGGAATAAGAATTGAATCAGATTAAGAAGAATCAAACTTGGGAACTAGTTCTAAGGCCTACAGACAAGAATGTGATAGAAACAAAGTGGGTATTCAAAAACAAGTTGAATGAAGATGGAGAATTTGTAAGAAATAAAGAAAGATTGGTATATAAAGGCTATTCATAGGTAGAAGGAATTTTTTTGAGGAAACATTTGCTCCAGTAGCAAGAATGGAAGAAATCAAAATGTTTCTTGCCTTTTCAACCCACAAGGACTTCAAAGTATATTAGATGGATATACAATCAATTTTCTAGAGGAAGATTTGGTAGAAGTCTATATAGAGTAATTTGATGGATTCTAGTTATTAGTAGACCCAAACATGGTGTGTAGACTCAAGAAGGAATCGTATGGTCTCAAAAAAGATCATAGGTCTTGGTATGCAAGGTTGGATAATTACTTGCTTTATCAAGGTCTCATGAAAGGTACCTATTGTCACATGAAATTGCACCCTACTAAACATGAAGTTCATCATTCCAATGAAATAATAGAAAAAAAATTAAGGTGTGGGACCTTTTCATGTATGAAGGTTGAAATCCTCTTTTGATCCAAGTGCAATGTGTTCGTCCAACCCAACACATGAAAAGCTACCACTATCCTACTCTAACAACTTAGAGGAAAAAGGGAAGAAGGAATGTGTAAAGGGGAAATGGAGGTGATACACCAAGATGGAAAGTTAATTTATCCCTAACTTAGAATGCACAAAAACATCGTTAAAGAGGGGCCAGTGGACTCACATAGCTCTCTATTTGGTCAATTTTCAAAGGAAAAAATGGAGGTTAAGGTTTGACAAGGTGTTGAAAGGAAATAAAATTCTCAAGTAGCAATTGTAAACAATTTAACTCAAACACATATACATGGAAAGAGAGAAAAAATTCCTAGATATGAAGGCAATGAACTTACACAAACATAAAAAAGTTGAGAAGAGGCAAGCTTGCTTGATTTTATTGATGTAGAGGAAAAAATCCAATTTTTACAATTGTAGAGATGTAAAAATGCATAAGTTTTCCAAAGAAAAACCCTAAAGGAGCCAGAGGAAGAACCTTTAAAATGAATACATTTCTCGCCTTTATAAATCAGACATAACTTGAAACCAGAAACCAAACCCTATCCCTAACTATAGTTAGCAATGGATTCTATGCATGAAATGATGGAGCCATCCCATGAAAATCATGATTAGGGCATGGATTCATCATAAATATCAACAAACAATAATAAATGAGCATGGGCACCCATAAATTCCACTTGAAAAAGTTAGAGTATGCAATAAATATCATACTTGAAGTTTAAAAATTGAAACCAACTGCTCAAAAGTTAGATCAAGCATTCATAGCATCATCCAAAAAACACACCAAATTCGCTAAAATTTTGAGGTGTTGGGCCCAAAAGGAAACTTTTTCTTATGCATTAAATGGTCTAGAACCATGAAACAACATATTTTTTAGGGATCAAGCATTGTTTTTTCTTTCTACCATTTGATAGAAGAAGAAGAAGGATAAAAGTAGAAAGGGAGAACCACAAAGTCCATAAACGTCACCCTTATCGAGTGTCAGAGATCGGGGAGAAGGCGTACACCTTTTTGTACATTAAATAAGAGTAAAAGGGAAGGTTGAATCCTGATGCCCAAAAGAGTTAGGATTTAACAAAAACTTTGAAGGGAACATTGAAGATCATAGGGAAGATTTACCTCTTACCAAAGAAAGGTAAGAGGTAAAGGGGAAGATTGAAGCTTGAAGTCCAAAAACTCAACACTTATCAAATTTTCAAAGGAAGGAGTGAAAGTGAGAAGGAAGAAGGAAGAAGGAAGAAAGTGGAAAGTTAGATGTCCAAAATCCAAAGATGATATTTTAGGGATTAGAGATCAGTAGGAAGGTTTATGCCTTGGTTGAAAATATGGAAAGTGATAAGATGGAATACTGACCCGCAAATTCTAACAAACCAAGACTCACAAAAATCTTGAAAATCCTTTTTTGGGACTTTGGTGATCGGGGGTAAGCCTTAAGGCTTACCAAATCAAAGCAGTAATGGTTAAAGGGTAAGGTTGAAGGCTGAAACATGAGACACTTAAGGAAAATGGAAGGAAGAGAAGGAGCGAGGGCAATAAAGAAGACATGAGAGTATGAAGGAAAGTGAAAACTTGAAAGCCAAAAACACCAAGACTTAGCCAATTTTAAGACCCTTCAAGGAGAATTCATGCAAGATGGCCCATGTAGGATCTCTCAGATCAGCTATCAATGATGGGTCATCAAAGGGTGGCAAGAAGTGACAACATTTATGGTGATTTCTATGTGATGATTTCCTACTAATCGTGGAATATAGATGCCTTATCGATCCATTGGGCATGGATTCATAGGGGAAAAATTCAATAGTTGGGCCTCCTCAAAGAAAAACAAAACGTGTGCATGCCTGCACTTGGAGAAAAGAATGAAACTAGGAACATACATTCCCTTAATGAGAATTCAAGGTGTGCAAGAGCACTTCATGGAAAACAAAGCAACTACAATATGTACATGAAATAATAGGAAGAAAAAAATGGAAATTTACCTTTATCAAAGATGAAACTTTTGAAGGAGTTGATCTCCCTCAAACCATAGTTGCAAAATTCACCCAACTGCAACCACTAAAAAACCATTGCCATCATGCATGGAACTACACAAGATGCTTGCAAGATGAAGGATCACTTTTGTATAAATTGTGCCATTGTAGGGAACCATATGATGCAAGTGTCAAATTCATCTAACACTTGTGCCTTAGGTGAACATACAATAGTAAGGGTAAAATTTTATGAAGATAGGTCCAAGAGAAAAAATTCTGTAGAGGGAAGAGAAATCACCTCACAAAAGGATAGGCCATTACTATTACTGCTAACCTCCTCATTGCATGAACTAAAACAAAAAGATAAAGTTTCCAGATCAAATGGTGATGAAAAATATGTCAAACCTATCTTTTGATCTACACAAGGAATATATTTTTCATGCACCTCAAATGAAAAAATTTGAAGCTCAGGAATAATATCAAATTGAACAACAAGAGCATCACTCTCTAGGAAAATGTGTGGCTACTCAATGATGGATTTATTAGCATGTTGGTCCCATGTGAATCATTCTAACTCAGACACATTATCCCTAATGTCAAAGTTCACATCTTCATCTTGAATGAAGACCTCATATTCAACATTGTTACATTCAAGGACAACAAAAAAACAATATACAAACACATTATTCCTAATGTCAAAAGTCACATCTTCATCTTGAATGAAGATGCCATATTCAATATTGTTGTATTCAGGGATAGAAAAAAACCAAAATACATCATAATTACTTACATTGATGCACACTTAATCAACACATACCTCAGATTTGTGAGACACTTTAGGTGAAGAACTGAATTCTTCAAGTTTCCTCTCTATTTTAATTTCCTTTTGGCAATTGGTTGCAATAGAATCAGACTCTTGGCATGTAATGGCTACCACATCCTTTTTTGTCCCTTCACTCTTATGTTGTTTCCCACAAAAATATTCTTTTATGGGGTGATGATTTGGTATTTAAACCTAAAAAAAAGGTTTCTATAACATCCCAAAAAAATTCCTCCACCTTAGAAATATAGACCTCAATAGATTGGGTATCTTGTTCCACAATAATAGGGGTTCGACATGTTTGTTGCTATTGCTGCTCCAAAATCATGGAGTTATCTTCACCCATCAAGCTAGAACCAAATTTATCAGAGGCTTCCTCTGATGTAGGTATATGTGATATTTCCTCCTTGTCTTCAACAAAATAAGGGAGGGCATCAAATGAGAGGACTGATTCCTCTACTATATCAATTTTTTCTACCTTTTTAATTCCTTGTTGTTGTAACTTATTATCTTCAACTGTTTCTTGTAGCAGATCAAGAGACTCATTTTTTGGAGCACAAGAAGGCTCCTTAAGAACAACCTCTTCACTCCTAGCTTGAAACTAATCCTTCCTCTATTCTTGTGACCAATTAGGGTCCCATACCATAGGTCCACATTTAAATCATGAAATAGCAAAAGAGGGAGCAAAATGGTAAAAAAGGCATTGAAACTCTTGTTGAAGCTCTGGAAGGGGTTTTTCAATAGGAGTGGAAATATTAGCCTCCTCAAGGATTGTTTCTTGTGAGGAATGAAGGCTCCCAAAACTTGGGATCTCCAAAAAAGGAGATTTTCTTGATGGCACAAGAGATTCAATAAGGGTTTCAAGAGGTTGATTAGGATTCTTGAAACTAAATTTTTATGATTACATACCTCTTGTACAATAGGATTTTCTCAAATAAAAGGAGGGCTAATGGAAGTTTCAAGAGGGTTTTTACGATTCTTGAAACTTACAAACTTACGATTTCTTACCTCCTCCTTAGCAGGATATTATAGAACAAATGGAGGTGTTTGTTTGAAACTAGGCACATAAGGGGTTGCCTGAGTCTCAGGCATTAGTGCCAAAGAAAGGGCAAGTCTAATTTGATCATGTCTAGAAATATTTTGTTGTATACTCCTCTTGTTGTTGCCTTCTTTGCGCCTTCAATTGTTGCTTATACCTCCTTTGAGCTTCTATACTTTTTTGCTGAGAATAGTGAGCTTGATGGGAAAACTCATCCTACTATGGGAAACAATCTTGCTACCCATGATAGGCTTAATTAGCCTATTTTTGATTTCGGTCAAATGCTTGCTACTTCCTAATATCAACAATATGTCTAGATGGAGATCACTCAACATGGACATGAGTTCACTCATATTTTTGGGTTTGTTGATAGGAATGTGTAGGAATATTGGAAGCTTGAGTAGGGGGAAAGTGATAAGAATTTTGATAAAATTGAGAAGCCGCAACAACATGGTTTTGAGGAATGAATGAGGAGGCATGGTGCATTCACAGTAGGAGGGTCCTCAAAGAGAACAATCAAGACCTTGCAACAAGGGTTACACAACTGAAGCCACACAAAATATGGAGGTAAATGTAGATTCAAACATTCTTATTACTAGAAATTTTAGTTACAATTAGTCGACAACATCCGTGTTCACAGATCGGGCTCACAATCCTGACACAAAATGCTCAAAATAATGTATTCCTATATGCTCCTTAATATGAGCTGAAATATTACATATCAAATCCAATATTAATTCTACTTTCTTTCCTAATGATCTATTAAAATGATTTATATTACATTGGGAGATCTAGAATTCTTCGTGTCGGCCAAAGATCGTTACAATCTTCGATGAAGGAAACATAATGTGTGCGTGAAATAGGTTGGCCTTAAATTTGAATTTCTCCTTAGCAGATGCATAGGATGAAGTGTGGACCAAAATTAAGGTCGGGGAAACTCCATGGAATGATTTGGAACACCTCGCAAGGATTCACAAGTTATGGGAAGGATACACAAGAGACAAAACTAGCTGTTAGGCTCGAAACTACTCCAGTGCCCTGTTCTAGAAACTGCCAATTAATTCGAAAGCGATAACTTGCCAAAAAAAAGATCCAATCATTCTAAAATATTGGAATAGGGAAAATGAAAATGTCTAGGATGAAAACATAGATCTGCTGAATCTACCATCTTGAACTGAACAAGAACAAAATTGAAATGAAAATATTTTTTTGGTTGATGCAGGATTGCAAAGAACCAAGGATGCTCCCACAACAGACATCTGGGGTTATTTGAAAAGTGAGTCCCTCACTTTTTTGGGGCTAAAGGAAAACCAATATGGTCTACCTCAGCCTAAAAAATCCAAGAAGAATCATCCACTGGTTTACCTTTCCAATTTACAAGATATTCTTTGTATCGTCTTCCACACATTTTCCTCTCATTTATGATATCCAAAATCTCTTCTATCTCGTCTAATTTTTGTTTAGGAAATTGATTCTCCAATTTTGCTTTAGTTTTTTCAATGAATTCTGCTTCATGGTACTAATGTAGATCTGCATTGTTGAATATAGGTGATATACCCATGCGATCCAGTAACTCTACTTCATAGGAATTTCCTGAATCAAATTTATTCAAAATATTACAGGGTCCAAACTTCCTCATTTTGAGCTTATTGTATGTGCCAACTGGAAATATTTTCTTCCTGAAATACACTATCACTTCATCTCCAACTTAAAACTCCTTATGTCTCCTCTTTTCATCTGCTCACTCCTTATAGTTCCAATTCATATCTTCCAATTGTTTCTTTACTTGAGTATGCATTTTCTTCATATGTTTTGCAAATTCCTCTGCTTCTGCACTCCTTTTATCTTCCTCACTGATGTCTCACAACTCTGATATACCTCTAGGATGAACTCCAATAACAATCTCAAAAGGTGTCTTTCCGGTACTTCTGTTCACTGAATTATTGTAATAAAAATATGCTTGTGCAAGGACTAAATCCCAACTTCTGATCTTCTCCCCAACCAAACATCTTAGAAAATCCCCCAAAATGTTGTTTACTACCTTTGTCTGTCCATCAACCTGTGGGTGAAAAGTAGAATTGAACTTCAAATCTGTCTTTAACTTCTTCCAAAGTGTCCTCCAAAAGTAACCAAAAAACTTTGTATCTCTATCTAAAACAATAATCCTAGGTAATCCATGCAATTTGGCCGCTTCCCTAAAAAACAAGTCTACTACATATACTGCATTTGTTGTTTTCTTACAAGGTATGAAATGTGCCATTTTAGAAAATCTATCCACCACCACAAATATAGAACCATTACCTCTCTGTGTCTTCAGAAAACCAACTATGAAATCCATGCTGATATCCTCCTAAGGTCTCTTTGGAATTGTCAAAGGCTTATACAATCCAACATTCCGACTACTCCCTTCTGTATCTTGAAAAAATCTGCAACTTTGCACAAATTTCCTAACATCCTTATGAATCTGTGGCCAAAAGTAATTCTCACTTACCAATGCTTCTATCTTATCAATTCCAAAGTGTCCTACCAATCCTCCAATATGTTTTTCTTTCACCAAGCTATCCCTCATTGGAATCTGGGGTATACACAACTGATTCCCTCTTAAAAACATATCCTCTTGAATGAAATAATCCAACCACTGGCTGCTATCTTCCAAGACTGGTTCTTTACAAGCTCTCCAAGGTTATGCAAAATCCAGGTCTTTCTCATACAATTTCTTCAATTCATCAAAGCCTAATACCTCCACTCTCATCTCTACCAATAAATTCCTTATCCTACTCAAATAATCAACGACTCTATTCAACTTTCCACTCCTATGTTTCAAAAGAAAAGTATCACTTTGTAAGAATTCCACCCATATCATGTGTCTCTGATTCAACTTACCTTGATTTTTGAAATACTTCAATGCCTGATGATTTGTATACAACACAAAATCCTTAGGAAACAAGTAATGTCTCCACTTCCTCAAGGCTTGAAATATGGCATAAAAATCCTAGTCATACATTGAATAACTTCTCCCAACATCATTCAATTTCTCACTTAAATAAGCTACCGGTTTTCCTTCTTGACTTAATACTACTCCAATTGTATTTCTACTTGCATCACAGTCTACCTGAAATACCTTATTAAAGTCCGGTAAAGCCAACACAAGATACTTAGTCACTTTCTATTTCAACAACTCAAAACTATGGTCTTCTCCAGATGTCCACCTAAAATCTTTCTTATCCCCTCTCATTTTCTGTCATAGGACCACAAATAGAATTGAAATTCCTAATGAACTTCTAGTAGAAACTAGCCAATTCATGAAATGATCTTACCTCTCCAATGATTTTTGGTGTAGGCCATTCGACAATTGCTCTTACCTTCTCAAGATCCATCTCCAATCCATCCATAGATATCACAAATCCCAGATATACCAATTTTTCCTTCACGAAACTAAACTTCTTAATGTTTATTAGCAACTGCTCTTCTCTCAACCTCTACGAAACTTGTCTTATATGCAACAAATTCTCTTCTCTAGTCTTACTGAAAATCAAGATGCCATCCAAATAGACAATCACAAACTTACCCAAGAATTTCTTCAATACCTCATTCATCAGCCTCATGAAAGTACTTGGTTCATTTGTTAGTCTAAAAGACATCACCAAACGTTCATGCAATCCTTCATTTGTCTTGAATGCTTTCTTCCACTCATTCCCTTCTCTGATTCTAATTTGATGATAGCCACTCTTCAAATCTATTTGTATAGGAGCGAATTTGCACCCCTAACACAAATTACCCTTTACCCCCTTACACTTTAGAAAACCTAAGGAGAAGGCTTAATTCCACTTAAACCCGCTGCTCACATCACACTTGGTGCCTATTTTGTGTGTTGGAGGGGATGTTTTTGTCAGGGATGCCCGCGTGGTGTGTTGACATCCACATGGTGTGCTTACGTCCCTGGTAGATCCTACGGCTAGAGTCTAAAGAGACATTACACTTCCCATTGGAAGTCGAAGTGTAACACCCCTCTTCAGCTGGATGACCCAAATATGGTCCATTTTCACCTTCCTCCTTCATATTCTTCACTCTCTCATCCATTCTCAAGTTTGGAAGGGGTTTTATAAGATTGTTTGAGCACTCTCTCCATACCATTCATTCACTTCAAGCTTTATAGCATCACTTCACACTCCATAGCAGCAATCCACTATTCCATCACACTGATAGTGGTAGCACATGATAAACACCATTGTAGAAGAGGCTTGAGTTCCTCTCATTTTCTCCTCCACAAGCCTTGAGTTCTTTGGACAAAGGTGGTGAGCTCCTCTTATGTTCTCTATCATTTTGATTGAGTAAGCACACATTTTTTTTAGTGTCTTTTATTTACGTAACTTGTATTCCCGTCTTTATCATTATTTCTACCATTGCAAACTTGGCTGTCTATGGAGGTGGAAACACCAAAATGGGGGTTTGACTAAGGTAGACCCCTAAACAACCCCCCAAATTTTTCCCTCTTTGTTGTGTGTAGGTGGAGATATCTTGGAGCAAGCTGGCGAGAAGATTGTTGTGCAAGATTGTCTTTGTCACCCTTGCGGTAATATATTTCCTTTATCACGTTTGTCTTTATGTCTCATTCTTCTTAGTCTTATTCTACACTTCCTGAAACTCTTAAACTAGGCTATTAGCTCTTTTTCAGAGCTTAAACCTTGTATCTTTGGTTTTCTGGACGTACAAATGCCAACTCACCTATGAGATGCCAGCGTGCCATGCTGTCATCCTAGAACTACACATCTATCCTCTGAAAAAAAGCTACCTGAGACGTAGAGTTAAATCTGAAGATCAAATTGCCTAGTATCCTTTCAACTCTTAGGTTTGTAGATTGATCGAAGGACCCCACAGTTCTCGTCATTCTCATCTCACCTATCCTAACCTTCCTTTAAACTTAGATAGGTTAAGGAAGCCTTATCGCTCTTGTCCTTTCATGACTTGGGGCCTTGCATTAGTTGGTCCCCCTTTCTTACATTTTTTGAGAACCCAACGTGAACCAACATCTACTCATTTGTTAGTGTCCTGAGCCATTTTTCTCTTATACATTTTGGTCGTTGCACATTTGTGTGTTATGAGGGTTTATGAGCATCACAACCTAGTCTATGACCTCTGGGCACATAGTCATAAGAATTCTATGACACCTTCCGATGGAGAAGATGAAGGTCTCTTCTAGTTTCACTACCAGGCTTTTCTCTGGTTCTACGGTTGGTCTATCCATGTAGGAGCACATATCGCAAGGCGAATCTAGATTCCTTAATGAAACTAATCACATTCCTACTCCTCCTATGTCACCAACTTCCTCATCCATAAATGAGCATGAGGTCATCCATATCCCTTATGAATATGTCATTAGCCTTAGTAAGGGGTTGGGTGGATTGGAAAATCACTTGGAAGTGGAAGTAAACTCGAAGCTGGCTAGGGTTGCTAAAGTGATCAGTGAAATAAGATATATGGTGGGAAAAGACCAGGCAAGTGGAGAACTCTTAGCTAGTCTCATTGGTTTGGCAAAGGCATGTGCCCCTTCAAACCATAGTCACATGGTAGAAGGTGGCCTCTTCAAGGGACATGAGAGCCAACTAGAAATGTTGATGCCTCCTACATCCATATACATGGTTGACGCGGTCCCCTCGGTCAGTGTACCCACCACTTCTGAAAAATTTGAAACTATCAAAGTAAATAGAAACCTTTTAGGTTTCGCTTCACCCCTTTCTGTCGCCTTTGGTGGTGGAGGATTTGGCAAGATGATTGGTGGGGGCTTTGGTGGTGGAAACTTCAGAAGTGTAGGTGGTATAGGCAAAGGCAGTTCTGGCAGAGGTCATGGTGGTGGCCTTGGAAGTGGTGGTGCCTTTGATGGAGGTCACACTAGTGGAGCAACATCGGTGGTTGCTCTGGCAGTAGTCATGAAAACGGTCTAAGTGGTGGCTCTGGTGGTGGTTCCAGTGGTCCTATGTTTTCTAATGACTCTATTTTGAATACCCTTCTTTAGAATATGGGGAAGATGCAAAATCAATTGGTGAACCTTTCACAGGCCTCAACCTAGCCTATTTTCTAGCCCTTCTTCTGACACAACCCATTGTCGGTTGTAATTCTAAACACTGATTTCCCACAAGGGATGGAGATTTCTAAATTCAAGAAGCATGGTGGTAAATGGGACCCGTAGACACACGTTTCCATCTTTAATGCCTTGTGCACAAATTTATTCCATCATGATGCATTGATGGAAAAAATATTTCCCTGATCCCTCAAAGATACAAGACTTGAATGGTATTGTTCTTTACCCAAAAATTCCATCTGTTAAGAAAAATTGTGTCTCAACTTCCAATTTTGAGCCTCAAACATTATGGACTTGGCAAATTTTTGTCACTTCCGCCCTTTACCACTTTACCGCGGCGGTCTGGCATTGCCCTGGCGGTACCATGGTGATAGTCCTGGCAGTTACCTCCTTATCGCAGGCAGTGGGTCCACTCACCGCGGTGGCCATGGTGAGACCGCCTTCGGTCACCTTGGCAGTTACCGCCTTACCGTGGGTGGTGGGTCCACTCACTGTGGTGACCGTGGTGAGACCACCTACATTCCTTCTAGCGGTTACCACCCTACCGTGGGGTGGCCTGGCAACCCCCACGGTAGCACGGTATAACCGCTAACGGTTAGCTCAATTTTTTGTGCTAATATTTTTTCAGTGGGAGTCTTGCATTGTTAAAACTTTTTTCTATTTGAGATGGTGAGTACAGCTGGTAGAGTAGATATTGAAAATTTTAATGGAAACAACTTTGAGTTATGGAAACTCAAAATGGATGACTTGTTGGTGGATAGAGACCTCTGGTTAGCAGTGTCTAGAACTAAGCCACAAAGTACGATGCAAGAGGCTTGGGATCTTGCTGATAGAAAAGAAAAAGGTCTAATAAGACTGAGTCTAGCCGATTCTGTACTCTTGAACGTCCATGAGGAGCAGTCTGTAGCTTCATTGTGGAAGAAGCTTGGTGATATTTACCAGAGAAAGTCTCTCATAAATAAGTTATTCCTAAGGAAGAAGTTGTACTCCTTGAAGATGGAAGAAGGTACATCTGTTGCAAACCATCTAAACTCATTTAACTTGAGTGTTACTCAGCTGGCGTCTGTAGGTGTAAAGACTGAGGAGGAGGATTGTTACATGCTCCTGTTGTGTTCATTACCTAATAGTTGGGATCATCTGGTGATGGAAATTGGAAGCGCAATCACTTCATTCAAGATGGATGACATGGTTTCTTTGCTTGTGTCTAAAGAAATGAGAAGGAAGTCTTCTAAGATGTCCAAAGAGGCTCTTGTTGTTCAAGGTAGACCAAAGGAGAAAGGTAAGAAGAAGGATAAGAAGTCGAAATCCAAATTTGCAAGGACATCAAAATATCTTGGTAAAAAGTTCAAGGTGAGATGCTAGAACTGTGGGCAACCAGGTCATATCCGGAAGGAATGCAAGGAGAAGAAGAAGAAGAATGCTTCTGACATTGAATCTTCTGAAAGTGATGCAGATTCCTTCATTGTAGCAAACTTGAAAACTCAGGCATCTGATGATGTCTGGATCGTTGAATCAGGTGGGTCCTTTCACATGAAATCCAATAGAGAATGGTTCTCTAAGAACGAGAAGTATGATGGTTGAAAGGTGTACCTAGAAAGTGATTCAACATTGGAGATAATTGGCAGAGGAAGAGTTAGAATTCAGTTTCTTGACAAGAGAGTCAAAGGTATTGGTGGCGTACTTCACATACTGGGTCTGGCTCGTAATCTTCTTTCTGTCAGTAAGTTAAATGATGCTGGTGTAGAAGTTTCTTTCTCAAGTAAAGTATGTAAAATGGCTAGAGGTGCAATGGTGCTGGCTAAGGGTGTTCATACTGGCACTCTGTATACATTTGATGCATGTCCTATTCAATGTAACAATGCCTCTATAGAGTTATGTAAATCAGTCCCTATAGAGAAAGATGAAGACACTTCTCTATCTGCAAATGCTTTGGAGGTAAAAATCTGACTAGAGAAGACTATGTTGTGGCATCATAGACTAGGTCACATAGGTGAGAAAAAAACCTTGAAGAATAAAAATATTGTAGAAGGTCTTGATGATTGTAACCTTGAGTTCAATTTTTGCGAACATTGTATCTATGGAAAACAACATCGTGTTTCATTTTACTCTAGTCCTCATAAATCTTCTAGCATACTGGATTATGTTCATTCTGATGTGTTTGGTCCAGTTAGTATTCTTTTGTTATCGAAGTATAGATATTATGTTTCTTTTATTGATGAATATTCGAGAAGGGAATTTGTATACTTTCTTAAAAATAAAAATCAGAAGTGTTCAGTTGGTTTAAAAAGTTTAAATATTTGGTAGAGAATTAGATTGGAAGGAAAATTAAATGTTTGAGGAAAGACAATGGTAGTAAATTTTGTTCTGCAGATTTTGAAAGGTATTGTATTGATCATGGAATTAAAAGGCATAACACAATGCCTTACACTCCACAGCAGAATGGAGTTGTTGAAAGGTTGAACAAGACGTTGATGGAAAAGGCAAGGAATATGCTGAGTGGTGCTGGTCTGGAGTAGAAGTTCTGGGCTGAGGCTATGGCTACAACATGTTATCAGGTAAACCAATCTCGTTTCTCTGCTCTTGTTGATAAGACACCTTTGGAAGCATGGTCTGGTAAGAAGCCCTCTCTGAGGCATGTTCATGTATTTGGCTGTGAGGCATATGTTTATGTGACAAATGAAAAGAGATCAAAATTGGATAACAAGGCCGTCAAGTGTATTCTCATTGGCTATGGAGTTGGTGTGAAGGGATACAAGCTTTGGAACCCTGTTACTGAGAATGGTTTGTACAACAAAAGCGTGATATTTTTTGAGCTGAAACCTTCAGTAAGTGATCAAAAACTTGAGACAGATCAGAGTGACAAGAAGAATGTAGTTAAGAACCACAACCTCAGCCTGTAAGAAGGTCTACACGAGAAAGAAAGGAAACCTGAAAGGTATGGTTTCTCTATGTTAGATTTGAATTGTGCCTATGCTTTAATTTCTAGAAATGATGAACCTAGGACTGTAAAAGAAGAAATCAACATGACTGATTCAAATTCTTGGCTGGAAGCCATGAATGAAGAGATGGATTCATTGAAGAAGAATGAAACCTAGGATTTGGTACCACTGCCTAAAGGGCGAAAGCCTGTTGGCTGTAAGTGGATATTCAAAAAGAAGACAATCCTTGATGGAAGTGTTGAGAAGTATTAGGCAAGGTTGGTTGCAAAGGGATTTTCCCAAATTGAGGGAATTGATTATGGAGAGATATGGAGAGATTTTTACCCCTGTAGCAAAGCTGACATCCATTAGATTTTTTTTGTCATTGGTAGCTATGTATGATTTTGAAATTGAATAGATGGATGTGAATACAACGTTTCTCCATGGTGAGCTAGAAGAAGAAATTTATATGTCCCAGCTTGAGCATTTCATTGTGAAAGGTAAACAAAATATGGTCTGTAAGATAAATAAATATATGTATGGTTTGAAGCAGTCTCCTAGAATGTGGTACTAGAAATTTGAAACATTTGTGTTGTCTATGGGATTTTAAAGATCAAAATATGATCATTGTGTTTATCATAAATCTAAGAATGATCATGTGCTTGTTATTACACTATACATGGATGATTTTTTATTCATAGGAAATAGAAAGAGTATTATTTTTGATCTTAAATCTCAATTGTCTGTAAAGTTCAAAATGAAGAATCTTTGTGCAGAAAAGAACATTCTTGGAATGAAGATAAGTAGGGACAAAACAAGCAGAAAGCTTTGGGTCAGCTGGAGTAAGTATGTGAATACAGTTTTGGAGAGGTTTGGTATGATTGACTGCGAGTAGCTAGTTGTTCCAATCATGCAGGGAACAAAGCTATATGTTGAAGACTGTTCGAAGTCTGCTAATGAGATAGAGGACATGACTAGTGTGCCCTATGCTAGTGCTATTGGTAGTTTGATGTATGCTATGGTTTCTACAAGACCAAACATTTCCCAACCAGTGGGAGTTCTAAGCCGCTTCATGGAAAATTCGGGAAGATCACATTGGGATGCTTTGAAGAGAGTGTTCAGGTTTTTGAAGGGGACTTCTGATTATGCTTTGTGTTACCATGGTAGTTTGGTTGCATCACAAAGAACACTCAACATTCAAGGATATGTTGATTCTGATTGGGCAGGGGACATTGACAACAGACAATCCACCAGTGGATACACATTCATGCTAAATGGTGGACCAATCAATTGGATGAGAAAGCGACAAGTTGTAGTTGCCTTATCCATGACATAGGTAGAGTACATGGCTGCAATGCAAGCTTGCAAGGAGGTAGTTTGGTTGAGATGTTTGTGCTCAGAAATTGGTTTTAATGCAGGACAAATTACAATTTTTTGTGACAGTCAGAGTGCCATTTGTTTGGCAAAGAAATTGACCTTCCATGCAAGGACAAAGCACATTGATGTGTAGTTTCACTTTGTGAGAGACATGGTGGAAGATGAAAGAGTCAGTCTTGAAAAGGTTGACACTTTGAAGAATGTTGTAGATGCATTAACAAAGCCTGTGAGCATAGACAAGTTTAGATAGTGCACATAATTGATGGGCCTTGGGGCCTATGACCGTTAGTGAGGAAGCTAGAATTCTTCGCCAAGTGGGAGCTTGTGATAAAAATTGTGTCTCAACTTCTAGTTTTGTGCCTCAGACATTATGGACTTGGCGAAAAAAATTTCACTTCTACCCTTTACCGCTTTACCATGGCGGTCTGGCATTGCCTTGGCGATACCGCCTTACTGTGGGCGATGGGTCAACACACCACGGTGGCCATGGTGAGACTGCCTCAAGTTGCCTTGGTAGTTACCACCTTACCATGGGTGGTGTGTCCTCTCACCATGATTACCGTGGTGAGACCACCTACGATCCATCTGGCGGCTCCCACCTTACTGCGGGGTGGCCTGGCGGCCCCCACAATAGCATAGTATGACCGCTAATGGTTAACTCGGTGGTTACCACCATACCATTGGTCAACTCCAACCGGGCAATAGTAGCACGAAGCAGACAAGAGCAAGCTTAGATGGTCATACTGCCACACTGGAGATGGGTCAGTTGAACTCGACGTTAGCGCGGGGTATCTTTGGCAGAGCTCGGTGGAGTTGAAGGGTGAGCTCAGACGAGCTCACCGCATTATCGTGGGTCGACTTGGATGAGAAGTGGTAGCGTGGGCAAGACAAGGCAGAGCTGAGAGGAACATACCACCATACCGTGATGGGTGAAGATAAGCTCGACAGTAGCACGAGGAATCATGTGTGAGCTTGACAGAGCTCACCGCTTTACCGTAGATGGGTAGAGTCAACTCGGCAGTGGAGCAGTAGAGTCTGAGAGAGATCAGACCAATTTCGACTATGTTGGAATCAGAGTCAAATGAGATCAGCGAATAGTTGGTGGACATGTGGTATTTTGACAGAAGTTTGATTGGCTAGAGGATAATGTGGTAAAAGCAATAATTACAGCGTGATTTCAATTGATGACACGAACCCGATTTGGGTGGTGAAGTTATTGCTGGGTGGCCCGATGCAATTAGGCTAGATCGATGGATTACTGGAAGTTCGATGCATGAACTTCAAGTCGTGTGATTGGTTGGGAGGGTAAATGTGATGAAGACTTGTAAATTCAATGTGAGGTTGACAGATATGTACAAGCAAGTTGCAAGTCAATGAAAGAGTGAAATTCATTTTCATTGTATACTTTGAATGTGAAGTATTGTAACAGTGAGGGAAAATAACTTGACTATTGTTGTGAGCTGATTAGAGAGTAAGGGCTGATATTGTATGTAATTGATTATTACTGTAATACAATTGTTCTTGCTTGGTGTGGTGGGTTTTTTACCTAAAAAGGTTTTCCCATGTAAATAATGTGTCAAATATGTGAATGCTTATATTTTGTTATCTCTTTTATGCTGCATATATTCATCTTAGTAGTTTTAAGAAGCTATTAGAACTAGTTTTTGCTCTTCTCCTTTGTTATATTAGTGTTAAGGGAATGTATTCTGTATTGTTGGGTCATTAGATGCATCCCTGCTTTCCCTTCAAGTGGTATTAGAGCCTGGCCATTGTGTTATCCTTGAAAGAAAGCTCAATTTTTTGTGCTAATATTATTCAGTGGGAATCTTGCATTGTTAAAACTTATTTTTGTTTGAGATGGCGAGTACATATGGTAGAGTAGATATTGAAAATTTTAATGGCAGCAACTTTGAGTTATGGAAACTCAAAATGGAAAACTTACTGGTGGATAGAGACCTCTGGTTAGCAGTGTCTGGAACTAAGCCAAAAAGTACAATGCAAGAGGCTTGGAATCTTGCTGATAGAAAAGAAAGAGGTCTAATAAGATTGAGTCTAGCCGATTTTGTACTTCTGAACGTCCATGAGGAGCAGTTTGTAGCTTTATTGTAGAAGAAGCTTGGTGATATTTACTAGGGAAGGCCTCTAGTAAACAAGTTATTCTTGAGGAAGAAGTTGTACTTCTTCAAGATGGAAGAAGGTGCATCTATTGCAGATCATGTAAACTTGTTTAACATGAGTGTTACTCAGCTAGCGTCTATAGGTGTAAATACTGAGGAGGAGGATCACTGCATGCTCCTGTTATGTTCATTACCTGACAGTTGGGATCATCTAGTGATGGCAATTGGAAGCACAACCACTACAGTCAAGATGGATGACATGGTTGCTTTTCTTTTGTCTAAAGAAATGCGAAGGAAATATTCTGAGATGGCCAAAGAGGCTCTTTTTGTTCGAGGTAGACCAAAGGAGAAAGGCAAGAAGAAGGACAAGAACTTAAAATCCAAATTTGCAAGGAGATCAAAATCTCTTGGTAAAAATTTCAAGGTGAGATGCTGGAACTGTGGGCAACTTGGTCATATCCAGAAAGATTGCAAGGAGAAGAAGAAGAAGAATGCTTCTGACAATGACTCTTCTCAAAGTGATGTAGATGCCTTCATTGCAATAGCCTTGAAAACTCGAGCATCTAATGATGTTTGGCTAGTTGACTTAGGTGTGTCTTTTCACATGACATCCAATAGAGAATGGTTCTCTAAGTACGAGAAGTATGATGGTGGAAAGGTGTACCTGGCAAGTGATTCAATGCTAGAGATAGTTGGTAGAGTTAGATTCAGAATTCAGTTTCCTAAAGGGAGAGTCAAAGGTATTGGTGGCGTACTTCACATACCGGGTCTAGCTCATAATCTTCTTTCTGTTAGTAATTTAAATGATGCTGGTGTAAAATTTTCTTTCTTAAGTAAAGGATGTAAAATGGCTAGAGGTGCAATGGTGTTGGCTAAGGGTGTTCGTACTGGCACTCTGTATAAGCTGGATGCACGTCCTGTTCAATATAACAATGCCTCTGTAGAGTCATGTAAATCAATCCCTGTAGAGAAAGATGAAGACACGTATCTTACTGCAAATTCTTTGGAGTTAAAAATCCTAGTAGAGAAGAGTATGCTGTGGCATCATAGACTAGGTCACATAGGTGAGAAAGGTTTAAAAATGTTGAAAAATAAAAATCTTGTAGAAGGGTTTGATGATTATAACCTTGAGTTCGATTTTTGTGAACATTGTATCTATGGAAAACAACACTGTGTTTCATTTTACTCTAGTCCTCATAAATATTTTGGCATACTAGATTTTGTTCATTCTGATGTGTTTGGTCTAGTTATTGTTCCTTCATTATCGAAG
This sequence comes from Sequoiadendron giganteum, assembly GCA_007115665.2. Classification (NCBI taxonomy): domain Eukaryota; kingdom Viridiplantae; phylum Streptophyta; class Pinopsida; order Cupressales; family Cupressaceae; genus Sequoiadendron; species Sequoiadendron giganteum. The sequence continues at coordinate 31,036,484 of CM021110.1, forward strand.
TATAGATATTATGTTTCTTTTGTTGATGATTGTTCGAGAAGGGAATTTGTATACTTTCTTAAAAGTAAATCAAAAGTGTTCAACCGGTTTAAAGAGTTTAAATCTTTGGCAGAGAATTAGAGTGGAAGGAAAATTAAATGTTTGAGGACACACAATGGCAGTGAATTTTTTTCTAGAGATGTTGAAAGGTATTCTACTGATCATGGAATTAAAAGGCATAAGACAACACCTTACACTCCATAGCAGAATGAAGTTGCTGAAAGGTAGAACAGGGCACTGATGGAAAAGACAAGGAGTATGTTGAGTGGTGCTAGTCTGGAGCAGAAGTTCTGGGTTGAGGCTATGGCTACAAAAATGTTATCTGGTAAACCGATCTCCTTGCTTTGCTCTTATTGATAAGACACCTTTGGAACCATGGTCTGGTAAGAATCCATCTATGAGGTATGTTCGTGTCTTTTGCTGTGGGGAATATGTTTATGTGCCAAATAAAAAGAGATCAAAATTGGATAACAGGGCTGTCAAGTGTATTCTCATTGGCTATGGAGTTGGTGTGAAGGGATACAAGCTTTGGAACCCTATTACTGAGAAGGTTCTGTACAACAGAAGCATGATATTTTGTGAGCTGAAACCTTCAGTAAGTGATCAAAAGCTTGAGATAGATCAGCGTGACAAGAAGAAGGATGCAATTGAGATTCCGCAAACTCCAGAAAGGGAAGATCTGCATGGTGTACTTGAGACTGAGGAGAGTTCAAGCAGCTCTGGAAGTTCTGATGATGAAGAACCACAACCTCATCCTATTGGAAGGTCTATAGGAGAAAAAAAGGCAACTTGAAAGGTATGGTTTCTCTATGTTAGATTTGAACTATGCCTATGCTTGAATTACTAGCAACGATGAGCCTAGGACTGTAAAAGGAACAATCAACATGATTGATTGGGTTTCTTGGCTGGAAGTGATGAATGAAGAGATGGATTCATTGAAGAAGAATGAAACCTGGGATTTGGTACCATTGCCTAAAGGGTGAAAGCCTATTGGTTGTAAGTGGATATTCAAAAAGAAGACAAGACTTGATGGTAGTGTTGAGAAGTATAAGGCAAGGTTGGTTGCAAAGGGATTTTCCCAAATTGAGATAATTTATTACGGAGAGATTTTTTCCCCTGTAGAAAAGCTGACATCCATCATTTTTTTTTTGTCATTGGCAGTTGTGTATGATTTTGAAATTGAATAGATGGATGTGAAGACAATGTTTCTCCATGGTCAGCTGGAAGAAGAAATTTATATATCCCAGCTTGAGCATTTCATTGTGAAAGGTAAACAAAATCTAGTCTGTAAGTTAAATAAATCTCTGTATGGTTTGAAGCAGTCTCCTTGAATGTGCTACTAGAAATTTGACACATTTATGTTGTCTATGGGATTTGTAAGATCAAAATCAGATCATTGTGTTTATCATAAATCTGAGAATGATCATGTGCTTGCTATTACACTGTGTGTGGATGATATATTATTCATAGGTGTTGGTGTAATTAAATGTTTTGTACCTTGTTCTAGGTCATAATTACACCATAGTTAAGTTTACTTAGGGACTACATAGGAGTTGCTGGAGAATTTCCACCTTTGGTGGACTTATCTTCTTATTACTTTATCACCTCCACCATTCATGGACATATCATGTGATTAGGTTTCCACCTTTTGTGGGTGATCCAGTATTTGTGGTGGTTATCACATTATCTCTTTCCACTTTAGGTGGAGTGATAGATTTTCATTGTTGTCTCATGTCATAAGATTACGACACTTGTCATAATCTTATGCACTCCTATGTTTTCACCTTGGCTATATAACCAAGGGGTCTCTACTACATTTGTACACACACACATTGATATCATATCATTGACATTGAATACAGTTTATTCTTGTTACATTATTTTCTCTCTTCTTGTGCTTTCTATTTGGTCCATAGATCTTGGCATCCATAGCCAATTCTAACATGGTATCAGAGTGGGTTGGGTGCCATTGGAGAGTCATTTTCTGAAGAGAGGTACCAGATTTGGCAAGGTTCCATTTTTTGTTTTTTTTTTAATTGCAGGTTCATATTGGAGCTTGCTGGTGCAAATTTGAGCTCACCATTGCGTCCAGAAGGCTTGAGAAAGTCAGATTTGGCTTTTGGTTCACTCAATTTGATCACCATTTGCATTTTTGACAAACAAGGGTTTGTTGAAAATCATTTTTTATTGGAGCTGTCATCATTTTTGCTCATTTGCAGGAAAAAAAATTTCTGTTTTTTGTAGCTAGTATTGAAATCTGAACTGGGTATCTTTTAGATTTTGCATATCTTTCACAGATTTGGAAAAAATCGCAGTCCAAAAAGTGTCGAATGTCATTTTTCTCTTGGCTGAAGGTTAAAAAAAATCAAATTTTCATCTTCTGCCTATTGGATCAAAAAGATATTTCTTGGTTTTGTTTCTAGCATCAAAATATTTCTGGGTTTTTATTTTTGTCTACAAATAGTGAGTAGATTTTTCAGACAATAGGAAATAGCAAGACTATGATTTTTGATCTTAAATCTTAGTTTTCTGCAAAGTTCAAAATGAAGGATCTTGGTGCAACAAGGTACATTCTTGGAATGGAGATAACCAGAGACAAAACAAGCAAAAAGCTTTGGGTTAGCTAGAGTAATATGGGAATACAGGTCTAGAGAGGTTTGGTATGATTGACTGCAAGAAGCTAGTTGTTCCAGTCATGCAGGGAATAAAGCTATCTGTTGAAGACTATCCAAAGTTTACTATTGAGATGGAGGACATGAACAATGTGCCCTATGCTACTGTTGTTGGCAGTTTGATGTATTCTATGGTCTGTATAAGACTAGACATTGCCCAAGCTGTGGGAGTTCTAAGCCGTTTCATGGAAAATTCGGGAAGATCACATGGGGATGGTGTGAAGAGAGTGTTCAGGTATTTGAAGGGGATTTCATATTATGATTTGTGTTACCATGGTAGTTTGGCTGCATCACAAAGAGCACTCAAAATTCAAGGATATGTTGATTTTGATTGGGCAAGGGACATTGACAGTAGGTGATGCACCAGTGGATACACATTCATGCTAAATGGTGGAGTAATCAATTGGATGAGCAAGCAATAGGTTGTAGTTTTTTTATCCATGACAGAAGCAGAGTACATGGCTGCAACTCATGCCTGCAAGGAGGCAGTCTGGTTGAGATGTTTATGCTAGGACTTTGGTTTTAATGCAAGGAAAATTACAATTTGTTGTGACAGTCAGAGTGCCATTTTTTTGGCAAAGAACTCGACCTTCCATGCCAAGACGAAGCACATTGATTTGTAGTTTCACTTTGTGAGGGACATAGTGGAGGATGGAAGAGTTTGTCTTGAAAAGATAAAAAATTTGAAGAATGTTGCAGATGCATTAACAAAGTTTGTGAGCACACACAAGTTCAGATGGTACGTAGAATCGATGGGCCTCGAGGCCATTACCGTCAGTGAACTTTTGAAGTATTGAGGAAGCTGGAAGTCTTCACCAAGTGAGAGCTTGTTGAGAAAAATGATGTCTCAACTTCCAGTTTTGAGCCTGAGACAATATGGTCTTGACAAAAAATGTTTCACTTTTTCTCTTTACCGCTTTACCGTAACAGTCTGGCATTTCCCTAGTGGTATCGCAGTGATAGTCTAGGCAGTTACTACCTTACCGCGGGCGATGGGTCCACTCACCACAGAGGCTACAGTGAGACCACCTATGGTCACCCTGGAAGTTACTGCCTTACCACAGGTGGTGGGTCCACTCACCGCAATGAGATCGCCTGTCTATCTGGCAGTTACCGCCCTACCGTGGGGTGGCCTGGCGGCCTCCATGATAGCACAGTATAACTGCTAATGGTTAGCTCAGTGGTTAATGCCACACCACGAGTCAAATCCAAATAGGCAGCGGTAGCGCGGTGTAGACAAGTCGGTTGGACTCGGTGGTAGTGTGGGGTATCTTTGGCAGAGCACGGTGGAGTCGAAGGGTGATTTCAAACGAGCTCACTGCATTACCGTGGGTCGACTCGGATGGAGTAGCGGTAGTGCGGGAAAGACAAGGCAGAGCTTGGAGGCACATACCACCATACCACGATGGGTGAAGACAAGCTCAGAGGTAGTGTAGGGAATCATGGGTGAGCTCAACAGAGCTCACTTCTTTACCGTGGATGGGTAGAGTCAGCTCGACACTGGAGCGATAGAGTCTTAGAGAGCGCAGATGAGATCATACTAGGTTTGACTGAGTTGGACTCGGAGTCAAATGAGATTAGCGAATAGTTGGTGGACACGTGGCAGTTTGACAACTATTTGATTGGGTAAAGGCCAATGTGGTAAAAGCAGTCATTGCAAGCCGATTTCAGCTGATGATAGGAACCCGATTTGGGTGGTGAAGTTATTGGTGGGTGGATCGATGCAACCAGTGAAGATCGATGGCGTACTAGAAGCTAGATGCATGAACCTGAAGCCATGGGATTGGTTGAGAGGGTAAATGCGATGAAGACTTGTAAATTCAATGTGAGGTTGACGGATATGTACAAGCAAGTTGCAAGTTGATGAAAGAGTGAAATTCATTGTATACTTTGAATGTGAAGTATTGTAATAGTGAGGGAAAATAACTTGAGTTCTGCTATGAGTTGATCAAAGGGTAAGGGCTGATATTGTATAAAATTGATTATTATTGTAATACAATTGTTCTTGCTTAGTGTGGTGGGTTTTTCACTTGAAAAGGTTTTCCCACGTAAATATTGTGTCAAATTTGTGAATGTTTATATTCTATTATCTCTTTTATGCTACATGTATTCATCTCAGTAGGTTTAAGAAGCTATTAGAACCAGTTTTTGCTCGTCTCCTCTATTGTATTAGTGTTAAGGGAATGCATTCTGCATTGTTGGGTCATTAGATCCATCCCTATTTTCCCTTCACCATCTTTATGTTCCATCAGATTGTGAACCAATTCCTACCATAGTTCCAAGCCAATATAAGACGAAACATGACCTTATCTGACCTTGTTTGGTGCAAAAAAGGGGACAATGAAAGATTAGAGACTTTATAGCATGATATCAAACACTCTTTTCATAAATATCATACCCATTACCTGATTTTGATGTACAAAAGGTGTTAATAGGAAACTTGCAAAGGCCTTTGCAAGAGAAGTTTGCCCTTATGAAATACCCTTCTTTTGCGCATCTGTGTGCAACTTTACAAGAGTACCAACATACGGTGGTTCAGTTCGGGGGTCGTCCCTTGCGCTCCCATCCTGAAGGGAGGTTTGTCATATCAATCTATGGAAGAGATAAAGTTGTTGAACATGTAGTAGCCGCTATGGATAACAATGGCCTTAGACATGACCGAAATTTTACAAAGCTATCAGAATATTATTCTTCCATCTTGCAAAGTTGTTTAAAGATAAGATCCTTAGCTTACCACCTCCTAAACGAGTTAGGAAACCATATCCTAACTGGTATGAAGCAAATGCATATTGTTAGTTCCATCGAGTCAATTGACATGATACTGAACACTGCATGTGCTTGCTTCATGAGATACAGGACCGCATCGAGGATGGTACTATTCATCTTGATGGTAACAAAAAAAACATGAACAAATCTGTGGAAAAAGCTAACAGTGAATTGCAAACATACAGAGACCCATTTTTTTCTCATTCTACTAACATGCTTATCGATCCTTTTGATTATATTTCGTACCTTGAGGCGTAGGTTAACATGGTTGTTGTTACTCCCTCTCCTCGTCTTGTGACCGGTTTTTCGGATGTAACATTCACTTCACAAGATGTGCCAGTAAATGACAAACCTTTTTCTCTTTACTTTCTTTCTTTCCTCAACAGAAACATTATGACAGGAGTCTTAGTCGACCCCGCGAGTAGATTGAATGTCATCATGTAGGAGACACTACTCTTGAACTCCCTACAAAGGGAGGAATATGAAAAAACAAAATCCATCATCTGTACACATGATGAACTTTTCCTTAAACCTTATGGATCGATAACATTGTCCATTTTGGTTGGACCTAGGAACATAGACATGGTCTTTGATGCCATTCCTGAGTCAGACCTATTTAGAGTGATGCTACGTATACCTTGGCTAGCTTCCATGAACAAGATCCCCTCTGTGATTCATAAATTCCTTAAGCTTTCCCATGAAGGTGTCATGCAAGTGGTGCATGATACTGGATATTAGTCGGTGGTATCTTGTGGGTGATACTCATTGGATCACTTTTGGCCCACTCCAGTCAGTCTGCTCCACTAAAGAACGAACCTACTTTACAAGAACTATGTGAAGTATAAGACTGGAGACAAGGGACAACCGAAGTTGAACCTTCCTATAGCTGATCATCTAATTTCCTCCTCCTCCTAAAAGGGAAAGGAGAAGCTCGCTCCCTCTCGGGTTGACTTGTCTACTCCCCTTTCTTGGGAAGAGTATTGGATGAACAAGCCTAGGCTTTACCCGCTAAGTTTGATGACACCTCCTTGGCAAAATCCCAAGATCAGGATATCGGATCTCCCTAATGGGTCCCTTGGACCCTGGTACTATCTTTATGGCAGAAAGAGAGGCTCACAAAGAGAATTTCCCCACGGCCTCTTCCCGTTCCCCCAAAGGGAAAGAGACCCACCACTAAAGTGTTGGTGTCGGTTCTTCCTGCCATTTCAGAACCTGCTCCTCCTATTCCCATATAGGAGTTTTTCCTTCTATTGGAAACAGCTGTGGAGAATACTCCCATGGCTGAGCTGGAGCCCTCTATCCCTTCCCAAACTTCAACTTCTAGTTCGAAGAGTGATAGAAACCGCCTAGCACACAAGCGTAAGCATCAGCGAAAGGATCTCTTAGCTGGGAAAGATTCCTTATAGAAGAATGAGGAGGAGATGACCACAACTCCTACTATGAACTCCTCTCTCCCCCCTCCTATCTCTATCTAAACTAACTTTGTATCGCTTCTGGCTTCCACTATGAGCGCACATGTACCTAGAAAGGTGCAGGTGTTAATCACCCCTTCTGTGGAGCGACCCTTTGTTGATTTCCATCCTAGATGTCTCACCATTCCCAAAGCCCATGGATATGGTTAATACTTTGGTTGTATCCACTACAGTTCTTTCCTCTTCTCCCTGGACCCTCCTTACTTCGTCTATGGGGAGTTCACCTCCTCCAATGAAGAAGAAGGTAGAGTGTGGTCCCTCCAGCAATGGAGGATGTAAGAAGAGCCCACCTTCTTCGAAAGGTGGCCTCAAGTTAACTTATTCTATCCTAGTGACGGAACCAGTCCTGACCTCCCCTGAGTTTGTCACCACTCCCTAGTCTCTCGGTGAGCCTAGCGGTGAACCTCGGGTGCAAAATCGTCCATCTACCAAAGTGAAGCATGACACTCCCATTAAGTGCATGTTTAACTTGGTGGATGAAGTTTCAAAATTTTCAACAATCTTCGTCAAGTCGTTGACCTTTAATCCATAATATTTGAGTGACAAAGACCTCACAGGTCCCTCTACCTTGGGCCTTGTTGCAGGAGGATTGAAAGCTTCTCCCCTTAGCATTACACCACTATAGGCTCATCATCCTTCCCCCTATGATGATCTAGAGTTGGAAGCTGATGACCTCTTGGTTGACCAGTGTTAGGGGGAGACCCTCTTCTTCATATTTAGATTAGATGTGTGTGTTTATTGTGACATGTTCCCTCGGGATCATACTTTATGTGCCTGGATGATCCTCTTCACCCTTGTTAGTGCTTGGATATAGGAGTGGTGTTTGTGTTGTAAACCTTCCTCTATATGTATCTTCACTCTTCCATGTTTGTGATTGGATTTCGGTGAATTGGGGATGATCCAAAGAATCATGTGCATTTAGGCCTCCTTCCATATTGACCCAATTTTTTATTTTACTTTGTCTTGTGTGCATTCTTCCTGATCTAGTTGGGGATTGATGATATTTTTCCTCTCATCATGGTTACATACTATTTATAAATAAAGATAGATCTGACCCCATGAAACTAGATCCCCTTGTTCCATTTGTGTGCGATCTCTTTTCTTTTACCTTTCTTTTTATCTTTCTCTCTTCTTTGCTTGAGTTGTCCCTCTTATGTATGATAATGCCCTTCTACATTACTTGGTCTTTAGAAAATGCATTTGTTGTCAAGTGAATATTTTCTTGAAGACCCTTCACACACTTCTTCTTTAGAATTACATTCTCAACTTGAAACCCTAATGAAACATGTTTCCTTCATCATGTCTTCACAAAGAAAGGACTCATAAACCTTCCTTCAAAGCGGGAACGGTCTTAGTCTTTCCCTCGTGTGGGCGCATATCCTTCCTTTCAAATTGTTTGATGAAATGAACATCTTTTGAAAGGATTCCTTGATGATGAATCGATTTGAGAAAGAAGAAATCAACTTTTGAATAGTGTGTCCCTTGAGTGGACCCCTTCCTTTCACGTTGGGTTCCCAAGGGATCCCTTCGAATGTCCACAACAAAAATTATGTGGTGTCTAGCCCGAGGGTAGCCTAACTAGACCGGTTTCACATTGTTGTGTCTAGCTCGAGGGAAACCCGACTAGACTAGTCTTATTTCTTCGTGTCTAGTCTAGGGGCAGCCTGACTAGACCTACTTCACATCCTTATGTCTAGCTTGGGTACAACCTGACTAGACTTCACTTTTCAAACAATGCGTCCCTTGAGTTGACCATCCTTCCTTTTGTGTTGGGAACAAGTGCCTCAACTTCTGGCTTGAACCTCTGAAAATACTTGGAAAAATTATTATCTTTCTCAACCTTTACCTATCTATTGCTGAGAGCTTGTCTTAGAGGCGCGGTATGGCAGTTTACCGCCTTATTGCAGGCCTATGTTAGTTTGTCTTTGGTTGGGCGGTGTTACCACCATATCGCGCGGTCTCTGTCTTGAGCTGGCAGTAGTATGGTTGATGGTAAAATTTAGTGTGAAAGATTACCTCTGTACCACAGAGGGTGCTTGCTGGTGGTGCGATGGTCGCAGTGAACATTGACAGTTAGTGAAGTTCGCATACTGCAACACCCAGATGGCCTTTCAGCCATGTTACGGTGACACGGTAAGCCTTGACAGTCAGAGATAATGGTTACTTCCTTACGATAGAGGTCTTGTAGTTGGGGCGAGATAGCATAGAGCATTTGTCAGTAGGTTCTAGCGGTTACCTCCATACCGCAGGAGGTGTTGCTCAACCTTTCGGTTGGGTGATGGCACAACCATACCATGAAAGGTTGATCTAAGCTCATCGGTGATGTGGTGTTAAGTGATGAGCTGGCAGAAAATCCACTACCTTGGTACCGTGAGGGTGTTAGAAGGGACTTATGGTTGGGCGGTGGCACCGCCATACCATGAAGATCTGTCAACCTCGGAGTGGTGCCACGGTGTCACCTCCATACCACGGTGGCTTCTTTGGCTCAATGTATTAGCACGATAAGAGGTGTTTGACAGTTGTGTTGACCGGTCAGACTTGAATGGAAGCGGAAAACAAGTAGATAGGCAACGCATGGGAAGTAATCAACATTTGATTGGTAGAAGTTTGGAGTGGTGAAAGTAGTAATTGCAAGACGTGTTTTGGCTGATGACAAAATCCGATTAAGGAAAGAGAGTTTATGCCTGGGTGGCCCAATGTGTGATTCTAGGGTAAATCAGTTAGAAGATAGGATTCCTTGATTGGGTGAACAATGCATTATTAAGGAATGTAATTGGTTGGTATGATTAATGTGATGTATGACTTGTATAGTCAATTACATTATATAGTCACTAAAGGTGACGTTGAAGATTGAGAGACAAAGAAGTTAGAAGTATTCATTATATACTAAAAGAAGTATTTTAATAGTGAGTGCATGAAAACTCAAGTCTGCTGCTGTGAGCTAACTATCAGAGAGTGAGGACTATGAGCTTTGTCTGTAATTTATTTTATTGTAATACAAAGTATCTTCTCTTGGTGTGGTGGGTTTTTTCCCGAAAGGGTTTTCCCACGTAAATATGGTGTTATATGTGATTTCTTTTTTTTGTTACGCTTGTTACTTTTTATGTGTTCATCTCAGTTGTTTTAAGAAGTTTTGAAATAGGTCTTTGCACTCTGTATTTTTAGCGTTAGGAAAGTACTTTCACACCCCTGTTTTCATTTCAAGTGGTATCAGAGCCTGGCCAGTTGTGTTATCCTTATTTGTAAGACTGGTTTTTTGTGTTAATACTGTTCCAGTGGGAGTATTGCAAAGTTAGAACCTAGTTCTATTTGAGATGGTGAGTACATCAGGTAGAGTAGAGATTGAAAAATTGAATGGTGGCAACTTTGAGTTATGGAAACTCAAAATGGAAGACTTTCTTATGGATAGAGACCTCTGGGTTGCTGTGTCTGGAGCTATGCCACAAAGTATGAAGCAAGAAAATTGGGACCTTGCAGATAGAAAAGTGAGAGGTTTGATAAGACTTGGTTTGGGTGATTCTATACTCCTGAATGTCCATGAGGAGAAGTCTACAACTTCATTATGGAAGAAGCTTGGTGATATTTATCAGGGAAAGTCTCTAGTAAATAAGTTATTCTTGAGGAAGAAGTTGTACTCCTTGAAGATGGAAGAAGGTGCATCATTGCAGACCATCTAAAATCATTTAATATGAGTGTTACTCAGTTGGTGTATGTGGGTGTAAAGATTGAGGAGGAGGATCGTTTCATGCTCTTGTTATGTTCGTTACCTGAAACTTGGGATCATCTTTTAATGGATATTGGAAGTACGACCACTAATTTCAAGATGGAAGATGTTGTTGCCTCACTATTGTTTGAAGAGATGTGGAGGAAGTATTCAGAGATGGCCAAAGAGGCCCTTTCTATTCAAGGTAGATCGAAGGAGAAAGGTAAGAAGAATGACGGTAAGTCCAAATCTAAATTTGTAGTTAGATCAAAGTCTCCTGGTAAAAAGTCCAAGGTGAAATGCTAGAACTGTGGGCAACTTGGTCATATTCGAAAGGATTGTAAGGAGAAGAAGAAGAAGAAGAGTAATGCTTCAGAAAATGATTCTTCTCAAAGTGATGCAGATGCCTTCATTACAACCTTGACAACTCAGGGATTAAATGATGTCTGGTTGGTTGACTCAGGTGCTTCCTTTCACATGAAGTCTCATAGAGAATGGTTCACTAAGTATGAGAAGTGTATCGGTGGAAAGGTGTACTTGGTGAGTAATTCAACATTGGAGATTGTTGGCCGTGGAAGAGTCAAAATATAGTTCCCTAACGAAAGAATCAAAGGGATTGGTGGTGTATTTCACATACCAAGTTTGGCTTGAAACCTACTTTCTGTCAGTAAGCTGAATGATGCTAGTGTGGAAGTTTCTTTCTTAGGTAAATGATGTAAAATGGCTAGAGGTGCAATGGTGCTGGCTAAGGGTGTACGTACTGGCACTCTGTACAAGATGGATGCATGTCCTGTTCAATGCAACAACGCCTCTATAAAGTTAAGAAAACTTGTTCCTATAGAGGAAGATGAAGATGCTTGTCTAGCTACAAATTCCTTGGAGGTGAAAGTCCTAGCAGAGAAGACCATTATGTGGCATCATAGACTCGGTCACATAGGTGAGAAAGGTTTAAAAACCTTGAAAAATAAAAATCTTGTTGAAGGGATTGATGATTGTAACATTGAGAATGATTTTTGTGAACACTGTATTTATGGAAAGCAACACCGTGTTTATTTTTATTCAAGTCCTCATAAATCTTCCGGTGTACTAGATTATGTCCATTTTGATGTGTTTGGTCTAGTTAATGTTCCTTCATTATCGAAGTCTAGATATTATGTTTCCTTTATTGATGACTATTCGAGAAGGGCATTTATATACGGTATTAAGAGTAAATTAGAAGTGTTCAGTCAGTTTAAATAATTTAAAACTTTGATAGAGAATTAGACTAGAAAGAAAATCAAATGCTTGAGGATGGAAAATGGCAATGAGTTTTGTTCTATAGAATTTGAAAGGCACTGCAAAGACCATGGGATTAAAAGGCATAAAACTACACCTTATACTCCACATCAGAATGGAGTTGTTGAAAGGTTGAACAAAATGTTAATGGAAAGAGCAAGAAGTATGTTAAGTAGTGTTGGTTTGGAGAAAAATTTTTGGGTTGAGGCTATGGCTACAAAATGTTACCTAGTAAATCATTTACCTTGTTCTGCTCTTGTTGAGAAGATACCTTTGGAAGCGTGGTCTGGTAAGAAGCCCTCTCTGAGACATATTTGTGTCTTTGGTTGTGAGGCATATGCATATGTGCCAAATGAGAAAATATCAAATTTGGAGAACAATGTTGTTAAATGTATCTTGATCATGTATACAAGCTTTGGAATCTTGATACTGAGAAGGTTTTGTACAACTGAAGTGTAATATTTTGAGAGTTGAAAACCTTTAGTAGTTGATCCATAGGTAGAGATAGAAAGAGTTGAAAAGAAGAATGATATAGTTCAGATTCCTCAAACTCTAGAGAAAGAGGAACTACATGGTGTACCTAAAACTGAGGAGAGTTCAAGCAACTCTGAGAGTTCTGAACATGAAGAACCACAACGTCAGCCAATAACAAGGTCTACACGTGAAAAACAACAACTTGATAGGTATGGTTTGTCTATGTTATATTCAAACTATGCCTATGCTTTGATTACTAGCACTAATGAGCCTAGGACTATAAAATAAGATATTAGCATGTCTGATTCAAATTCCCGGTTGGAAGCCATGAATGAAGAAATAGAATCATTGAAGAAAAATTAAACCTAGGGATTGGTAGCTTTGCCTAAAGGGAAAATTCTTGTTGGATGTAAATGGATATTCAAGAAGAAGACTGGTCTAGATGGCATTATAGAAAAGTATAAAGTAAGGTTGGTTGCGAAGGGATTTTCCCACATTAAGAGAATTCATTATGGAGAAATATTTTCCCCTGTAGCAAAGCTGACATCTATCATATTTCTATTGTCATTGATAGTAGCATATGACTTACAAATCGAGCAGATGGATGTGAAGGCAACGTTTTTCTCCAGGAAGAGATGGAAGAACAAATTTATATGTCCTAGCCTGAGCACTTCATTGAAAAAGGTAAACAAAGTCTGGTCTACAAATTAAATAAATCTTTGTATGGTTTGAAGTAGTCTCCTAGAATGTGGGACCAAAAATTTGTCACTTTTGTGTTGTCTATGGGATTTGTGAGATCAAAATCTGATCATTATGTTTATTACAAGTCTAAAAATGATTGTATGCTTATTATTACCCTGTATGTGGATGATATGTTGTTCATAGGAAATAGTAAGTCTATGATTTATGATCTTAAATATCAACTGTTTGCAAAGTTCAAAATGACAGATCTGGGTGCAACAAGGTATATTCTTGGGATGGAGATAACCAGGAACAAAATGAGTAGAAAGCTCTGGGTAAGCTAGAGTAAGTATATCAATACAGTTCTAGAGAGATTCGGTATGGATTATTGCAGGTAGCTAGTTGTTCCAATTATGCAAGGAACAAGGCTATCTGTTGAAGATTTTCCAAAATTTTCTACTGAGATGGAGGACATGACAAGGGTGCCTTATGTAAGTGCTATTGGCAGTCTAATGTATGTAATTGTTTGTACAAGACTAGACATTGCCCAAGCAGTGGGAGTTCTCAGCCGTTTTATGGAAAATCCAGGAAGAACACATTGGGATGTTGTGAAGAGAGTGTTGAAATATTTAAATGGGACTTCAGAATATGTTGTGTGTTAACATGGAAATTTGGTTGCATCACAAAGAACACTCAATATTCATGGATATGTAGATTCTAATTTGGTAGGGGACATTGATAGCAGAAGATCCACCAGTGGATACACTTTCATGTTAAATGGTGGTGCAACTAGTGGGATGAGAAAGTGACAGGCTGTAGTCGCTTTATCCACTACAAAGGTTGAATACATGGCAGCAACACATGCCTACAAAGAAGTTGTTTGGCTGAGTTGATTGTGCTCTGATATTGGTTTTAATGTAGAGTAGATTACAATTTACTGTGATAGTTAGAGTGCCATTTGTTTGGAAAAGAACCCAAATTTCCATGCCGGGACAAAGCACATTGATGTGCAGTATCACTTAGTGAGGGATATGGTGGAAGATGGAAAAATCTGTTTAGAAAAGGTTGATACTTTGAAGAATGTTTCAAATGCATTAACGAAGCCAGTGGGCACAAAATAGTTCAGATGGTGCACAAATTCGATGGGCCTTGGGACCTATGATCATCAGTAATTTTTGAAGTATAGAAGAAGCCAGGAAGTCTTTGTCAATTGGGAGCTTGTTGGGAACATGTGCCTCAACTTCTAGGTTGAACCTCTGAAAAGACTTGGTGAAATTATCATCTTTCTCAGCCTTTACCTCTCTACCATTGAGAGCTTTTCTTGGAGGCGCGGTATGGTGGTTTACTGCCTTACCGTGAGCCTCTATCGGTCTATCTATGGTTGGGCGGTGTTACCACCATATTGCAGGGTCTTCATCTTGGACTATCGGTAGCATGGTTGACGGGCACAGTCAATGTGAAAGATTACCTCCCTATCGCAGAGGATTCTTACTGATGGCACAATGGCCGTAGTGAACAAAAATACTTAGCGAAGTTTGCTTACTGCCACACTGCGATGGCATTTTGGCCATGTCACGATGACGCGGTATGAATTTGTGCTTAGAGATAATGGTTATGTCCTTACCACGAAGGTCTTGCGGTCGAGGCGAGGTAGCCCAGAGTGTTTATTTGTAGTTTCTAGCAGTTACCTCCATATTGTGGGAGGTGTTGCTCAACCTTGTGGTTGGGCGATGGTACCACCATACTGTGAAAGGTCGATCTGAGCTTGGCGGTGACATGGTGTTAAGTGACAGGCTGATAGAAAAGCCACTACCTTGGTACCATGAGGGTGTTAGAAGGGACCTGCGGTTGGGCGATGGTACCACCATACCGCATAGTTCTATCAACCTTGTAGCGGTGTCGCGGTGTCACCGCCATTCTGTGGTGGAATCTTTAGCTCGGTAAGGTAGCATGGTAAGAGGTGTTTGACAGTTGTGTTGACTAGTCAACCTTGACTGGAAGCGGTGAACAAGTAGAGAGGTGACACATGGAAAGTAATCAACATCTGATTGGTCAAATTTTGGAGCAGTGAAAGAAGTATTTGCAAGATGTGTTTCAGATGATGATAGAATTTGATTAAGGCAAGAGAGTTAATTCTTGGGTGGCTCGATGCATGATTGCAGGGCAAATCAGTCAGAATATCAGATTGCTTGATTGGGTGAACGGTGCATTATTAAGGCATGCAATTGGTTGGTATGATTAATGTGATGTATGACTTGTATAGTCGATTACATTATATAATCACTAAAGGTGATGGTGAAGAGTGAGAGATAGAGAAGTTAGAAGTATTCATTATATACTGTAAGAAGTATTGTAATAGTGAGTGCATGAAAACTCAAGTCTACTGCTATGAGATAACTATCAGAGAGTGAGGACTGTGAGCTTTGTCTGTAATTTATTTTACTGTAATACAAAGTGTCTTCTCTTGGTGTGGTGGGTTTTTTCCGAAAGGGTTTTCCCACATAAATCTAGTGTTATCTATGATTTATTTTTTCTATTACTCTTGTAACTTTGTATGTGTTCATCTCAATTGTTTTAAGAAGTTTTGAAATAGGTCTTTGCACTTCTCCTCTATATTTATAGCATTAGGAAAGCATTTTTGCACCCCTGTTTTCCTTTTATTTTGAAGGGTTCCCAAGGGACCCTTTTGAAAGTCTTATAACTTAGTGATGGTCCATGTGATTTTTTGTGCAATGGCCTCCGCAACCACTTCCTGACGTGTTCTATCAGTGGGTAAACATGTTGCCATCTCTGATTCTAGAGAGTCACCTTTACTCGATCTCCTTCATGTGAGAGTTCTTGAAGTATACCTCCTTTGCAGGACCATGAGCCTGTGAGGCACATTTGTTCTTCAGCTTCATAGTTCCACAAAACTATGAAGCCCTTTCCCGCACTTCTAAGTTTTCCAGACCATGCTTTGCTACCTTGTCAGTTTAGGTAAACATCTCTTACCTTGTTACTCTTAGTACTCTACTTTACTGAAGCACTCATCACTACTCATGCTCGCTAAAGTGAGGGAAAAATGTATAGGAGCAAATTTGCACCCCTAATGCATATTCCCCTTTATCCCCTTACACTTTAGAAAACCTAAGGTGAAGGATTAATTCCACTTAAGACTACTTATCACATCACACTTGGTGCTTGTTTTGTGTGTCATTGGGGAAATTTATGTTTGGGATGCCCGCGCAGTGTGTAGATGTCTGTGTGACACAATTATGTCCCTAGCAGATTCATGCAGCTAGAGTCTATAGAGATGTTACACTTCCTATTGGAAGTTGAAGTGTAACGCCCCTCTTCGGGTGGTCGACCCGAATATGGCCATTTTTATCTTCCTCCATATTCTTCACTCTCTCATCCATTCTCAAGGTTGGAAGGATTTTTTCAAGATCGTTTGAGCACTCTCTCCATTCCATTCATTCACTTCAAGCTTTGTAGCGGGACTTCACACTCCATAGGAAAAATAAACTACTCCATCATTTCGATAGTGTCAATGTTGGACAAACACTATTGTAGCAGAGGCTTGAGTTCCTCTCATTTTCTTCTCCACAAGCCTTGAGTGCTTTGGATGGAGGTGGTAAGATCCTCTTATATTCTCTATCATTTTGGTTCAGTAAGCACATACAATTTTGTATTTTCTTTTGTTTACATAGCTTGTATTCCCTTCTTTATCATTATTACTATCCTTGCAAACTTGGCTGTCCTTGGAGGTGGAAACACCAAAAAGGGGGTTTGATAGAGGCAGACCCCTAAATAGCCCCCCAACATTTTCCCTCTTTGTTGTGTGTAGGTGGAGAGATCTTGGAGCAAGCTGGCAAGAAGATCGTTGTGCAAGATCATCTTCATCACCCTTGCGGTAATATATTTCCTTTATCAAATTCGTCTTTATGTCCCATTTTTCTTAGTATTATTCTAAACTTCCTAAAACTCTTAAATTAGGCTGTTAGCCCTTTTTCAGAGCTTAAACCTCGTCTCTCTAGTTTTCTATCTGTATGGACACCAACGCACCTATGAGACACCAACGTGTCACATTTTCATCCCAAAATCATGCTTGTCCTTTGACAGAAAGCTACCTGAGACATAGAGTTGACTCTAAAGATCAACTCGTCTAGTCTCCTTACAACTCTAAGGTTTGCTGATTGATTGAAGGACCCCATAGTTCTCATAATTCTCATCCCTCATAACCTTCCTTTAAACTGAGGTAAGTTAGGGCAACCTTATTGCTCTTGGCCTTTTGTGACCTGGGGCCTTGTTGTGGTTGATCCCCCTCTCTTACACTATATTTGTAAAGTATTTAGCTCCACTCAAACAATACATAATGTCATCCATCTAGGCTAAAGGAAATATATACTTCACTATGATTTTGTTTATGGATCTAGAGTCTGTACACATCCTCCATTCTCCATCCTTCTTACGTGCTAGCACAACAGGTACTACACAAGGACTTAATATTTCTCTAATCAAACCCTTCCTCAAAAAACCTTTCACTTTTCTATTCAACTCTTCATTCTTTGTTGATGTCATCTGGTGTGCTACTTTATTAGGAAAACAAGCTCCATGAATAAGATCCATGCAATGACTAATACTCCTCACAAGTGGCAATCAATCAAGTACATTATCTGAAATGATAGCTTCATATTTTTCTAGGAACTCCTTTATCTCCTTCAGTTGTTCTTCTACATGCTTCAAGTCTTTAGCCTTCTTAGGAACCAAGGCATAACACATGTTCTCATGTCTTAGTCCATCCAAAAATATCCTTCCATCAACCAAAAAAATTCTAGCATTCGTATAAACCTTAACTTTAGGAACATCCTCCAATGGAAACAAAGTCTACTTCATCCCATTAGCAACAATGGTATATGTGGTCTTCTTTCCATCATGAATAGCTTGTCTATCATACTACCAAGGCCCTCCCAAAAAAACATGGCATACATCCATAGGCATGATATCACATAAAAATTCATCATGATAATTTCATATCTTTAATTTTACCAAACATTGTTCACTTACCAGTATCTTATGCTCAACTTGAATCCATGCTATCTAATAGGGATTTGGGTGTTTCAATCTTTCCACCTTCAACTTGGTCACCATTTCTTCAAAAACCAGGTTCTCGAAGCTTCCACTATCAATAATAAATCCACAACATTTACAAGCTACCTTGCATCTGGTCTAGAACAAATTCTTTCTTTGCAATAGTTCTTGCTCCATTCCACTTTAACACATCTCTTTTGTTAACCAACACTTCTCCCTCTTCTGGTTTATTAGATGATCCTCCTCAGCAAAGGCTGTTATTCTACTATTCTCTATCTTTTTGCTTGTCTCTTCCTGATTACATTCAAATACTCTATGTTCTTCTCCACCACACTTAAAACAAGTTCCCCTGAATACTCTTTTCTCCTATCCTCTATCACCTTTTCTATAACCCTCATTCTGGTAACCACCATATCGTCCTCTTTGGTAAGAATTTTAATCAACTTTATGGTATAGATTATCATTCTACTGACTTCCTTATCTTTATTCTTATATGCAAAAGATCCTCTTCCCCCTCCAATAAAAATTCTTCCTCTCTGAAATCTTCCACCTCTTCCTCTTTGTCTCTGCTCATGTATTTTATTCAACTTATCTTCTTCTTTTAGGTCACATTGATATGCCTCCTCCACACTCAAAAACTTGATCAAACTGATCTCATCCTGTATAGATGGATTCAAGCCATTCACATATCTAGCTACTTGCTCGATCTCATCCTCTAAATATTCAGATATGATATTCAACTTGTAGAACTCCTCAGTATACTCTATAACACTTGACTCCTTCTACTTAAAATTCTACAACTTCTAGAATAAACTGATCTGATAATCTGCAAGCATAAACTTCATCTTTAACTTATTCACCATTTGATCCCATGATTTTATCTTCTCCTTTCCTCTTCTTTGCCTATCTATCTGCAAATGTTCCCACAAAAGGGATGCATGTCGTTTCAAATTTCTACATGAAAATTTCACCTTCTTGTCTTCGGTGGTACCTTCAAAATCAAAATACTTCTCCATCTCCGTTATCCAATCAAGGAATTCATCTGAATTCAAATTACCACTATAACCCGGTGGATTGAAATATGGTTTAGTATTTACTCTAGTTAGGGCTCTTATGAACCTATCTTCTCCTTGATCAAGGCTAGGTTGATTTCCTCTTTTCCCTTCTTCATGCTCTTCTACCTCTTCATCAATCACATCATCAACTGGTTGACCTCTCCTCTGGGTTGTTTTGACTGCTTCTAATCTAGCAGCAATTCCTCTCAATATCTCCATTATATTTGGGTCCACATTTTCACGTGCTCCATTTAATTTACCATTTCTTCTTCTCACCATATTTACACAAGTATTATGTAGCTACAGGGTCCTCAGTCTGCCACCCCACAACAAATCTACAACAGGACTCCACAAACTCTGACGATCTCTCATAGGATGAATCTTGATTTGATACGAATTTTGATGTAGTCACAGTAGGAGGATCCTCAAAGAGAATAGTCTGGATGATGCAACAAGAGTTACACAATAGAAGCCATATAAAATATGGAGGAAAATGGAGATTCAAACATTCTTATTACCATAAATTTTAGTTACAATCAACCGGCAACGTCCGTGTTCATAGATCGGGCTCACAGGCCTGATACAACATGCTCAAAATATAGTATTCCTATATTCTCCTTAATATGAGCCAAAATATTACATATCAAATCCAATATTCATTCTACTTGCTTTCCTAATGATCTATTACAATGATCTATATCACATTCGGAGATCTAGAATTCTTCATGTCGACTAAAGATCATTACAATCTTCGATGAAGGAAATGTAATGTGTGTGTGAAATAGATCAGCCTTAAATTTGAATTTCTTGTCGGTAGGTGAATAAGATGAATTGTGGACCAAAATTAAGGTCGGGAACAATCCAAAGAATAATTCAGAACACCTCGCAAGGATTCACAAGTTACGAGAAGGACCCACAAGAGATAAAACTAGTCATTAGGCTTGAAACTACTAAGTACTTTGTTCAAGAAACTGTCAATTAATCTGGAAGCGATAACTTGCTAGAAAAAAGATTCAATAGTTTTGAAATTTTTGAATAGGGAAAATGAACATGTCCGTAATGAAAACATAGATCCGTTGAATCTTCCATCTTGAACTAAACAAGAACAAAACTAAAATAAAAATACTTTTTGGTTGATGCAAGATTGCAAAGAACCAAGGATGCTCCTGCATCAAGGCTTAACCAGCCTTATATGGCTAATTGGGAGGTGAAAATTTAGCATTGTCATGGTAGGGGGGAGTGTACATGCAATTTCCATTGAAATTTGACATTTTTATGTATTGGAATAATATGAAACACTTTTAAAATTTAAAAGGAAAGTAGAGGGATACCCAACCAAATATTGTGGGCACATACCAATAGAGTCACCCAAAGATGGATATTGTAGAGCCACCAAGTGCTTGTAGAGCTACCTCCAAAGGATGAAATATTAAAAAAGGTGCCACTTCGTCAACAACATGAAGTGAAATTAGAACTGCTAGAACTAGTAGATATGAATGGAGTTTCCATGGTGTTTGAAGATATGAATCAAAAGGAAAAATGTGTTGAAGAAAACACCAAATTATTTAATAGAGAGAAACTGGTCCCACCAGGCATGCCAAAAACTATTGTCACATGAAATTGCACCCTATTGGGCACAAATTTAGCTTTCCATTGACACAATGGAAACAACCTCAAGGTGTGGGACCTTTGTGCATATGAGATTGAATCTATAGAGAAGTTCGACTTCATCTTTTGATCCATGTGCAATGTGTTGGTCCAAACCAACACATGCAAACCTACCACTATCCTACTCTAACAACTCACATGGAAAAGGGTAGAAGGAATGCATGAAGGGGAAATAAAGGTGATACAACAAGATGGAAAGTTCATTTCTTCTTGACTTATATTGCACAATATATTTAAAGAGGGATTGGGGGACTCACACAACTTTATATTTGGTCGATTTCAAGAGGAAAACATGGAGGTTAGGGGTTAATAATGTGTTGAAAGGAAAAAAAAATCTAAAATAATAGCTGTAAACAATATAAATCAAACATATATGAATGGAAAGAGATAAAAAACACTTATATATGAAGGAAACAAACTTACTCAAAAATAAAAAATCTGAGAAGAGGCAAGCTTGGTCGATTTTATTAATCTAGAGGCAAAAATCCAATCTTTACAATTGCAGAGATGTAACAAAGCATAAGTTTGCCAAAGAAAAACCCAAAAGAAGCCAGAGGAAGAACCCTTGAAATGAATACATTTTTTCCTTTATAGATCAAGCATAACTTGAAACCATAAATCAAACCCCAACTCTAACTAGGGTTAGCAATGGATTTTTTACATGAAATGATGGAGTGATCCCATGAAAATTGCAATTAGGGCATGTATCCATTAGAAAGGTCAAAAAACATTAATAAATGAGCATGGGTGCCCATAAAATCCATTTAAAAAAGTCAAAGGATGTAATATATGTTGTCCTTCAAGTCCAAAAATTGAAATTAGTCATTCAAAATTTA
This sequence comes from Sequoiadendron giganteum, assembly GCA_007115665.2. Lineage (NCBI taxonomy): Eukaryota > Viridiplantae > Streptophyta > Pinopsida > Cupressales > Cupressaceae > Sequoiadendron > Sequoiadendron giganteum. The sequence continues at coordinate 31,058,195 of CM021110.1, forward strand.
GATCGAGCATTCATGGTGTCATCTAGAAAACATGCCAAATTCAGTGAAAGGTCAAGGCATTGGGCCCAAAAGGAAACCTTTTTCTTATGCATTGAATGGTCTGGATCTGTGAAACAATATATTTTTTGGGGACCAAGAATCAAGCCTACTTCATACCACTTGATAGAAGAGGAAGAGAGAAGAAACTAGAAAGGGAGAACCACAAAGTCCAAAAAGGTCACCCTTATCGAGCATCGAAGATTAGGGAGAAGGCTTACACCTTTACATAGATTCAAAAAGAGTAAAAGGGAAGGCCGAAGCTTGATACCCAAAAGAGTTGGGATTAACCAAAAATTTGAAGTAAATGTCAGAGATCAGAGGGAAGAGTTACCTCTTACCAAAGAAATGTAAGAGGTAAAGGGGAAGGTCAAAGCAAAAAGTCTAGAAACTCAACACTTATTCAAATTTTTGAAGGAACGAGTGAAAGTGAGAAGGAAGAAAGAAAAAAGTTTGATTTTCAAAATCCAAAGATGAGATTTTAGGGATCAGAGGTAGGGAGGAAGGCTTACACCTTGCTTGAAAAGATGGAAAGTAGTAAGAGGGAAGATTGACCCGTGAAGTCCAAAAAAATAAGACTTAGAAAAACCTTAAAAAGCCTTTTTGGGACTTCAGTGATCAGGGGTAAGGCTTAAGGCTTACCAAAGTAAAATGGTAAGGGTTAAAGGGTAAGGACGAAGGTCAAAACCCAAAAAACTTAAGGAAAAATGGAAGGAAGAGGAGTAAGAGCGATGAAAAAGTCATGCAAGATGGCCCATGTAGGATCTCTCAAATTATTATTAATGATGGGTCATCAAAGGGTGGCATGAAATGACTGCATTATCATAGATTGTAATCTTTACTTCATGATTGTGGATGAAACAATTTTGATAGTTATTATATATATTGACGATATAATCTTTGGTGGAAATGATGAAATATGAAAAAAGTATGTTGAAGAAATGTAGAAGGAATTTTAAATGTTTATGATAAATGAGTTATCCTTCTTTCTTGGTATTGAAGTTTCTAAGATAAATAATGCTATCTTTATTTCTAAAGAAAAGTATGTCAAAGATATGGTGAAATTTTTTAGTATGGAATATCACAAACTTGTAAGAACTCCTATGGTAACTAGTTTTAATTTGAGAAAAGATGATGAGTCTCCGCTAGATGATCAAAATCTATATAGATCTATGATTGGAAGCCTATTTTACTTAACTACTTCAAGACCTAATATTATATATGATCTATATTTAGTTGCAACATTTCAAGCTAATCCTAAAGAAACTCATGTGAAATTAGTCAAGAGAATCTTTGGATATTTAAAAATCACTTTGGATTTGGATTATGGTATCCTAAAGATAATGAAATTGATTTGAGTACATAAACTCAAAATTATTGGGTTGGTTGTGTTGATAATAGGAGTACTAGTGGTGGTGCTTTCTTTTGAGGAAATAGCTTGGTTTCATGGCATAGTAACAAATAAAGAGTTAGTATCTTTATCAATAGTAGAGGCATAGTATATTGTTGTATCATCTTATTGTACTCAAGGTTTTATATCCAGAGTTTCATGTTAGTAATCCTTTTGTAGAGAAAGTTTGAAGTGATAGAGTATAGGTTTGTTTTATCTAGAGACTAGTTTCAATGTCTAATGGTATAGGTCTATGTTGTCTCGAGACTAGCTTCAATGTCTAATGGCTTGCGCCAACTTTTTGTTTTATGAATCTATGAAAGGGATGTATGAGAATTTTCATGAATGTCATGTGATTCTTGTTGATGTTCCACATGTGATTTATGGCTTCTTGGGTACAGGCTATGGTTTGGAATGAATGTTTTGTTGGCTTAGGATTTTTCTAAGAGAAACTAAGTTATGTTGATGGTGTGTGACACAAGTTGAAGGCTAAGAAGAGCTTAAGGAGTGATTAAAGGTGTGTTGTATGGGTCATGTCGACTCATCTAGGAGAAACACAAATATTTTTTTATCATTATTTTCTATCACCAATGGGTGAAGGTCGATATGCTACATGTTACATATTTTCATGTTTATGGCCAACCTAATTTATATTTGTGAAGCATGCGGATGATTTTTATAGAATATGAAATATGTGAATATTTTTTGGGACTAGGTTAAGCATGTGTTGGAATCCACAAGGAATGTTCATCTTCTTGGTGTTGTGTGTAGTCTTTTGGGTCCTACCCTCTACATGTTTCATGTTGTTTATTTTATCCTATACTGACCTACAAATGTAATATCTTTGTTATAGGCCAACATGTAAAATTTCATCAATCATGTATATATTATAATCTTAGTTGATATAGGGTGGAGAAGTTGTGACATGATGATTTTGTAAGAGATTGAAAGAGAAAGAGCAGTTATGGTAGATCATGTCCAATTTCATTTTGATCATATCCATATGACAAAAGGAAAGGAAAGAAGTGTGCTTAATTTTTTTCTAGAGATAGTGAGCCAAAGTTAATATCTTATTCATTTTTGAAAGTAGTGAGCTAGTAGGCGACTTAGAAGATATTTGAAGTGGTTGCAAAGAAAAATTGCAATCATACAAAAGAGATTGAGCTTAAATATAGGTTTCAGATATTCGAAGGACTGTCATTCTATAATCATTCCTGAGTGTGTGCTCAATTAAGGGAGTTGTAGCCTTAAAATAAATTTGTATAATTAGGGATTTGTAGCTTCCTTGGGTTACAGCCCTAAAACAAATTTGTAAATTTTGTTCATCTTGTTAGGCTAGATTAGGATAGTATCTCCTAGAAAATTTTGTCTTCATGTTTTTTTCCATGTATATCTGGTGTTGTGTTGTTTATTATCTTTGTCTTTCATGTTCTTGGTTATACAATAAATTTTAAAGTATTTTATTGATCTGGAGGGTTCACGATTTGATAGAATACTGATTCACCCCCCTCTTAGTATTCTAGTGTGTTTAAAAATTATGCATACTTTAGACACTTGGGTTAACACAAAAAAAAAAAAAACTAGAAGAATGCTTTTCATATCCAAGATCATTATAGTGTGAGAAGAGACCATACAAACTCTAAAAAATTTAATCATAGTAAATAATTAATTAATTTTAAATAAATAAAGTGTGACAATTTTTTTTTAATTGATGAGGTCCTTGACATGTGGTGTTGTAAGAAAAATTATTCATAGTTTTAAAAATATATATCTTTGACAAGCATGAAAGTTGCATGAAAAATGTTAGCACAAAATAATTTACCCTAAAATATTTGAAATATATGTTATCCCATAGAAAAAATAATTACATAAATAAACTCTTCATGACTTTCTATCTAATATTTAAAAACATTTCACTAAATTTTGACATCATATGTGAAAGTTACATGTATTTAAGTTTACAAATAAAGAACAAATTAATAGAAATTTTACCTGGTATTGGAGGTCGACTCTAGAAAAATTTATTGATCCACAGTGAAGAGATTTGAACTATTTTTCCAACACCTATAAAAAAATAAAAAACTAATTAACCATGTAAAAGTTATGACCATTTTCATTAAATAAATCTATTAGGAAATTTAAAAGGTAAAGTAGGGTCTATTAGCCCCCTGTGCTATGGTGCCTAGTCACCCATGTGACTAAGGGTTGGGTGATAGGTGTTGGGCACCTATTTTTAGTCTCATATGATCACATACCCTAGAGGGCTTTAACTATGGGTTATATCAAAGACATAGATCTTGTTTTGTCATATGACTAACACCTAGGCAATGCCAAAAAAATATGTTAAAAACTTATTGATAATTTTAAATCTTGTAGCTTGCAAATAAAAATAAAAATGGTTAGATTTAAACAAAATAAAATTCAAATAAATTTGAAATTTATGAAACTTTAGGGTCATTAATTTTTACTTAAACCATCACTCAAGGAAATAAAACCCAGTGAGATTTATTATGCGGGGTTTGAAATAAAATAAAACTTTAAAAAAACTAGTGAAATAATGTCACAAATGTGGGTATGTGTATATGTCTAAATAAAAAACCCTACAATATTTTTCATATGTATATGCAAAAACACCCTAGTCATACTATGTATATACCTATAGGTAATGGATATTTATTATGTATATACCTCTATAAAATATCAATTTGTATATATATTATGTTAGAACACACTATCTATTGAGAGGGGGGGTGAATCAGTAGATCGATAAAAAAATATCTTTTAACCCTTTTAAGTAGATTAAATAAACATGCAAAGATTATGAAAACACACTAATGCACATAACACCAGATATACATGGAAAACTTAATATGGGAAAAACCATGATGAGAATAGCTACTAGGATCTACTATCCTAATCTAGCCTCATAATAAAAAATCGTTGGTTACAAGGTTTATGGGCACCAACCCTAAGGAGACACCAATCCCCTGATTTGAGAGAACCAATTGTAAGGAAGCACCTACTCCCCAATTGAGCTCCATTCCTACTATCTGATGACACCAACAAACCAGATTTATGATGAAAGTATGGAGCTACAACTCTAGATTACATATGATTCGAAATGAATCTAGTTTAATGTTTCAAACATGTTCTACAACTACTCATACTTTGTCACTATTCACTCAAAAACCTTTTCTCTATTCTACACCTCTTTTTCCCCTTGTCTCTCACACACGTCTACAACTCAATGCATATCCTAGATGATTTTTTTATGTTATAGTCTAGGTCTTCTTCTCACCACATATGCATACTAACCACTTCACACACACCTCCCTTCAATCTCATTTTACCACACTTCATTTATTCATTCAACTTCATTAACATGGTTTCACCAACAAGTCATCTCTTCTCAAGCCAAACACCACCAACCTCATTCAATGCATTTTCTATTTTTGGCATCTCATAATCTTAGAATTTTATTTGCATTTTATAACATATTCCTACTTGCTCAATCTCATTCCAGATCCGTAGCCACCTTTTCATTAATGGTTTCACTCATTTCTTTCAATCCTTCACAAGAATGTAATTGGAGCAATTAACTCATTTTCCATGTTCCGTTCACCTAGCTATAGACAATCCAATCTTTGAATGCAGGCCATAGATCTTGAAATTTGTGCCATGATCTAGCATATCTAATTTATCTACCTTACTTAAAAAAACAATCATCTAATTTGAATTTATTTAAATGTGGTCGTAGATATCTAGTGATTCACAACATAGATGTGAATCAAAAATTCGAGCAATTGTTGCTTCCCATGTGTCACTAATCTGCATACCCGCACTGTCAACCCAAGTCAACTCAAGCATTCCATGGAATGGTAGAATAAATCCTTAAGTTTTAGTGATCTTATTCTTTCTTTCCATTGGGATTCAGGAGTCACTAATCCCCCTTACCTTCTACTTGGAATGCATTACAAGACTTAAGAACCAAGACCAAACTATGATGTCCAATTATTCTCCAAACTTGTCAGGGTTTGGCCATCATAATTACACTTTACCATTTTCCATCTCCACGCCATACATGTAAATCATCATGATAATCTCCAAACTCTAAAGCATCAAAAATTGAAACATGCATGAGTTTGTTGATTTTTGGGGTTTTCCTTTCATCATACTTCTTATCTACCTTTCAAAAAGTTGCAAGACATCCTACTGAGTTGTGATGCCCAAACATTTCCTTCATAGCCTTTATCCCTTTTGAGTGTCGGCCTTTCGGGTTTCATCTTACCCCTTCCTTCACTTCATGTTAAGGTATAACCTTACCTTCGACCCAAAAACATCAAAATCATTTTAGGTGTCAGGGTTCAGGTCTCCCACATACTGCATGCTTTACTTTATGTTAAGGAATAAGCCTTAACACCGAAGCTCGAAGTTTTAAACCTTTTGGACCTAGCACATTGTTTTCACCATTTCTTTGATGCATGCAATATAATGTATGGCCAAAGCTTGATGTTTGATCACCTACAGTAGAGAGTAAGCTGCAAGCTTGAAGTCTAAAGCCCAATCAAACTTAGTTGAGAATGAATAACTCCTTTACTTAGCAAGCAGTATAAGGTAAGCCTAAGGCCTGAAGCTCACACTTTTAAAATTCTTCAAGGATTTCTTCATTGATACCCTTTTGACATTAACCAACAATCTCTCCATCTGATATTACTCTAATCTCCTTTTGACATCAATGAGATTTCCTTTTTCCAACAATCTCCCCCTTTGTCATTGATGGAAAAACTAAATTCTCTACCCCAATATCACCATTGACTGATCTACACAACAACCATTCTCCCCCTTAGGCACACAACTATTTGCAGTCACAAATCCCTCTTTGACATATCTCCCATTTTTTGAAAAATAAAGAGCATTTGCACAATTTATACCACTTTGAAATCAATGGTAAAGGGACTCTTCAAGACACCATGATTTTACTAAAACCAATTTTTTCTCCCCCCCTTTATCAATAAAAAGGAGTGTGTCGATGATATCTACAACCATCAAATCATTAGAATTTTGTAAAACCAACCATACTTGACTTGATCTCTCCTTTCTTCTAGGGATGAATAAAGTTTTTTTAAATCTCCCCCTATAATCATGCCTTATCACTAAGGATTAGTGATGTGATGTGGGAGAAATTACTCCTAATTTATGCCTCAAGTACTCAAATTTCTCTTTGGGAAGAGGCTTAGTAATATGTTTGTAGCTTGATCTTTGGTTGGCACATATTCCATGTTGACTTCTTGATCTATTACCTTTTATGTTAGGAAGTTATAGTTGATTGATATATGATTTTTCTTAGAATGGATCACTAGATTATTTGATGATTTACAACACTTGAATTATCACAAATAATAGAGATAGTTCTTTGTACTCTACCTTGATGTCTTTTAGTGTTTTCTTCATCCATAATAATTGAGTACAAAATTCCATTTCTACCACATACTCTACTTTAGCTATTGAAAGAGTAGCTAACTCTTCCTTCTTATTCAGCTGTGAAACAAGTTTGTTTCCAAGAAATAATTCACCACTGCTAGTGCTTATTATATCATCCACTCTTCTAGCCCAATTATCATCTATATATGTTATCAAAGTGAAATCTTAACCTTTGGGATACCACAACCCATTGCCAATAGTATTGTTGATGTATCTAAAAATTCTTTTAATTGTATTGGCATGAGAATATTTAGGAGTAGCTTGAAATATTGTAGCCATGTACATTGCTTGCATAATATTAGGTCTTGATGCTATTAGGTACAACAAGTTACCTATCATAGACCTATACATGGTATGATTTGCATATGGGGATTCATCTATCTTGCTCAATTTTCATCAAGTTACCATGGGTACTAACTGGTCTTGTATCTTCCATTCCAAATTTCTCGAGCATCTCCTTAGCATACCTATTTTGAGAAATAAATATCCCTTTATTATCAATTTGTGATATTTGTGGATAGACATATCAAATTCATTTTGCATTTGGACAAAAACTCTTTGCACATTCTATTAGTGTTGCCACAAAAAATTATGTCATGTACATGCACAACAACAATTATCATATTCTCACATTTATATTTTAAGTACAAATTTCTATTTGCACATCCCTTTTTGAATCCCTGTCGGTGTAGGTGTTGGTCTATTCTTGAATACCATGCTCTAGGTTCCTATTTTAGACCATACTGTTCTTTCTTCAATTTTCAAACATAATCATCTTCTTCTGATAGCTGAAAACCTTCTGGTTGTTCTATGTAAACTTCTTCTAGGTTCGCATTTAAGAAAGAAGACTTAACATCCATTTGATAAAATTTGAAACCTTTATAAATATAGAATGCTAGAAAAATTCTTATAGTCTCTAATCTAGCAATAGTTGTAAATGTTTACTCAAATTATATGCCTTCCACTTGTGCATGCCCTTTGCACACCAATCTCTCCTTATTTCTTACAACAACTCAATCTTCATTGAGATTTTTTCTAAAGACCCATTTTGTACCTATCACATTCTTGCTTGGGGGTCTTGGAACTAATTCCCAAGTTTTATTCTTCTAAATTTGTCTCAGTTATTCTTCCATTTTTTTATCCATATTTCATCCTTTTTGGATTCAACATAGATTTTGGGCTCTATTTCATATAATAGTGCAAACTTTAATTTCTCTTTATTCTTTGCAACTCTCCTCGTTTGAACTTCATCTTTGTTTCCAATAATCTTGTTGAGTACACAAGATAACTGAGAGGGGGGTGAATCAGTTGTAAATTAAAATATCAAAACCCTCATTAACATTTAGATCCACATAAAATTTATTAATCTTTAAACTATTATAATGATTTAGCATGAAATCAAATAACAAAAATAAAAACACATCAACACCATGCACAATAGAACACCAAATTTACATGGAAAACCCAAGAAGGGAAAAAACGGGGTGAGGATTAGCTCACAATATAAAGTAATTGCAACAACAAATATAAAAGGCTCACTATCAGAGGGCTCACTAACCAAAAGAAATAAAGGCTCACTACCAATGGATCACTATGAAATTACAAAAATAAGAAATAAGAATGTTACACTGAGAAATTTATCTCAATGCAACATAAAATTCTACCACATCATCACCAACACATTCACAACTTTTCCTAAGATTGTAGACACCTACTCACTGCTTCTAGTAGTCTAACTCATTAAAGCTCACATTGCACTTCACAAATTTTCATTTCACAACTTTTCAATTCACATCATACACTCTAGACATTGATTCTACATCAACACAACACTTATTTATGCCTTCTTCAACCTTGAAAACATTCTCCAAGGTTGGCTTTGTAACTCAACTACACAAATTCAAATTAGGTTAGCACAAAAATATTCCTGCATTGGAAAGTAATTAAGTCAAACCACATCACACCTTAACTTAGAACTAAATCCACTCATACACACCACACCACACTTCCACAATCACTGACACAAATAAAAAATTAGTGTAAAAACCCAAGGTCGACCGCACCTATGTAAACACCATTAACATTTAAGTACATTCTTCCTCAAATCCAAAGATGACTTGTGAACCACATACAACACTTAAACACAATCTGGAATATTCCACAAACACCCCGCAATCTAATAAATTCCTTTGCAAAAACTTTCACTTGAAGAAAAAACTCATCTTGTTCACCTAGATAATCTTCCACACACTACAACTCAAGACATCAACTTGCAAAGCACCAAACTATGAATAACTTCGACTAAAGGTAAATATGAACTTTATCGACACACTTCCAAAACAACAAGACCATAAAAAAAATTGTGAAGAAATGCGAAGCAAAACCATTTCTCCTAGACAACACTGCAACATAGAAATTGAATAAAAGCTTATCAAATCAACACTATAGGTTGGCATAAGTATCTCTTACCAGTGACAACATAATGAAACTAATCAAAGAATCATCAAAAATTATCAACCATCACCAGTTGACATAAATGACAACACAAATGTAAGACTATTAACATCAATGACAACACCAACTACACTTATTGAAACAATATACCCCTTCGTCATTGATGGCAAAACATGATGTGAAAAACTATCAATAACAAACATCACAACTCTGATCACCAACATACTGCTCCATTACTGATTCTTTTTCTTTCTCCCTTTTACTTTCTCTCCCCCTAGTTTATTGCTCTCATTTTCTCAACTAACTCTTTCCGTTTTCACATTATTCTCTATCCCCTTTGTCATCAATGGAAAATAGACACATTTACATCTCTTTCCCCCTATGATACCAAACATACATTATTTTATTTTTACTACTCTACATACTCCCCCTTAGGAGCACACAACAAACTATACCAACAACCAACCACTACACATATCCTTTGACACATCTGGTAAAGGACAAAACCAATATGCACACCAACACTTACTCCCCCTAATTGTAGCAACCATCAATGCCACTACCTACTCCCCCTAAGAGGTAGCCTCCAACATCAGTCCAAAACAAAGAATGAATCTTGAAATCCAGTGGACTAATGTATATCCTTATGCATCTAATTCAAAGGATTGGTAATAACCCATAAATTCTCTCGAAGATACTCAAAATTATCCTTACGAAGAGCCTTAGTGAATATATTAGCAACTTGATCCTTTGTGGGAACATACTCAAGCTTCACTTCATTCTCTACAACCTTCTCTCTCAAAAAGTGATACCGGATTGAGATAATTTTTGTCCTTGAGTACACCAAATTATTTGAAATGTTAATAACACTTGTATTTTTAGATAAGATAGAAATTGGTTCATCATATACAACCGTGATATCCTTCAATGTTTCCAAGCCTCATCCACAAAATTTTTGTGCAACAAGATTTTGTTGCAATATATTCTGCTTCTAAAATAGATAAAGATAAATAGTGAATCTTTCTTCGTGCTTAGCCAAGACACCAGTCTGCATGTAATAAATAATGCACCATATACTTACTAGTAATTTTTTTAGTGGCTAATATTCACCAATTGGCTAATAGTTGAAATTTGGGAATCCAAAATTGGCTAATATTTCAAGCTATAATATGACTTGAATCGCCACATTTTTACAAAATTTTATTATAGTCTTACTTAAATCGCCAAAAAAATTATTTTATTAAAAAAATTTAACTCAAAGATTCACCACAATATTCGATACATGATTAGATTAGAATCGCCTAAAATTTATAAATTATAGTAGAAATGTATATTAACTCGCCAATAGTATATGATAACTCTTAGTTTCTTTAGGATCATATTTTTAATCTTTAGTTTCCACCATTGATTTATAATATAATCTAATGGCCCTTGTTGTATTCCACGAGGTAAAATATACCCATGATTTGTAATGCTCATGGGGCCCATAATTTCGGGTCTCATGAGCATTATAGATTGTGGGTACATTTTACCTCACAGAGTTCGTCGTTAGATCGGTGATCTAAAAGAAATTTTGAGCCCCATCAGAATTATAGATCATGGGTAAATTTTACCTTGTAGAATACAATGATGGCCATTATATTATAATTTTTTAAAATGGTGGTAAGTAAATATTATTGTCTACCCCTTAAACCCATCAATATTTTCCACTCTGGGGCTCTTACTTTTCCATGAGAATTACTTTTAGATTGGATGGATTCACCCCAATAATTAATATATTTTCCTATTATTTTTAAAGATTCACCAAAATTTTCTACAAAATTTTAGTGATGTAGAAAATTTCCAATAAAATTAATTATTTTTTGAAAAAAAGGAAGATTCACCAATAGAAATTAATAGTTTTTTCTAAAAAAATGAAAGATTCGCCAAGATTTTAATATGGTTTTTTAGGCGGTTTTCTTACAGTTATCATTGTTAACCCAATCCATATTTGTATAAACACTGAGAGAAAAATTAATATCCTTTGGATACCATAATCCATATTTCAGAGTGCCCTTCAAGCATCTAAATATCCTTTTTACTGCTGCAACATGTGACTCTCTAGTATCTTCTTGAAATCTAGCCACAAGACAAACTGCATGCATGATATCTGGTCTAGTAGCAGTAGATATAGAAGTCCCCCAATCATTGATCTATATTTTCTCTAATCAACCTTAGGATATTCATCATTCTTACTTAGCTTGCAACTAGTAACCATAGGGGTACATATCAGTTTAGAATCTTCCATTCCAAACTTCTTCAAAATTTTCTTGACATATTTTGATTGTGAAATGAATATTCCTTTCTCCGTTTGATTGATTTGTAGTCCAAGGAAGAAATTCATCTCCCCAAACATGGACATCTCAAACTCTATCTATCTCTTTTTCAAATTTCTTACAGATAGATTTATTACCTATAAAGATTATGTCATCAAAGTACACAACCACAATCAAGATTTGATATTATTCAAATTTTAAATAGAGATTACTATATTTGGTACCTTTATTAAATTGTTGTTGTATCAAGTACCTATCCACCCTTGTCTATGAAGCTCTGGGAGATTGTTTCAATCCATATAATATTTTTTCAATATGCAAACCATATCTAGTTTGTCTGGTAACTAAAACCATTTTGATTGTTTAATGTATACATCTTCTTCCAACTCACCATTCAAGACATAATACTTCACATCCATTTGATAAAACTTGAAATCATTATATGTTGTCAAAGCCAAAAACATCCTGATAGCTTCCATTCTTTCCATCAGATCTAATGTCTCCTCAAAATCTATTCCTTATAATTTTGAGTAGCCCTCACACACAAGCGTTGACTTGTTTCTTACCACTTCTCCATTCTCATTTAGTTTTTTTTGGAATACCCACTTAGTTCCAATAACATTCTTTTTTGTTGGTCTTGGGATAAATTCCCAAGTCTCATTCTTTTTAATCTACATTAATTCTTGTTCCATAACCTTGATCCAATATTCATCCTTCCATGCTTCAATCACTATTTTAGGTTCAAATTTTGAAATTAAACATATATTTACCTATTATTTTTTCATTGCATCTTATCTCCTTGTCAACACACCTTTGATTTTATCACCAATGATCTGATCTTCAGAATGATTCTTCTACACATACTTATTAATCTTAGGGATCCTTTTTGGAGATTCTTTCGCTTCAATCTGAATTTCTTTCTCCTTACCTTCCTTTCTATCATTTTCTTTGTAAGATGAATGATTTGATTCATATCCATCTATTTATTGGAATGATGGATGAATAGGTCTCCTTGATGAAGCTGCAATCTTCAATGGAGGACCTTTGTCAGGAAGAAATATTCAACCACAAAGAAAGTATGATAATGGCATTCAAATAGAGCTTCTATTATGATCTATCAGATATTTTACAAAGAGTACATATGCCTAATTATATAGGAAAGTGCTAAACCTAGAATGCAAAGGATGCTGCCAAGTGTTCAAATCACACTTCATGTGACAACAAGAAACCCTAACCAACTACCTAGGGAATGATAACAAGATGGAGATAAGTTCTAGAAAAGACAACTCATCTTCTAGAAGGGAATCTTATCTCAACAACTTTATTAAATGATTAAATGCAACCTAGGACTAATATGATTAAGACCTAAGTTAACTTATGCTAGTGTAATAAATAATTAATTACACTAACACCCCCCCATAAGTGCAACTTAGGGAGGAAATGAAAGATGCAATGATAATGCATGATGATGATGGGTCCCGACTGATGGCCATTTTAGGTACCCATGTACAAAAGATGAAAATGCAACTATCTCCCACAAACGGAGAAAAGGGGAAAACCCAAGTGGGAAGAAAACCCCTCTCCAAAAAAGGAGAGAAAAAGCAGAAAGGTGATGATTGGAGGACTCAACATTATCCCCCCCAAGGACAACAATCATCACATGGATACAATATAATCAAAAGCCCCCCCATAGGAGGGAAATAGAGAGACTAAATAGCCCCCCCAAAATATGAGAACACCTGCAAAAAAGGTAAGTGTATGTAGACAAAATATGATCCAATGTCGACAAACAATTTGTCTCCCTTTCAGAAGAAACAAAACCATGTAGAGATGCAGGGTAGCTTCCCATTCCAAATAGGAATTGAAGGAAGGAAGGATGTATATGAATGTGGATGATGTCTCTGAAATCTTCTCATGTGTCTCCTTGCCTGATGAAGATGAATATGCCACAATCAAGTCAAGTACATGTTGAACAAGATCCAAAGACTGTGATGGTTTGACAACAGGAGTGCAATGGTTGTCATCAAACATGAGAGATATCCCCTCAAATATGTCCTCCAAATCTGAAATGTGAGACTCCACAAACAAGGATGCAATGTTTGATAGATAGGAATCCCAATCAGGAAGATAGTGTGATATTGATTGTAATGAATCACAGGACGTGCTCAATGAATCACTACCATGAGAATTTTCCTATTGAATAGGAAAGAGAGGAGCCTCAATCAATGACTCTGCACATGGAATCACTGAAGGAGAAGGTAGATCAACTATCTCTGATGGAGAAGCAGGAGCATCGGAAGAACCCTCTTCATCCTCATCTGAAGATTCAAAGTATTCCAAATATTCAAACTCCCGCATAGTATCTGCATCATAGGGTATCCTGTCGGAAAGATGAAGAGGCACAAGACAATCTGAAATAGGATCATCTGGGAATGGTTGAATGTCATGATCTCCATGTATCTCCCAAATTTTAGTCCAAAGAGAGAGGGAAATCACAATGATAAACACTTTTCAAGGTGGAAATATCAATATGCATTGCAATGACTCCTAAGGCATGATCCTTTTTGCAATTCCAAGCAAATTTCTTACTGTTAGTATCAGGAGGGGGAACAAGATTATACAAATGCGGCAACAAAAGAAGCCATCGGAGATGTGTGATGATACCATTTCTCCATTGTTTGTAGTTTCCCCATTTTAACATGATCAAAGCAGGATGAAATGAAAACCCCATAATAAAGTATGAATAATCTCCAAGATTACAAAGCCAATGACAATGATATGCAACTGAAGTGATGTCACCCAAAACAAAAATCCTTTTCCCAAGCTTCGGGATATCCAAGTTATTGATCAAATGCACCAAATTGAACAAAACCAATGCAAGAGTACCTAGAGCTGAAACTGATCAAAGTGAATGGACAGATGAAAGGAGCTTTGAATTACATTCTTGATGCCGCTGGAATCATTGAATTTTGATCAACGGTTGCAAAGATATGAGCCTTTATGTCCAAAATGAAGGGTTGACTTCAGTTGAATTGAACTTTTTATAGCAGAAAAATTCCGCAAAAATGACTGCACCACTAGAAAGTAGGCTGAATCCTCTTTTTGACGATATCTTGTTTGTCGAATTTCGACACCGTGGCGCGAAGATATGGTGAATTTGAAAAAATCTGCCCTATTAGGGCCTACAGTCTAAACAAGTGCAAAAAATAAGCACCTGGGGGAAAAAAACGGAGCCCTTGGTCGTTGATGTGACCACGGGCTAAATAGCTGCAAAAAAAAACACAACTGCCACCAAGCGGAGAAGGCGGTATCGGGGCAGCGCCACTGGAAACAAATTGGGGCCCCTGGTCGCTGAGGTGACCGTAGCGGGGGTCTGCGGAGCGAGCGTCAGGACAGTCGGTGGGCGGTTGGCAGGAGCATGGTCGGCGGGTGGTGAGGCCTACAGTGATGGCCAGTGATGTCAGCAGATGGGGCCAACAACCAAAAACTTTAGTCTCCCCAAAAAATATATGAATGCCAACTATTAATTTAATTACCAGTCACCCGCAGAGTAAATTTTTGCCAAAACTATATAAAAAGATGCCCGTTTTTTGAAATAAAAAATGTCCAATGACTTAAAAAAAAATTGCCATGATGGAGGACAGAAAGGGGAATTTTTATTTCTGCAAAAACTGTACGGATCGTACACAATGCAAAAAACCCTAATTACCTCAAATGGCTCCCGAATGAAATATGTCCAAAATGGACAAATGGGCAGGCGACCCTAGGGTTTTGAGGCCTTTTGAAGACAATGGTGAGCTCAGATCTTACTCAATCTACTCCATAAATCAGCTTGGTCCTTAGGTGGAACCAACTAGCCTGCAAAGAAAACCCTTATGCCTGCCAAGAATCTCACTAGCCAAACTTTCTTGATCCTAGGATGAACCTTCAATGGAATAGCTCTGATACCATGTTGGAATGATGGATGCACAGGTGGACCTTTGCCAAGAAGAAATATTCAACCACAAAGAAAGTATGATAATGGCATGCAAATATAGATTCTATTATGATCTATCGGATATTTTACAAAGAGTACATATGCCTGATTATATAGGCAAGTGCTAAACCTAGAATGCAAAGGATGTTGCCAAGTGTTCAAATCACACTTCATGTGACAACAAGAAACCCTAACCAACTACCTAGGGAATGATAACAAGATGGAGATAAGTTCTAGAAAAGACAACTCATCTTCTAGAAGGGAATCTTATCTCAACAACTTTATTAAATGATTAATTGCAACCTAGGACTAAAATGATTAAGACCTAAGTTAACTTATGCTAGTGTAATAAATAATTACTTACACTAACACTATCACCATTGAGTTCTTCTATAAGTCTTCTTCCACTTTGACACTTGCACTCTCAACAATATTCTTTAATCTCTTGTTATAGCACCGGTAAGCTTTTCTTCTTGTAGAATATCTAAGGAAGATACCTTCATCGAATCTTGTATCAAACTTTCCTAAGCTTTCTTCATCTCTTTTGATATAGAATTTTCTTCCAAACACTCTGAAGCATTTCATAGTAGGAATTCTTCCATACCACAACTCATAGGGAGTCTTTGCATTGTTTTCTCTTTCTTGAACTATGTTAAGAATTTAGATAGAAGTATGAATTTCATATCTCTAGTAGACTTTTGGTAGGTTTTCCACTTTCATCATTGTTCTTGAAGATTCTTGAATAGTCCTATTCTTTCTTTCAACCACTCCATTCTGCTGAGAATTCCTAGGGGAAGATACACGTCTTTTTATTCCATGATTGAAATAAAAATAAATAAAATCATTGGAGGTGAACTCTCCACCTTTGTTAGAAATAAAACACTTTATTTTCATATCTATTTCATTCTCAACCATAAATTTGAATTCTTTAAACTTATCTAGTTCTTCTGATTTTTATTTCAGAAAAGTAACCCATGTCATTGTAGAATAATCGTCAATCAATAACATGCAATACCTATAACCTTGAAGACTTCTTACTCTAGTAGGACCATAAAGGTCTATATGCACCAACTCCAATAGTCCAATAGTAGATTTTTCTTTGACTTTGAAACTTATTCGTGCTTGTTTCCCGATTTGACATTCCTTGCAAACAACATTACTAAGTTTTGTAATCATTGGAAGATCTAGTGCAACTTGAACTGAACTGATCCTCACTAGGCTATCAAAATTGATATGAAACATTCTTCTATTCCATAGCCAACTTTCATTGATTTGAGTCATAAAGTAATAAAAATTTCCATCAGTCCTTCTTCCAGTAGCAACCATAGTTTATGAGCCTTTTTTGATCTCACATCCATCATCTTTAAACATAAGATTATATCCTTTGCTACACATTTGTCTAACACTCGAGAGGTTATTCATCAGATCCTTAACATATAGAGTATTATTTATATTATGCTTGCATTTAAAACTAATAGAACCTTTTCGACATATCTTAGTAGATGTATCATCACCAAAATTAACAATACCTCCTTCATATTTATCAAGTCTAACAAACTTATTTTTGTCATTGGTCATATGATTTGAGCATCCACTCTCAATTATCTAGTAGTTCTTCCCTTCTCTGGCATGAAAAGTAGTCACCATAGAATTATGACTTGCTTTTAGAGTACTTTCCTTCACACATCTCTCAGAGTTAGCAAAATTAGATTCAAATTTTATAGCCATGAACAATCATTAAATATCCTCATGATCTCCATATTCAGATTCATCATCAGATATATTTTCATCTTCTCTAACAATATAACTTTTTTAATATCTTTACCTTTGATCTCCTTATTCTTATCATTTAAAGCTCTGTTTAGACATCTTAAAGCATAATGACCTATCTTTCCACAAATAAAACATTTGAAAGGAAACTTAACTTTGTATTACTAGTACCCTTTTTCATTCTTCTCACAAAGTTTTCTTCAACATCATCAAGATTCTCTTGATCCAATTCATCTATCCTTTCTAATTTCATAGACTTAAAATTAGTCTCAACTTTTGTATTACTTGAACAAAATTATCTTAATTCAAAAGCTCGGTTAAAGTTCCAAGTAGCTAATCTCTAGAGTAATTATTTAAATTCTAAAATTTCTCAAAAGAAAAAATATTATGACTATAAGCTTTAGGAAAAGTTCTCAGTACCTTCTTTACCACCTCATAATTTTCAAGATTTTCACCAAGCCCTCTAATGCGGTTGACAACTTCATCCACTTTCTACATATAGCTTGATGTTTTCATCCTTTGATATTTACATATTTTCAAAAATTATCTTTAGATTCTGCATCTTAGCTTGCTTGACCTTATCATCTCCTTCATAAATGCTTTCCAAATTTATCCATATCTCATTAGCAATTTTAAGATTCATAACTTTCACAAGTTTAGTATTAGAAAGACCACTCAAAAGAGCACACCTTTCTTTCCCATTGTTCTCATAGGCCTTGATCTCATCATCAATGCTCAAATAATTTCTAGGCACAATGTATTGATTCACAACAAACTCCAAACTCCATATTCAAGGGATACCAAAAATACTTCCATCCTTGTCTTCTAGAATGCATAATCTGATCTATCAAACAAAGAAGAATCTCTCTTATGTGCCATCCTAGATCTACCTCAAGTAGTTAATCTTTCTTCCAAGGAACCTGATCTGATACTAATTGTTGAATGCACAAGACAACTGAGATGGGGGATGAATTAGTTGTACATTAAAATATCAAAACCCTCATTAACATTTAGATCTACATCAACTTTAATAACCTTTAAACTATTAGAATGATTTAGCATGAAAGAAAATAATTGAAACTGAAACACATCAATACCATGTACAATAGAACACCAAATTTATGTGGGAACCCTAAGAAGGGAAAAACCATGGTGAGGATTATCTCACAATATAAAATAATTTCAACACCAAATAAAAAAGCCTCATTGTTGGAGGGCTACCCATAAGAAAGAATGGCTCACTGCCATATTATAAAAAAGAATAAATAAGAATGTTGTAGTGAGAAATCCATCTCAATGCAACATAAAAGTACACCACAACATCACCATTACATTCACAACCTTTTTGAATATTGTAAAAATATTCTATTCACTACTTCTAGTATTCTAATTCATTAAATATTTCAATAAACTTCACAAATCTGTAATTCACATCATACACTCTACACACTGATTATCCATCAACACAACACGTATTTATACCTTCTTCAACCTTGAAAACATTCTCCAAGGTTGTCTATGCACCTCAATCATGAAAATTAAAATTAGGTTAGCACCAAAACATTCCTATGGTGGAAAGGAATGAGGGTGGACCACATCACACCTTAACTCAGACCTAAATCCACTCATACACACCACACCACACTTCCACAATGACAAAATAAAATCCTCAATTAGTGTAAACACCCAAGGTCTACCAAACTTGTGTAAACACCATTAAAATTTAAGTACATTCTTCCTCAAATTGAAAGATGAATCGTGGAGCACACACAACACTTAAAAAAATTCTAGAATATTCCACAAACACCCTGCAATCCAACATATTCCTTTGCAACAACTTTCACTTAAGAAAAAAATCATCATGTTCACCTTGATAATATTCCAGACACTGCAACTCAAGAAATCAACTTGTGGAGCACCAAACCATGAACAAATTTGACTAAAGGTAAATATTAACCTTATCAACACACTTCTAGAACCGTAAGACCAGAAACAAAACTATAGAGAAATGTAGAGAAAAACCATTTCTCCCAACACAACAAATAAACATAATCTTATCAAATCAACACTAAATATTGAAATCAATAGCACTTACTAATGATAACATAATCAAACTAATCAAAGAATCATCAAAAATTCTCAACAATCACCAGTTGACATCAATAAAAACACAAGCATAAGCCTTTTGACATCAATGACAACACCAACTACATGTACCTGCGACAAATATTCTCTTTAGGATGATCCTTTTGGACATATCTTGCAGTGAATTTTTATTTTATTCTTCAAAATCTTCATCAACAAATTCATCTTCGTATTATGATTCAACATCATAGTTGCCTCTATTAGGTTTAACATGTTTTAGATCTTCATCAACCTTGACATTGATACTCTTTATAATTTTGTGTAGCCTTTTATTGTATCGTTTGTAAGATTTTATTTGGGTGGAATGTCTAAGAAATATTCCTTCATCACATCTTAAATCAAATCTTCCCAAATTATCTTCTTCTTTCTTGATATAGTACTTTCTACCAAGCACTTTTAAATACTTAACTGAAGCAATTTTACCATACCACAACTCATAAGGTGTTTTCTCAAAATTTACCCTTAACTAAACTATATTCAAAGTATAAACAGTTGTATGTACTTCCTCTCTCTAGTATACATATGATAACTTGGCCTCATTTAGAATTATTCTAGCCATCTCCTTGACTATTATTTTCTTCCTTTCCACCACTCTATTATGCTATGGAGTCCTTTTTGTGGAATATTATCTTTTGATTCCATGCTTCTAACAATATTCACCGAATTCATTTGATGTGAATTCTCCACATCTATCACATCTTAAGAATTTGATTCTTCTACCAATCTCCTTTTCAACCATGGCTCTAAATATTTTGAATCTTTCAAATGCTTGAGACTTATCCTTCAAAACGGTTACCCATGTCATTCTTGAGAAATCATCAATTAGTAACATGAAGTACCTTTCTCCCTTCAATTATTTTGTTCTGGTGGGGCCACAAATATCAGTATGCACTAAATCCAAAGGCTTTGTAGTAGCATACTCTTTTATTTGAAATTTGACCCCTATTTTCTTTCCTATCTGACATTCCTTGCAAGTGTTGTTTGCTACTTTGGTTTTCTTAGGCATCTGTATTACCAAATATCTTGAAATTACTTTAACTAGATTATCAAAATTTACATGGACCATTCTCCTATTCCACAACCAAATCTCATCAACTTGTCCTATCATACAACTTTGACCATTGACCTCACTGAGATTATACAGGTTGCTTTTAGTCCTTTTTCCTTCTGCATCTAATCTTCTTGATTTCCTTATATTGCATCCTTCTACATTAAATGAAACTTTATATACATTATCACATATTTGACTGACACTTAGCAAATTATACTTCAATCATTCAACATAAAGCACATCACAGGTATAAAATATTCCATTTATACTCAATGTTACCTTACCACATATTTTTACTGCATTATTACCTCCCAAACTCACAGATCCTTCCTTGCATTTTCTAAGTTTGATACAATTTCTCTTATCATCAGTCATGTGTTTAGAGCAACCACTATCTATTACCCACAAATTATTATTTTTGGCATGAAGTGCAGTTTGTGCAATCATTGATTGTGTAGAATTCTCCACTTTCTCTTTCTAAATTTTCTTAGGTTTCTTTTCTATCTTATCCTTCTCCTTTTCAATATCTTGTGATCTTTTGTTCACACTAGGAGGAATTATTTTCATTTTTTTCTATGATTTTGGTCTTACAAAAAAAATTCTACACTCTTTAGTGTTAGAATTGGCTATGGATGCCAAGATCTATGGACCAAATAGAAAGCACAAAGAAGAGAGAAAATAATTTGACAAGAATAAACTATATTCAATGTCAATGATAATAGAATTGCTTTATTTTACAATGAGAGACCCCTTGGTTATATAGCCAAGGTGAGAACATAGGAGTGCATAAGATTATGACAAGTGTCGTAATCTTATGACATGAGACAACAATGAAAAGTTATCACTCCACCTAAAGTGGAAAGGTGATAATGTGATAACCACCACAAATAGTGGATCTACCAC
Organism: Sequoiadendron giganteum; assembly: GCA_007115665.2. Classification (NCBI taxonomy): domain Eukaryota; kingdom Viridiplantae; phylum Streptophyta; class Pinopsida; order Cupressales; family Cupressaceae; genus Sequoiadendron; species Sequoiadendron giganteum. The sequence continues at coordinate 31,079,716 of CM021110.1, forward strand.
AAAAGGTGGAAACCTAATCACATGATATGTCCATGAAAGGTGGAGGTGATAAAGTAATAAGAAGATAAGTCCACCAAAGGTGGAAATTCTCCAAAAACTCCTATGTGGTCCCTAAGTAAACTTAACTAAGGTGTAATTATGACCTAGGACAAGGTACAAAACATTTAATTACACCAACACTTAGCTATGTCAAAAAAAATTATTACAATTATAGTATATCACTTTCATATCTATCAAGGGAGAAAATTTTGTTCTCCTTGTAGAAGAAAATCTACACTCACTATCCTTATGAAAAAACTAATTAAAATTATAACAATACCTATAGAAATATGAGGAATACCTAGTCATAGAATTTATTTTTGTAGGATGAGTAGGTCTTCTTTTCTTTGGCTTGTTAAAATCTCTCACCCTTGTGAAACCATGTGCTTCATCCTTTTCTAATTATTTTCTCAAAGCCACAATTTCAACCTCTAAATTCATGCATTCATTAGATTTAGACTGTAGTTTTGATTTAAATACATATTAGATTCTCTTAGCTTCTTCAACTTGTGTCTTTAAGATCACCACCATCTAGTTCGATTGTTCAAGATTTTAAAGCAGTTTTTCAATCTCTTTTTGTGCATGGTCCTTCAAATTTTTGTTCTCCTTTCTCAAAATTTTAATCTCATCTAAGACACTAATAAGTTCACCTTCTTATTCTTAATCATAAGATTTAGCATCTCCATTTTCCTAATCTATAAAACCTCTTTCCATGAATAGGAATTTATTTTCTTCAACCACCAAGACACAATATTGTTCATCGTCCGAGCTATCACTAACATTAGATGAATCACTTTCCTCTTGAACATACACACTTTTCTTCTTCTGTGGAAAATTATTTTTCTTGGGGTAGTAGTGTTTCTTCTTTTTACTATCCACTACTTGCTCAAATTTATCCTTCTAATCATAAGGGAATTTAGAAGAAAAATGACCTATTTTACCATCGTTAAAGCATTTAAAGGGTAACTTACCTCTATATTTTTCAGAGCCTCTGCTTAATATTTTGAAAAAGTTGGCTTCTTCTTCATCATTCTCCTCAAATTTGGATGTAGATTCTTCTACCTTCTCCTTTTCTATTTCTTTGAATGCAACTTCTCTTTTGGATGTATCTATATCTCCCATTATCATCTCATAAGCAATAAAAGTGTCATGTAACTCATCAATAGTGAGTTTATCCAGATCTAATGCTTCCTCTATTACAATTTTTTTAGAATCATATTGGATGACATGGATCTTGTAACCTTTTTGACAATATATATCTCTTTCATTTCTTCTCCAAGGCCTTTGATTGTATTAACTATTTCATCTACCCTAAGTAGATAGCTACAATTTTATCTTCTTCATTCATCTTTATACTTTCAAATTTTCCTTTGAAAGTTTACAGCTTTTCCTAATTTAACTTATCATCACCTTGATATATGTTCTTCAACTTGTCCCATACATCATGTATAGTTTGACAATGCATTACTTTAACAAATTTTGACTATGAAAAAAAAAAAAAAACATACCCTATCTTAACATTATTCTCATATGCTCTCTTTCCAACTTAATCCATAGGATTTGTAGTAGGGATTGTATATCCATTAAAAATTGACATCCATACATCAAACCTTAATGAAGATAAATATTCTTCCATTCTAATGCTCCAAAATGCATAGTCCGATACATCAAAGAGAGGTTCTTTGTTTGAGAATGAACCTTCTTGATTATCCATTTTTTTTCACTAGCCAAGATCTACTCAAGCTGATTGAGCTTCTCCAAAGGAAACAGAGCTTTGATATCGATTTTTGGAACAAAACTATCTACTAAGAGGGGATGAATTAGTAGATCAATAAACACTTACATTTTAACCCTTTTAATTAGATTAAAGAAACGTGCAAAGATTATGCAAACACATCAATGCACATAGCACCAGATATATGTGGAAAACTCAATATGAGAAAAACACGATGAGAATAGATAGGATCTACTGTCCTAATATAGCCTCACAATAAAACCTCAATAGTTACAATGTTTAAGGGCACCAACCCTAAGGAGACACCAATCCCTTGATTTAAGAACACCAACTCTGAGGAAGCACCTACTCCCCAACTGGGCACCAACCCTTCTATCTAATGGTACCAACCAACCAAATTTATAATGAAAGTATGGAGATACAACTCTAGATTACACATTATTAAAAATGAATCCATTTCAATGTTGTAAACTTGTTCTGAAAATTTTTATACTTTGTTTCTATTCACTCAACAACTGATTTCTCTATTCTGCACCCCTTTTATGCCTTGTCTCTCACACATCTTTGAAACGCAGTGCATATCCTAGATGATGTTTCTATGTTATATCTAGTTCTTCTTCTCACCACATATGCATACTCACCTCTTCACACTCACCTCTCTTCAATATATTTTTAGCACACTTCTCTTAGTCATTCAACTTCACTAACATAGATTCAACAACAAGCCATCTCTTGTCTTGCTAAACACACCAACCTCATTAATTCCATTTTTTATTTTTGGTGTCTCACAATCTTAGGATTTGATTTGAATTTTATGATATATTTTTTCTTTATTGATCTTATTCCACATCCATAGCCACATATGCATTGATGGTTTCATTCATTTCTTCCAATCTTTCATAAGAATGTAGCTAGAGTGGTTAACTCATTTTTCGTGCAATAATTCCATTCACCTAGCTATAGACACAATCCAATATTTGAATCTAGGCCATCAATCTTGAAATTCATGCCATGATCTCGTGTATCTCATTTATATGCCTTACTTTAAAAACACAACCATCTAATTTGACTTTCTTTAAATGTGGTTTTAGATCTCTAGTGGTTCACAACAAAGATGTGAATCAAACATTCGAGCAATCATTGATTTCCACTTGTCACTAGTCTGCATACCCACATTGGTCAACCTAAATCAACCAAGAATTTCTTAGATTGGTAGAATAAATCCTTCATTTTTGGTAGTCTTATTCTTTATTTCCATCGTGTGTCGATAGTCGCTAATCCCCCTTATATTCTACTTGAATTGTATTGTAGGACTTAAGAACCAAGACTGAGTTACGATGTCTGATTCTTCTCCAAACCTATTGAGGTTTGGCCATCAACCTTACACTTTATCATTTATCATCTCCATGCTATTTGAAAACCACCACGCTAATCTCTAAAATTCAAAGAATGAAACACCAAAATATTCATGACTTTTTCAGATGTCAGGTTTTTCCCTTTCATCATGCCACTTACTTGCCTTTCAACAAGTTGCAAGCCATCCTACTGACCCATGATCCCCAAACATTTCCTTTGTATCCTTTATCCCTTTTGAGTGTCCGCCTTTGGGGTTTCATATTACCCCTTCCTTCACTTCATCTTAAGGCATAATCCTTACCTCTGAATCATGAACACTGAAACCATCTTGAGTGTCAGGGTTTGGGTCTCCCGTATACTGCATGCTTTACTTTATGTTAAGGAATAGTAATCCTTATTGCCAAAGCCTGAATTCTAAAACCTTTCGAACTTAGCACTTTTTTTCACCATTTATTTGAGGCATGTGATATAATATATGACAAAATCCTGATGTCCAATCACCTATAGCAGAGAGTAAGCCGCAAGCTCAAAGGTCAAAGTTCAAATCCCAATCAGACCTAGCTAAAAATGAGTAATTCATTCTTCATTTAGTAAGCAGTATAAGGTAAGCCCAAGGTCTAAAACCTAAACTTCTTTAATTCTTCAAGGCTTGATTCAATGATGCCCTTTTAGACATCAACCAACAATCTCTCCATCTAATATTACTTGTATATCCTTTTGACATCAATGAGATTCCCTTTTGACATCAATAAAAATCAAATTTCCCCACATTATACCTTATTATCTTCATGGATGTGTACATATGTTACAAATATTTCAACCTTATTATGTATATACTTCCTCAGTAACCTATATGTATACACCTACTATAACCTACACAAAAAACATGAAAATCATTAATTTACTATAGAAAGTTGATATGGCCCATGCATTTTTTTTTATTTTATTTGAATTTTTATACTAGGTTCCCTAGGGGCTCTAAAAATTGAAAAAAATGATGGTAATGAAAATATTTTAAAAGGATCTCTCCCTTTTTCTTTTTTTTCAGCCTTAAACAAATTGTAAATCTATAAGCAACAAGATTCTATATTGGTACACTTCTCTCCATGGTTTTTGCCTCCTTGGTTTTTCCATATAAATATGGTGTTTTTGATTAGATAAGCAAGGAAAGGGCCTTGATCCCATGGTTGCAGAAAAAAGACAAAAAGGGACCAAAACAAAGTGGGAAACAACACTTCCAACCAACATTAAAAACAACAACTTGTGTGGCACACATTCTATCATTCAACATCATAACCATATACCATCCAATATTAATAAAAAACAAGAAGTTTATGCTAGAGTACTTAAAATCTACGTAAGCCATTGATCAAATCAACCATATACTAGGTAGTCCTAAACTATAACAATGCTATTATAAAATAGCAATCCGAAATTTGGAAACAAAAAGATGAAAAATGGATAGAATTCATTTAAACAACAACAAAAAATCCATTACTTGGATTTTTTCAGTAGGTCACCATATTCACCAATGACGAAGATATACTCCCTTGAGTTAGGTCCCTCACACTCGTCTAACATCTTTGGAACATCAGACTTCCCCTATTTTTTCAACTTCCTAGAAATTGTTGTTTTTCCTGAAGCAACGCCCATCATCGCCCTCTGCATCAACCTATTAGTTACCTTCATTAGCATAACCAAGTATTTCTCCATATCATCCACCTGAACCTGCAAAAAGGTTAGTCTACTCTTCATAAAATCAATGCTTGAGTCCTTAGTATTAGTCTCATTACCTATATTCCCTACATCCTGAACCGTCAAATTATCATTCTTTTGATCGTCTTCTATCTCATTTTTCTCCTCCTCATCCTCTTCCTTTTCTTCATCTAATCTATCTTCCTCCATATCATATGCAAAATCCTTGAAATCCATATCTTTAGAATCTTCTTCCTCCTGGGCTTCAAAATCTTCAATTTCTAGGTCTTCCTCTTCACACACAGTGATTTGTTGTTTACCTTTCTTATCCTTAGAAGTAGCTTTAGCCAGGTAGGCTGACCTTCTACCACCACTTCCTCCACTTCCTTGTCCCTACGTGTTCTCTTTCAACTCCTCATTTTGCACACCCTCCTCACTAATAGTAATGAAATCATTAGGATTTCTATCTATTTTAAATTTCTTTACCTTGGAAAAGTATAGGAGAAGAGGAGAGTGTTTTCTCTTCTCCAGGGTAGCCATCATGATCTTGGTTTCAAATACAAGTTTACAAAAAAAAATTTGAGTCACAAGTGTTGAGGGATTCAAGATATTGATAGCAGGGGAAGGGCACTTATCAAGAATTAGCACCCTCCTAGCAACAACTAAGGGAGGTGGGTAGGGGTTAGGTGCCTCAACAAGAATTCCATCAATAGGGGGTTCCTCATTATCACCATAAAAGCAGTTAGGATTATCATTTCTAGCTTCCAGAGGGTTACCATGAGGGTTAAGTGCAAGAGAATTCTTATACAGAGCTAACATCAATCCTTGTTGTAGAGGAGGACTAGTACCCTTCTCTATATTCAATTGTTGAGAAGACAATATGTAGAAGGGTAAATTGAATCTCTCTCCATGCCTAATGTGATTGAGCAAAGGGAAATTATATGAATGTACTAACATATATCTGCCTTCTAAAGTAAAATACCTCATGACAAATAGACTAACCTAACATACATGTTTTGAAAATGTTTTAGGTTTTCCCCATCATGCAAAAACTTATCCATGAAATTCTGATAGTCAATCCCAGTCTTCTTAGCCAATTTAATTCCTTGATTTTGCAAACCAGTTTCTTTCACTATGAGCCTTGTCATAACCTCAAAATTAACTGCTCTGATGACAACACTTCCTTTCTTCCACAAATTGGTGAACTTGGCAGTTAGATTATCATATTAACCCTTTAGAGATTCAAAAAAAGGAACCATGCCTGCATTTTTGAAAAGCCTCCATAAGTCCACATTCTGGTTTAGTTCCTAGAAATTAGGAGGCTCTGTGCACTTCCCTTGACCACCCATTTTAACACTCTATAAATTCTAACTACTTCGAGATCTTCCTCATAAACACCCACTTCTTCAACTCTCTACCCTTGTTGCAGAAAACACTTACTGAAAATAACAAAATGAGCCCATAAAGATGAGAGATTGAGAATTTTATTTTAGGGAAAGTTGATAGAACAATTCCTAGTACCATGATCTCATCATTTTTATTACTAGTTATAAGCATCTCATTTAATTTCATACCTTGTAAATATTTACAAATATGGGGAGGGCTAACATTAGGCATATCAACACGATTCAAATTGACATTCCTTTGCAACTTACAACTCTCCATTTGATATTGATCTCCTCGGGAAGGAAAAAATTATTAATTTTACCTCCTAATGAGATCATCAGATGCAACACTGTACCTCCAATAACATCATTAAAGTAAAAGCCTTTTAACATTTCAGGTCTCCCATGCTTTTCACCTAGCTTCAACACTTCATCTTTGTAAATTTTAATCATTTTCAAATTTTTTATTTAATATCATATTTTAAAGAATTTGACATGTTATTATTTATCCAATAGGTCCACCCCATTCACCTCAACACCTCGTTGGCCGCACAATCAATAGATTATTTTCCTTCTTTGTAGACATGTTGCACCCTACAGTTGGTGAAATAACTCTTCAAGGCCAGACACTTGTCAATTATATTTTTTAGCTCCCATGGTGGCATAGCCACTCGATTCAAAATATCCACAATGAGCTTAGAATCCCCTTCCATAATAAAATTTTGTAAAACATATTCCTTAAGGGTCATGAATCCCCCTAAAGAATCCATAGCCTTAGCTTTTTTATTTGAACAAACACCCATATTAACACCGAAGCTCACTATGCATTCTCTTTTGTGGTTTCTGCGCAAACGCCCTATCCTGCTATTCCCGGGTTGCGTTTGGAGCACCCATAAAAGTTACACTTTATCCAATCTATTTGAGGAGGAATCCACATAGTATCCATTTTGGTTAGCATATTGGTCTAGTTGAGGTTAGTAAGATCCTTCCTTATAACCCAATTCTACTTTATCCTCCTCTTTGTAGTTAGGCCAAAATTTGGAGAAACTCTATCTTCTAGACTCCATATTTTCTTTTATCTATGTTTTTATTGCCATGCTAACCTCCCAACCGCTTCTTTCCACTTACCTAAATATCCTATTATTCCTTTCCTTCCATATTTCCCAGGTAACAAAGGGGGGAACTTAGTTCCAGAGATCAACAATATCATTATAAGAATAAGGACAATAAGACCAACTTTCTATAAACAACTTCATAGAGTGGGAAACACCGGGTTAGTGGAAAAAACTGGGAGGAAGAAGGACCACACCTCTTTGGAGAATTGGTAGTGAAATAAAATGTGCATAATTGACTCCTCATATTGTTTGCAAAGGGAGCATCTGTTAACTAATTGGAATCCCCTTCTTACCAGGTTGTCAATTATAAGAATTTTTCCATGAGAAGCAACCTACCAGAAACAGTTAATTTTAGGAACCAAATTCTTTAATTACACCTTATCCTAGAGATGATCTCTAATGTCAACCAAATAATTAACTAGTTCCTCATAGGACTTTTTAATCAAGAAACGGCTTGAAGATCTACCCTTCCAAAGCCATTCATCTTCCCTTTCTCTATCAAACCACTTAGCCTCCCCGATTAGATTTTGCATCCTTAGAAGGGACTGATCCCAATTGATTTGTCTTTGACCTCTTAGATTATCCCTCAATAGAATTTTGAGCTCCTAAAGTTAGGTTCATCCATCTCCTAGTTAAGATAGTCTAAAACCTTTTTGCAATAAATTCTAGTTAAGCTTTGTTTGAGAGGATTCGATTCATGAATTAAAGAAAAGGTAGAAGTCTCAATCCATGGGTCCTTCCAAAAGTCATTATTTTCAGCATTCTCAATTCTCTTTCTAACCCCCAGTTTCAACATTTTTTTTATTTTAACAAGGTGATTCCATAAAGCAAAACCACTAGGTAGGTCACATACAGAGAAAAAAATCTGGATTCCTATTCTTCAAGTACTTAGCTTGGAAAATATTCACCCTATCTTTAAAGCCTTCAAGGAGACTCCACCCAATTTTAGTAGTTAGGGATTTGTTTAGAAAAGTTATTCTCCTTATACCCAAGCCACCCGCCTTTTCAGGAGTGCACACGTTTTCCCAGCTAACCAGGGACAGTCTATTTTTTTCTTCAGTTCTAGACTACAAAAATCTTCTCTGAATTTGTTCTATCTTTTCCCCTATAAAGGAAAGAATTTTGAACAGATAAGTAGTATATAAGAATATTCAGTAAGGAGGCCTTCAAGAGTTGGATCTTCCTAGCCAAGCTAAGAAGCTTCCCCTTCCATCTATCCAACTTGTTTTGAATTCTCTGAATAAACTGATTCCAGTAATTAGTTTCCAACTTCTTGGATATCAAAGGTAACCCAAGATAGGCAGCTTCCTAACATCCCAATATTTTAACTACTTTGTCCTTAATATTTTGGTCAGTATTAAAGAAGTATATCTTGTTTTTTCATAGTTGATAAACTGACCAAAAAAAGAAACATAGTCATTAAGAACCTATTTCCAAATCCCCGCTTCCCTCACTAAGGCTTCCCCAAACATGAGAGTATCATCAAAAAATTATTGGTGGGAGTCAAGCAAAGGAGATGAGGCAACTTTAACACCTTTTAGAGCTTTAGACTCCACCATTTTTTTAATATTCCTTTCAAGGACCTTAGAAACAATAATAAAAAGATAGGGTGAGAGGGGATCACCTTGTCTAAGACCACGACCACAAGATAAAAAACCTTGGGGGACACCATTAATGAGAACAAAGCACATGGGGGAGGTAACACAAGAAAAAATCATCTTAAGGAATCTTCCCTCTATCCCAAACTTCCTGAGAGCAACAAAGACAAATGGCGAGGAAGCTCTATTATAGGCCTTGGATATATCTATTTTGAAGTCCATCCTAGGATTTTTGGAATGTTCCATTGAGTGGATAATTTCATAGGTGGAGATGACAACATCGAGGATATTTCTTCCCTAGACAAACCCTTTCTGGTTTGGGGCAATCATTTTACTGAGCACTGATTTGAGCCTTAACACCAGAATTTTAGAGAAGATTTTATAAACTATATTACATAGGCTAATAGGTCTATAATCCTTTATTGAAGAGGCATCAATTTTTTGAGGAATAAGTACTATAAAAGTGGCATTCAGCTGGTTAAGCAGCCTTCTCAACCTAAAGAAAATCTCTAATAGCATTAAAAAGGTTGTTTTTGATAATATCTCAATAGGTTTGGAAAAAGGCAGGAGGAAACCCATCTGGGCCAGGGGCTTTGAAGACACCAAAGGAGAAAATAACCATTTTAACTTCTTCCATAGAGACATTATTAGTCATATTATTTAATTAAAGAGCATAAATAACTTTAGGGATCACCTCAAGAAAGTCATCATGTACTTGGTTTACATTTCCCTGGGCCATATTGTGAGAGGAGAAGAAGTTTACAGCTTCCCTTTCAATTTATTTTTTAGTGGAGACCATGGAGCCATCCTCTTTCACAAATGATTTGATCCTATTTCCGCTTTTGTGTTTCAAAGTCGATTAATGGAAGAATTTAGTATTCATGTCCCCTTCAGTTAGCCATTGAACATGAGAATTTTGTTTCCAAAAGATTTCCTCCTTTTTATCTTAAACCATTGGGATCTGAGGTCTCTTTCCTTAGCACACATCTCATCATCCACCTAACTAGCCTCCATAATATCTTGAACTTCCTTTAAGTTGTTTCCTAAAGTATTCTTTATCTCAAAGATGTTACCAAAGGACACCTTATTCCACCCTTTAACTCTTTGCTTGATTCTACTAGGATTTTTCATCAAGAAATGCATAGGGGTGCCATTTGTTGGTTCCTCCCACCAACTTTTAACAAGAGCAACAAAGTTCGGGTGAAGGCTCCACATTTTTTCAAATCTAAATGTGAAAGGATCCCTATTTTGATCCACAATATTTTTAAGCACCAAAGCATTATGATTAGAGCTAGACCTTGGGAGAGCAAAAAGAGAGAGGAATTGAGAGATATTCCAATTGGCAGAGATCAAAAACCTATCTAGCTTGACCTGGATCATATGGTTTTCATTCCTTCTATTGGACCAAGTTTTCTTAGAGCCTTGGAGAGGGATATCAATAAGACCAACCAAGTTTAGGAATTCAGTCAGCTCCATAATTCTATCTGAATGGTCATCCAACCCCTCTGACTTTTCAGAAGGAAGGAGAGAGGAATTGAAATCCCCTCCCAACATCCAATGATCATCTTTTCTATTAGTAATAGCATCATTTAGTTATTCCCAAAGAAACAATCTATCTCTGCTCAAGTTGGAAGCATAGATATTTATTAAATTCTATTTCTCTTGGGAATCCAAATCTTCTAGGAAAATAGTCACACTGTTCCTGCTAGTCGAGCATAAAGTTCCTTGATTCTAAAGAGTAGCTATACCTCCAGAAGCCCCTTTAGTTGTACAAACTGTAAAATATCCTAATTTTGCAAGAGTCATTTTTCTTGGTCTCTGTCTCCAAATAATTAAATAATTTTAATTATTTGATTATTTTTTATCATATTCTTCTATTAATTAAATTATTTTAATTATTTAATTAATTCACTTTCTAATCTTTATTCTATCCCGATCAATTAAATAAATCAATTTTTTCACTAATCCCCTCTCTTCTTCAGTAAGTAAATGAATTATTATTTAATTATTTCGTTATCGCCTTTCATCTATACATAAATGATTACCACTAATTATTTATCTATTCATGGTATTTTAATTCTTCTATAATTAAGTAATTATCAAAACTATTCAACTACCCCTTGCCATTTTCTGTTATTAAATAATTAATCTCACTTAATTTTTTGATGGTCCATTTTCATCTCCCCCATTTAATTAAATTGATTAACTTAATTAAAAGCTCCTTTTTCATTTTCTCCAAATAAATAATTTATCTTTCACTTGTCAATTTCCTCCATTTTTGAATAAATAATTTAAAATAAATTACTTATGCACCTCTTTTTGTCAAAGATGCCATGCTCATGACCTTTTTTTTCTTTCATAGTTGTCTTTGTCATAAGCCTTCATGGTTTTTCATAGCCGTCAATGTCATAGCGTTCATTTCCCACCTCTTTTTGGTTCCTCAATTCTCCACCTTTGATATGGACATCTTTCTAGAAACTTTATCTTGACCCTTCATTTCATAACCTTCGTCTCATTCATTCTCATTTGTTGATCTTAGAATATGTCTAGAAGATCGATCTCGTCTGTTCGTTTGAATGGTTGTCTATAAAAGAGACCATTCTCCTCCATTTATATTTTAACAACCATTATCTCCAACTTTATTGCTTACTATTTGTAGGTATTTGCACAACTTCATCAACAAATCTGAGGGCAATATTGGTATAAGAAGAAATAGAGAGACAAGGGAAGTGAAACAACTTCAAGCATGAGGAGTATTTTAGTTTGATGCTTTCATTTTACTCATGCATTGTTTATATTCTCTTGTTTAAATTATGTTTCTAGCTTAGAAGTGTTCGGTGTCACTCATTCTAGGCTAGGAATTCTCTAACCCCATCTTACATTGGTGAACCCAACGTGAACAACATAATAGTTGCATCTTCATATATTTGATAATATACTTCATAGTCTTATTTTCATAGATTTGATCATATTGTCATTTTCATAGCTGCACTTTCATAAATCAATAAAAAATAAATAAAAAATAAGAAAATAGGATAAACATCATAGTTGTATTTTCATAGATGCACTTTCATAGTTGCATTTTCTTAGATTTGATTATCATAACAACAGTTTATCATTTTTTCGTAGTTGCATTTTTCATATATCAATTAAAAAAACAAGCACGATAAATATTATATATCATAGATTGGATTATATTATCATTTTCATAGCTGCAATTTATCATTTTCATAGCTAGATTTTATCATTTTCATAGCTGCATTTTATCATTTTCATAGTTGCACTTTATCATTTTCATAGCTGCATTTTCATAAATCAATCATAAATTCATGTAGATAACAAACAAATAAATGAATAAATAAAAATCATTCAACATAAAATGAACTTCGGAAAATATTTTTGATTTGGTAGAATTTTCAATAAGGAGTTCTTCGTTCCAACAATAATCACAACATTTCCACTTTCAACGGATCCTAGTCACACCATTTAGATTTAAATTTAAATTTAGCTTTTAAATTTTAATTAGATTTAGTTTTTAACTTTTAATTAGATTTATTTTTTAAACTTTTAATTAGACTTAGTTTTTTAACTTTTAGTTTAGATTTAGCTTTTAATTTCTAATTTAGATTTAGCTTTTTAGCTTCTAATTTATATTTAGCTTTTAAATTTTAGTTTAAATCTAATTTCTAATTTAGATTTAGCTTTTAATTCAAATTTAGTTTCTGGTTTAGATTTAATTTAGAATGTAGATTTAATTTAATTTAGATTTAATTTTAGTTTATATTTAGTTTTAATTTTTAATTCAGATTTAATTTCTAATTTAGATTTAAATTTTAATTTTTTAGATTTAGTTTTAATTTTTAATTCAAATTTTATTTTAAATTTAGATTTAATTTAGAAGGTAGATTTAATTTTTAGTTTAAATTTAATTTAGATTTAACTTATTTTAGGATTAATCTAATTTAGAACTAATTTTAATTTAGATTTTAGATTAAATGTTAATTCTTATTATTTTTTTAGTTTAATCTTACTTTTGTGGCTAATTTTTCTAATTGGGCTTTTGTGTGGGTTCACATGTTAGAGGTTGGAAAGATGAAAGCATAAGCATACATTTGTCAAAGATTGAAAATCAAAGAAACTACTAATGAAATTTGGTGCAGGACGTTTCTTGAAGACTTGATTTTGAAACTGATTGTCTTTTAGTATAGCAAATATTTCAATTGGTGCTTTAAAAAGAACAACTATCTTATTTCACATAGATTTGATTAGGGGGTTAATAAAATTCTATTGTTTGTGCTTGTAAGATGGTAGGTATTATGCTCTCACCTTGTGCAAACTCGGTGATCAGAAAGCCAGACCCATATTTTTTTGTGTTAATCCCTTAGAGGTTATGCCTGCCCACTTCAAAAGGAGGGACCAAACCAACTAATAACGAGCTAAATCCAAACTACTCCCAATCGGTGTATAAATTTGAATGCTAAGGAAATCTCAACATTACAAGTGATCCTACAAACAAGCAAGTGATTCCCTCAGTACCCACATGGTACATTAAAACCTCTAGAGCATAACCTCTATAGGTTGGGAAACCTCCTTATTAGAGCTAATTTTGCCTCTTGTGTGGCCACCTGAACGTGTGCAATGATTAAAAACCATTTGTTTATATTTTCCAAAATCATTCTATTTGTTGGTGCAGGAGGTCGGACCTCTGAAGTTGTCCCACATACTCACACGTCTTTGTAGAGATAGAAATTTTTGAGAAGTGACTACCCGAGAATTCATAACTTGGTATACTCGAGAAGTGAGTGTCGAGTAAGGGGGAGCCAGTGCTACCAAGTTCCTAGGCTATCCGCTCTGAATGAGCGCGACTGGAGAAATCCAAGTGGGAACACAACGAATATTGTCCTTGCCAACCTTAGCATTGTGCTTGTCTTCTTCAAAATCATTTTCAAATCGAACTAGACCAAAAAAAATTGCTTCATACTATTTTATGTGTTTTCCAATCATATTTCATTAGAAACAGTAAAAAAATTGGATCAAAACTATTGCAAAATATCAAAAGTATCAAAAAGAACATTTTGGAACCAAAACTATCAGACGAAGACCCACAACTGTTACTGCGAGCCACAACTATGATGCGGTGGAGGGTAAGTCTAGTGGTCAACATGCAGCCACCATTGCACCGTGGTTAGTCACCAAACAGTCAGTAGTGGTGTGGTAGATATTGGAGCGACCCACAAAGAGGTCACCGTGGTACCATTGGCATTCAAGCTAGGCACCAACATGACTGCGGTAATAGTCAGCGGTAAGGGGTTAGCAGTCATCATATCAGCTACCACCACACTGTGGCTGGTCAGAACAGTAACCGTGATGGCATGGTAAACAACAAGCAGCGAAGCATGGTAGTCAGTGAACAATTACCGTGAAACTGCAGGGTGTCAGGAGGAAGACTATGGTGGTGCAGTAGATAGCAAGGGAAGTGACAATAGATATTAATTGCGATAGCGCATGTAGCAAAGTCAAAGACCATGGTAGGGCGGTAGGAGGAGAGGAGATGACTAGCAGTTACCCTATGATACCATGAGTAGGCATCGAACAGACCATGATAAGGTGGTAATAGTAAGCAAAGATGATAGTAAATGTTGGTACCATCATACCGCGGTAGTGTGGTAGAAAAGAACGGTAACCGTCAAAGTCAGACACCACTATACCGTGGCCAGTCAAATGATTGACCGCAGTAGAGCGGTAAATATGAAAGGAAACTTCATGGCAACGCACAAAGTGATAAAATTAAAGGCCACAGGTAAATGAAATATTAAAGACATGAAAAATTATTAAGGGAAGAAATAAAAGCTTGACTATTGTAGAAATATTTAATTTGCTAAGAGGTAACACAATTAAATATTTTAAATCTTTGTTATAGAATTTCAAACGATTTTACCAAAACAAATGAAGGGTCGTGACCCTTGGATTTGATTGTATAAATCTATTGTAAAAATCAGTTGAGGGGGATAGAGTAGTGAGATATTTTTCTCAAAAATGAAACTGGGAATGAAATAATGTAAAAAACCTTCCTGAAACAGTGCAATGGAGATGATTTTTTGACCAAATTCCTTTCTGATTATTTCATTGTGGTGATGTTATAACTAATATTTTTCCTTGGTTCTCTCCAATTTGAATTCTTTCGATCATTTGAGTCTAAATATTGAGTATGTTTTGATTCATTGGAGTGTATTTCTTCACTTTGTGTGATTTTATTTATTGGTGTCTACAAGGTAAAATTAAATTCCTTTGAGTAAGTCACTGTGTTTGTGAGATTTCCTTTGGATTGTTGAAGGAGAGCTAGGTAAGAAAATATTTCAACACCATTTATGCTAGTCATAAATTCATGAAGTCACATGTCGGTCATTAGAGCTTTATCCCTTAAAGTGTTTAGCAACGTGAATTTTGTTAGAAAGGAAAATATATATGTAATTAGTAATATTTTTTGATTCCATTGCCCAATAGATGGAAGGCAATGATTTGTCATATTGCAGAGGATAGAATTCACTATAAACAATTTATTCAAAAAAAATTCATTTATGCAGTAGGATTAGTTGTAGAATCATTTGGTCTATCCATTCCTAATTGCCATTGTGGGTAGATTGTTTAGCAGGAATTTCAGTTAAAATCTACATGTTTCATATAGGTTCACCTGCCTAGGTATAGCAAAACCTAAAGAGTAGAAGGTTCAATTGTATAATTGGCGTTGTATGCTGTTCAAGGATGTTGTAAGGGCCTAGAAAACTCTTATGGTTGAAGCCTACATTTTTGAGAACCAATAGTTTGGCGAATCTGCTGGAGACCATAATTTGAAAATAAGCCTTTGTCATAAAATCAATATTTTGTAGAAGACTTTACTGGGAATAAAGAATTGCATATTTTCTCACTTTTGGAAAGTGAGTGGCGACTTTGAATGAACAGATGTTTTAAAATTGATAAATTAAAATATACATCAGAAAGAAATCACCCTAAAGTTCAAACTATCAAAATTTATCACAACATGTAGGAAAGAAGGTCTTTGTAAAAATATGGTGATGGTCTTAATGACAAAAGTAAATGGACTCAAAAGAATGATAAGGGTAAGAAAGTATCTGATGATATAGGCCCATCAAATAAAAACTAAATATCAAAAGCATCATTGGAGACACACAATTCATATGACACACTAGCAAATGATAACAAACCTTCCAGAGAACCTTGTACTCTTGAGGAACAAAGGAATCCTTTCTATTACCTAGATCCTAAGAAATTTGAGTAGTTCATGGATGAATGTGAAGTTGAAAGAGAAAGAAGACAACATCAATATGATCAAAAAATGGCATTTCTTGAAGAGAATTAGGATCGACTTGGCTATGAAGGAGCCTCTGAGGAGAACTATGAGTATATGGCCCAAGATGAAATAAATGCAAGACTGGAACATGAGAGACAAGAAGTGGAGAGAGAAAAAATAGAATATGAGTAGAGGCTCCAAGCAATTAAAGAACTCAAAGACTTGAAATTAAGGAAAGCTCAACTCAATACTCAAATGGATAATTTGCATAAATATGTGCCACCACACAGGCAATGTAACATTAATGCAGGCCCTTCAAAAGCCCCATAGGTCCATCAAAATCAGCCAAATAGACATCAAAATACTCCACCACAACATCAAGGTGTTCAACCACCTCCTCATTAGCAACATGTACCCCCACAAGGTCAGCAATATGTGGCAAATAATAATCCATTGTACCAGCATCAGTATTACCAAAATCCTCCTCCATAATATGCAACCATGATTAGGCAGTTTGACTTGGTTGGATTTCAAATATGTCCTTATCCTATGGACAACAGTTGGAGAAGTCTTGTCCCAAAATTCATAGGAAGTAGTGCAATAGTAGCTGAAGAACATTTAAGGAGTTTTAATAATTTTTTGCAAGATTTGGATATGCAGTTGAAGATGTGCAAATGAGGTTGTTTATGATGTCACTAATTGAAGACGCGAGAGATTGGTTCAATAGTCTACCAACAACTTCTATTGATTCTATACATGTTTTTTATGAACAATTTTTTGAGTAGTACGAGAATCAATATGCACCAGAATTTGCATTGCATGAATTGGTGACTATTCAGAAGCATCAAAATGAGTCATCTTATGATTTCAACTAGAGGTTTTCTAAATTACATAATAAGATACCTCCTAGATCTAAATTAGCTGACCTTGCTGCATTGAGCATTTATTTAAAAGCTTTTGATCTTGAGACAGGATATGAGCTAAGGAACTGAGGTCTTAGAAATTTGGCTGAAGCTCAAAGGATAACGCTCACAATTGAAAATAACAGAAAAGTTGTAGGGATGATTTCCAAAATGGATAACCCTAGGGTTCCCCAATATGCTCCTCCAAATAAATAGGAGAACACACATAGGAATGAAAGGCCAAGACTACATGACATGCCTTATAATACAAATTGGAGAGATGGAAAGCCATTTTGGATAATAGGCCAAGAAATAAAGAGACAAACGATCCTTTGAAGAAGAAAGGGAAATACATGGTTGATAATAGTCCTTGGTGTTTAGTGTGTGACATTTTGCATTCTTCAAAACATTGTGTTGTAGCTCAGTCAGTGTCAGGAAAAGGCATGGTAGAAAATAATAATAAACAAGACAATAATATATATTTGACTTCCCATACTCTTCACTCAGCAGAGCAAGGGTATTCGTCTACAAAAGAAGGAGGATATGAATATAATATTGATCATCAAAAATATAATGTTCACATGGCAGAACAACAATTTTTTTCTAACTATGAAAAAAGTGATGATGAACAAAGTCCTTCTGCTAGGGGAAATATGAGGATACCAACTGACGAAGAAATTAAAAGATTGACTATTGCAGCAAGTGAGTTGGCTAAAAGGAAGTATCGATTGAGGAATAGAACACTCAATGAGAATGAAGGTGTTCAAAGAGCAATATTCTTGAAAGATAAAAATATGTCACATGAAATATCAAAAAAGACAAATGATGAGTGTCTTGATAAAAAGGAATAGAAGTATGTCTCCAAAGAAGAAAATAAAGAATTCCCCAAAGACAAACAAAAGATAGATCAGACATCAAAAATGGAGAAAGAGGAGAGAAAGGGTGAATCAACAGAGCAAAGGAAGGTGATAAGAGCTGAAGGTGCATCTTTTGATTTTGTGCAAGCTTTATCCCAGGTAAAAATATTTTTCCCATTACTTGAAATGATGAAAATTAAAGAGTATAGGGAAAGTGCTATCCAATTAATATTTGGTGGGAGGAATCAAATTGTACATTTTGAACAAAATGAGAATCCTGGAATTGCTGATAAGAAAGGAAAGATAAAAGTTTCAGAAGTTGGCCTAAATGATGCATTGATGAATACACCACAAGTTGATCCATTTTTTACTACCCTACTCATAAATGGTAAATTGGTTTAAGAAATTGCATGATAGATTCAGGGGCTTCTATGAATATTATGCCAGTAGGGGTAATGAAATAACTTGGTATGTCGATAGATCTTGAGGGTGGTAAATTTTATGCCATGGATAGTAGGCATGTCTCAGTAGTGGGGACTATGAAAGATGTAGAAGTAAAATTATCAGCCTACCCATAAGCAACCTATAATATGGATATAATTGTGATTGATACACCTCCTCAGTTTGGAATGCTTTTATCAAGACAATGAACTGCAACAGTCGGAGGTAATGTGCACTTTGATTTATCATATGCCACAATACCCATTAATGGTGAAGAGGTAAAACTGTATAGAGAACCAAGGGTGAATCAGATAGTTGAGTGTCTTCCTCAAGAACAACTTAGTTTATTTTGTGATGTGGATTTAGGGAGTTTTAGTAGAATTATCTCAGCCAGAATTAGCGAATACTCACCCAATTGATAAACTTGTTTCTAGAAATCAGCAAGGTGTGTGGAAAATGTATTTTGATGGGGCTTGCAGCCAAGAAGGTAATGGAGCTGGGATAGTTTTCATATCACTTGAAGGTACAACATTTAAATATTTATTCTTGTTGTCTTTTGAATGTACAAATAATGTGGTAGAGTATGAAGCCTTGTTGATTGGTTTGAACATGTCTATCAAACATAATATTAAGTTATTGTATGTCTTAGGAGATTTTTAGCTAGTTGTGTCACAAGTTAGATCAAGGTATGCTGTAAAGAATAAGAGGCTGAAACAATATAGAAATGTTGTGTGGGATACAATGGAAATATTTGATGTATTTTCAATTGATTGGATATATAGATCTAAAAATTTAATGGATGACTTTTTGGCTAATGTAGCCTTAAAGAGAGATGATATCACTTTGACAAGAGTGTCTCAGGTTGAATTTAAAATAAGACCAACGGTCCCTGACAACATATATAGTTGGCAAGTTTTTAATGATGATACTGACCTTTTGAAATTTCTTCATTGTATAGATCAGTATGAGGCATAGGAGATAGATTTCAATGCTTTTGTGGAAGAAGTGGATGGGAAACAAACTGTATTTGGGAAGGAAGTTTTGCAGCTTAAAACTAGCAAGATTCCCAAAGGGCTTGTGGCATTGGAGAGAGTCTATGATGGGAGTGATCATTCTCTCATGAAGTAGGCACCTATTAAGAAAGAATATATTGAAGAAATAAATTTGGGAACTCAATTAGCGCCGAAAATGGTTTATATTGGGAAGAAAATAAGCCCAACTATTAGGAGAATGTTGATTACATTGTTGAGAAAATACAAGCATGTGTTTGCTTGGTCTTATGAGGGTTTGATGGCATATTGAGAAGATATTTTTCGTCATGAGATTCCACTTAAGCCATACACAAAGCCATTCAGATAGAAGCAGAGGCCTATCAACCCAACTCTAGAACCTAAGATGCAAGAGGAGCTAGCAAAGCTTAGAGATGGATGTATCATAAAACCTATTAGGCATTCGACATGGGTTTCAAATTTGGTTCCAATCAGGAAAAAAAATGGGGACATAAGACTGTGTGTAGATTTTAGAAATCTAAATGTTGCTTCCCTAAAGATAATTATCCTCTTCCAAACATGGAGGCAATATTGCACAAAGTAATAGGGTGTGAGCTATTGTCAATGATGGATGGATTTTTTAGGTTATAACCATGTCAAAGTCAAATAATCTGAGTAGTACAAGACAACATTCACTATGCCATGGGGAATGTATGTCTATATAAGAATGACATTTGGTCTCACAAATACGGGAGCTACCTTTCAAAGGGCCATGGATGTGGCATTTGCTGATCTAATCAATGCTATAATAGTGGTATATCAAGATAATCTCACTGCTTATTCCAAAAGGGAAGAGAATCATGTTGGGGACTTGGAGAAGATCTTCATCAAAGCTTTGGAATATGGTATTAGTCTTAATCCTAAAAAATGTCATTTTATTGTCACAGAGGGTAAAATTTTGGGGCATATTGTGTCAAAAAATGGGGTTAGGATAGATCTTGAAAGGGTAGATGCCATAGATAAAATTCCCATTCCCAAAACTGTCAAAGCCATCCAATCAGTTTTTGGCCAAATTAATTTTGTTAGGAGGTTTGTGTCCAAATTTGTTGAGATTGTTAAACCTATATCTAAGGTGTTGAAAAAAGGAGAAAAGTTGGACTGGATTGTTGAAGCTATGGATGCCTCCATATCTGTAAAGAGAGCTATCAAAGAAGCCCCTATCTTGAAGTCTCCTAATTTTAATAAACTATTTCAGATTTTTCTTTTGCCTCATTTCACACCATAGCTGTTGTTATACTACAAAAAAATAATGAAGGTGATGAGCATCCTATTTCTTTTTTTAGTAAGTCTTTGCAGGGGTTAGAATTGAAGTATGATACTATGGAAAAATAGGCTTATGCACTGGTCAAAGCAGCAAAGGCTTTCAAGCCTTACCTTGTTGGAGCTAAGGTAGTTGCTTATGTCCCACATGTAGCTGTGAAGGATATCCTGGTGCATACAAAAGTGACAGGGAAGAGATGTAGATGGATTAATAAAATTCAAGAGCTCAACATGGAGATTCAGAATACCAAGTCGGTAAGAGGACGGGGTCTAGCCATGCTAATGGTAGAAATCAATATTAAAGCAAACCAAATTTGCAGTGTAGAAGGTAAGGAAGAAGTCATAGCAAGTATTGAGCATACTCCTTGGTATAGTAATATAATGCATTATCTGAAACATATAAAGTGCCCTGAAGGGTTGAATGATAATCAAAGGAGAACTTTGAAATTGCAGGCTTCTAAATATGTTTTTTTAGAAGGGGACCTATTCTGGAAGAATAGGGATGGTATATTGTTGTTGTGTCTAGATGAATCCTAGGTAAAGTATGTCTTGAGAGAAATGCATGAAGGGGTATGTGGAGGTCATTATTCTGCTAAGACTACTGCACATAAGATCCTTAGGGCTGGCTATTGATGGCCTATAGTATTTGATGATTCTTTTGCATATGTGAGGAACTGTGAGGCATGCCAGAAATTTTTAGGAAAGTTGAAGTATCAGGGAACATTGCCACTTAGACTCTTAAAGGTAGAAGCGCCTTTTCACCAATGGGGGGTTGATTTCATTGGAGAAATACATGAAAGGTCAAGTGGAGGACACAGATGGATACTGGTGGCAAAAGATTATTTTACTAAATGGGTGGAGGCTGTCCCAACAAAGCAAGCAACAAGCAAGTGGTGATGATTTTTCTGATGGAGAATGTTATAACCAAATTTAGCACCCCATTCAGGTTGATCACAAATAATGGGATGTGTTTTAGATCTAATAAGTTTAGAGATTTTTGCAAAACATATTGCATGAATATTTCTTATTTTTCCCCATATCATCCACAAGCCAATGGTCAAGCATAATCAAGCAATAAAAATCTTTTGAAGATAGTAAGAAGGATGTTGGATACAAATAAAAAGGCATGGGATTCAAAGTTAAGATTGGTTGTATGGATAGATAGGATTATAGTGAAGAAGGAAACTAGAAAATCTCCATTTGAATTGGTGTATGGGAAACAAGCTAGGATGCCATTGCAAAATATTTTGCCACTTTATAATTTCATTCTACAAGAAGACTTGGATATTTCTGATCTGATGGAGGAAAGAATGGAGCAGGTTTTTGAGATTGATGAAGTGAGAAGAATGGCTCAGAAGCATAATGTAAAATTGTAGTCACAAATGAAATAAATTTTTCATAAAAAATGCCAAGGAGAGAAATTTTGAAGAAGATGACTTGGTGTTAATGGGGAAAGGTTAGTGTCAGGAGAAGGGGAAGCCTGACAAGTTTGAAGCTTTATGGCTTGGCCCTTTTGTGATAATTGGTAAATGAGGTGAAGATTCTTATTTCTTGCAGAACACGTATAGAGAGGAGAAGGATTTTCCTTTACATGGGAAATTCCTGAAGCTTTTCTTCTCTTGAGGGTTAGCAAAGGGTACAAGATTGCCAGTGCATGGACAATTCTTAATAACCCTCTTTAAAGTTTTCTTTTTCATGCATAGTAGTTTATGAATTTTGAATGGTCTGGGTTTTCCAGTACATGGACATTCTCAGGTATTCCCTTTTTTGAAATCTTTGCTTTCCTTCCATTTATAGTAGTTTAGGGTCATTTTCACCTTCCATTCTCCTTGCTCTGTTTTCCATTTTCCATCTCCTTCACTCTTTCTTTCTCTCTATCCTCCATCGCTCATTTTCTTGTCCATTCATGTCTTGGTTTGCTCTCCCAGAGTAAACGTTGGATTCTTGTAGTGATTTCACAATCACTCATCCCCAACTGGAGCCACCATTAGAACAAAAATTTCAATTAAAAACCCTAGGGGATTTAACTCTATTTTTTCCATTTCCCTATCTTTTCATAAAAAAAATTCATTTTATTCCTCTTTCAAAATGTTAATATATCATATATTTTACCTTGTTGTTTAAAATATTTGAAAATTTTCTACCATTTTAGTTCATGCCTCTTCACTGCATTAACCATCAAAACATCCATTGTAGTGTGGTGGAGGGTAAGTCTAGCGGTCAATAGGTAGCCACTACTACACCACAGCTAGTCACCAAACAGTCAGTGGTGGTGCAGTAGAAAATGGAGCAATCGATAGAGGGATCACCGCGGTACCGCTAGTGGTCAAGCCAAGCACCATGGTGACTGCGGTAATATTCAATGGTAAGGGGTTAACAATCATCATACCAACTACCGCCACATCGTGGCCGGTCAGAATAGTGACCGCGGTGGTGTGGTATACAACAAGTAGTGAAGCATGGTGGTCAGTGAATAGTTACCATGCAACCACAGGGTGTCAGGAGGAAGATCATGGTGGTGTGGTAGATAGCAGGGGAAGTGACAATAGATGTTAACCCTGGTACCGCACGTAGAAAAGTTAAAGACCGCAGTAGGGTAGTAGGAGGAGAGGAGATGACTAGCGGTTACCCCATGATATCATGAGGAGGCATTGAATAGACCACGATAAGGTGGTAACAGTGAGCAGAGATGACAGTAAATATTGGTACCGCCATACCACGGGGAGATAATGTGAAGATTGTGGTAGAAAGGAACAGTAACCATCAAAGTCAGGCACTGCTATACCATGGCCAGTCAAATGGTTGACCATAGTAGAGCGGTAAATATGAAAGCAAACTTCATGGCAGCACACAAAGTGATAAAATTCAAGGCCATGGGTAAATGAAATATTAAAGACAAGAAAAATTATTAAGGGAAGAAATAAAAGCTCGACTATTGTAGAAATATTTAATTTGTTGAGAGGCAACACAATTAAATATTTTAAATCTTTGTTATAGAATTTCAAATGATTTTACTAGAACAAATGAAGGGTCGTGACCCTTGGATTTGATTGCATAAATCTATTGTAAAAATCAGTTGAGGGGGTTAGAGTAGTGAGATATTTTTCTTAGAAATGAAACTCGGAATGAAATAATGTAAAAAACCTTCTGGAAACAGTGCAATGGAGATGATTTTTTGACCAAATTCCTTTCTGATTATTTCGTTGTGGTGATTTTATAACTAATATTTTTGCTTGGTTCTCTCCAATTTGAAAAATTTCGATCCTTTGAGTTTAAATATTGAGTATTGTTTGATTCATCAGCATGTATTTCTTCACTTTGTGTTATTTTATTTACTGGTGTCTACAAGGCAGAATTAAATTCCTTTGAGTAAGTCATTGTGTTTGTGAGATTTCCTTTGGATTGTTGAAGGAGAGCTAGGTAAGAAAATATTTCAACACCATTTATGCTAGTCATAAGTTCATGAAGTCACATGCCAATCATTAGAGCTTTATCCCTTAAAGTGTTTAACAACATGAATTTTTTTAGAAAGGAAAATATATATGTAATTATTAATATTTTTGACTCCATTGCCCAATACCTGGAAGGAACTGATTTGTCATATCCCAGGGGATAAAATTCACTATAAAAAAAATTATTCAAAAACCTTTCATTTATGTAGGATTAGTTGTATTATCATTTGGTCTATCCATTCCTAATTGCGATTGTGGGTAGATTGTTTAGCAAGAAATTCAGTTCAAATCTGCATGTTTCATATAGGTTCACACGCCTAGGTCTAGCAGAACCTAAAGAGTAGAAGGTTCAATTGTATAATTGGCCTTGTATGTTGTCCAAGAATGTTGTAAGGGCTTGGAAAACTCTTGTTGAAACCTGCATTTTTGAGATCCAATAGGTCCCTCTCATCATTCTAAAATTCTAACCAAGGAAACATTCCTTCATAACAAAATTTCAATCAAGGGCCTACATCTTCATTTTAGAATACCAAGCAAGGGACCATTCCTTCATCACAAAACATCAGTCAAGAACCAACACCTTCATTTACAAACCAAGGACCTAATTTTTAAACCAAAACATAAATCAAGGGTCTACACATCAATTCCAAAACACCATACCACATGCAAACACGACCTTTGGAACAAACCTTAATTCCAATTTAATTCCATTTCAAACCAACACAGATCAATATGTCAACCAAGGTCTCACATCACAATGAATCAATCATAATTCTAATCCAACCTATGACCTTAATGCTAGCACCATGACACCATTTCAAAACAATTCAATATCATCTGTTGAAGACTTCTTGATACAACAAGTGAAAACCCTTCAACAATAGATGAAAAACATGCAATTGGGGACCAAAAAAAAAGACCTATTCCATGGTGGAATAATTCCCCTTTCCATTTGATTTAAATTTATACATGCCACCCTTTCCCCCTAATTTCAAAACACCGCCTCTACCTAAGTACAAGGGGATAGGAGATCCAATAGAACACATTCGACAATTCAACACATCATGTATGGAAGTCTCATATGATCCTACCTATTTAATCAGGCTATTTTTGTGAAGCCTTATGGGGGCAACTCTAGATTGGTTTTCACATCTTCCTCCAAGAATCAGAACATGGGGTGAACTAGCCGATAAATCCATGAATCATTTTGCCTTCAATATTAAAAATGATGTCACCCTTGCAATATTAAGCACAACCAAACAAGAAGAAGGAGAACATTTCACCTCATTCTACCAAAGATGGCGAGGTTCGGTTAGCAAATCCTCTTGTCATATTCTTGAAAAAAAATTGGTCACCATGTTTGTGAAAATATTAATGGAGAACTCATGAGCCAAAATCAAATCCAATTTTGCAGAACCTTTGAAGAGATCCTTGAGAAAGGTGTTCTAAAGGACTAGTCATCATAAATAGAGAAAATACGAAATCCAACAATGACAAGAGAAAATAAGGTCCCAAATTTTTTTTTCACAAATGATGGAGTTTTTGATGCCAAACTGATAACCAGAGGTCCAAACATTCAATTTAAATGTCCCTCCTCATCAAACATACCAACCATGCCAAATACACAGATCCAAAATCAAAACCAAACACTGAATGTTGTCCAAAACAATCACCAACGAAGAGGACCTCCTCATGCAAAAAGAACATACATTCAATTGGGCGAACCTATTGAATCAATCCTTAAAAAAATTTACAATCTAATATCATCTCACTTCCAGAAACCAAGAATTATGAACCTACCTTGATCAAACCTGATTGGTGGAAAGAAGATTAATACTATGAATACCATCATGGAAAGGAACACAAAACAACAAGATGTTGGACACTCAAGAATATTATTCAAGACCTCATTGAAAATGGAACCATATCAGTGGGAGATTCACAAGGAAAAACCAATTTTGATCATGCCATATTAAAGAATCCCTTGCAAGACCATCATAAAGGGAAAGCCTTTAGCTCAGGGAACAACAATAGTGCCAACTATGTCATAGTCAAACACAACTATAGAATTATTACTCTAAACATAACACCCTTTGATGATCACATTACTACTATCACCATAAACAATCCAAAATCAAACTTTGTTGTTGCTACTCACAAAACCAAGATAACTATTCCAAGACCTCCACCTAATTCTCAGTCCAAGAACCAATATAATCTCCTGGAGCAGTTGGGAAAAACTCCTACACAAATCTCTATCTTGGAGATCCTTCGCACTTCCCCACATCATAGAGCTATCCTTGATCAAGCATTGAAAGAAGCATTTGTCCCCACAAACCTAGATTTTAATGCATTTCAGGCCATGGTCGGATAGCTAGCTATGCCACATCATGTCACCTTCTCCTAGCAAGAATTTTCTGCACCAAAATCCGATCATAATGACCCCTCACATCTTGTAGTTTGCATCGATAAATGAAATATTAGACGAGTCCTAGTAGACGATGGATCAGGTCTGAAGTTTTTTTCACTAAAATTAGTGAAAGCATTGGGATACTCTAAAAATTGTATAGACCAAACAAAGAAAATCACTATCAAAGCTTATGATGATGTTAAGCATTCATCCGAAGGTGTCATTTCACTTCCTACAAGAGTTGGCCCAACAATACAAGATTGGATCTAGATTTACATTGCAAGCTTCTCCTCGGTCATCCCTTGATTCATGTTATGAGAGATATTCCATCCACCTACCATCAATGCCTCAAATTTCCACACAATGGCACTAAAATCACTATTCTAGGTGACCCTGACCATTTTCAGTATTGTTCAAACTTAAGACGAATTGTCAAACATCAAGTGGCCATCAATCAAGAGGCCTCACCTTCCACTTAATCTACCACTCCATACCACTACATTGACCCATATAATCTGGTCAAATCATCCAATCCATTCATCGTACCCTCCACACCTAAGATCTAGATCCAAGACAAAGGATGTGGAGAATATAACATGAAGAGTCTCTTTCTCATTGGAAAATTTCCTAAATCACTAAAGTCTTATGGAAAACCACATCCCATGTAGCTTAAGGTCATATTCCATAATCCCCCTACCACCTTCACCAAATGGGGGGAACTTTCCAAGGAATCTCTAGATGATCACATTCTCACATGGTTGTACAAAGAAGAAGACACTCAGTCTAAGAGGTTGCCAGTTGACCAGTATCCAAAAGGGCTCCCAATAATGAAATGACAAGGATATGATGAACAAAGCGGTCTTGGCCTAAATAAAAAAGGGATGATAGAACCCTTGCAACCTTCTAAGTTTATCAAAAATCAAGGATTAGGGTTCATACCTATAAAAGTGACTATCCGAGGTATCAGGTTACCTTCAAGTGAGGTTGTTAATGCTTTAGATGAGATCTAGACATATGAAGACCCTTGGGATTTTAATGTTGATTCCAATGAATATGAAATGGATTCCCTATCCTCCACTACCTTTATGGTCCTAGATAAACTATTTATAATACTTTATGAACCTCCCCTTGACACACAATTCAATCAAATGCTCACAATTGGTTCCTCGCTAAGTCTACCAAACCCTCGTCCAAAATCCCCCTTAAATAAAGAAGAGTGGATTAAACCCTTTTGGGAAACCACTGACGCTACCTCTTGGGAGCCTGACAACTCTATGTCCGTCTTTACCCCTTTTTCCTACACCATGACTCTTGATAACATCGATGATGGCTTACCCCTTGTCTACCCACAACAAATAGATTGGGATCAACAAGACCCACCAAGTTTGTACACTTTCGAGAATGATGAAGCAATCACTAAGTTTATGGGACTTTGGGAAGGAGTACCTAGTGCGGATTATAAGGATGGATTTGCCATAAAACTTGATTATATAGCATATTTTGGTGAGGCTTTCCTATCCTCTAGTCTCAAAAGTGAAAATGAAACAATTAAAAATAGAAAAAGTAAAAATAAATGACATATCCGAAGGTGAAAATCTTTATGAGGCACTCGAGGATGGGGGATTGAACTGTCTCCAAATATATTGAGAGAGATCGTTGTTGCTAATAGAAGAGATAGAAGAGGTGAATGTTGGAACACAAGATAATTCCAAAATCATACAGTAAGCAATATCTTTGACTGACAAGGAAAAGCCCGAGTTCACAATTTTCTTTACAGAAAGACAAGTAAATTTTGCTTGGTCATATGTAGATATGCCTGGATTGGATCTCAAATTGGTTTTACATCTCTTACAACTGCTACCTAATTCCAAGCCATACAAACAAAAGCTAATAAAAATGCATCCACATATTGCACTCCTTGTCAAGGCAGAATTGAAGAAACTTCTAGATGTTTGATTCATTCGTTCTATTGACTATGCAAATTGGATATCAAACCTTGTTCTTATCACTAAAAAAAATGGTCAAATTAGAATCTGCACATATTTTAGAGATTTCAACAAACCTTGTCCCAAGGATGATTTTCCTCTACCAAACATTGACATCATAGTAGACCTCATGGCTGGAAATGAAATGCTATCACCCATGGATGGATTCTCGAGTTATAATAAGATAAGGATTACTAATGAAGATCAACCAAAACCAACTTTTACATGTGCTTGGGGAAATTTTTGTTGGAATGTGATGCCATTTGGACTAAAAAATATTGGAGCTACATATCAGAGAGCGATGACTACAATCTTTCATGACTTTATGCATGTGTTGATGGAAGATTATTTCGATGAACTTCTCTCTAAATCCTTGGAATGAAGTGGACATTTAGCAGTATTGGACAAGATTTTCACACGACTGGAAAAATACCAACTCAAATTAAATCCAAAGAAATGTGTTTTCGGGGTCCAATCAGGAAAAATTCTTGGATACATAGTCTCATGTAGAGGAATAGAATTTGATCCCACAAAAGTCAAAGCTATCTTATAAATTCCACCACCAACCAATATCAGTCAGTTGAGGACGTTACAAGGAAGATTACAATCAATCCGTGGATTCATTACACAATTAGTAGACAAGATCCACCCATTCCAACATATATTAAGAAAAGGAATTCCCTTTAACTAGATAGAAAAGTGTTAGAAGTGTTTGATTAGATCAAAAATTATCTACTGAATCCACTAGTTCTCATGCCTCCAATCAACGAAAAATATTTGATATTATATGGGACAGCAACAATATCAACACTAGATGCATTGTTAGGAAAAAATGATAATGATGGAAAAGGACAAGCTATATATTACATCAGTCACACCCTAGCTGGATATGAGTTGAATTATAGTCTTATTAAGTGAGAATGTCTAGGAGTGGTATTTGCAGCACAAAAATTGAGACATTACATGTTGAATTATAAGACAACTGATTGCAAAAATTGATCCTCTGAAATATCTTCTTAGCAAAGCACCACTAACATGAAGACTAGCTTGATGGGTTATGATGCTAAGTGAATATGAAATTGAGTATGCAGATCAAAAGAAATAAAAGGACAGGTGATAGCAGACCAACTTGTAGATACACCCATAAAATTAGATCATCCTTTGATATTTGGTTTCACAGATGAATCAATCTTTGTCATAGACACACCAACTACATGGAAATTATATTTCGATGGATCTTACATAATTCATGGTTCGGAAGATGGAATTATCTTCATCACCCCTCAAGGAGATTTTATTCCTAAGTCATTTTGAATAACATTCCCCTACATTATTAATATAGCAGAATATGAGGCATTGTTGACAGGACTTTGAATAACAATAAAATGGAAAATCAAGGATCTTCAAGTCTATGGTGATTCACAGTTAGTGATTAAAAAATTTAATGATGATTATGATACTAAGGATGAGAAATTGATGCCCTACAAATGCATGGTGGATAGCTTCAAACTATACTTTGACAATGTTTCTTTTGAACAAATCCCAAGAATCTAGAACAAAGCAGCTGATGCAATGGCTACCATCAGATCTCTCTTGGATATTCCCAATAATGCATCGCAATATGAGTTCTTGGTAGAATAGTTGTTGATCCCTATGTTCGATGTCCCCAAAACCAAAATTGTGTGTGAACTTGTTGTTCTTGATTAACCCTGGTACATAGACATTTATACCTATTTGCATCACCAAATTATACCTCCTATCTTATCCCTTAACCAACGTAAGACCTTTATCTAACAAAAATCTAAATATGTCATCATCGGGGACACCCTTTATCATCGTAGCGTAGATTGTACCCTCCTTTGATGTCTTGAATCAAATGAAGCACAAATAGCCTTACAAGAGGTACATCATGGTATATGTGGAGCTCACTTTGTTGGTCCTACCTTAGCCAAAAATCTCATGAGAATGGGATATTATTGGCCTACAATGGAACATGATGCCTATCACTTTGTGAAGAAATGTCACCAATGTCAGATTCATGGAGATCTTATACATGCACCATCTCAAGAATTGTAGCCGCTTACTTTGCCATGGCCTCTTTATCAATGGGGACTTGAACTCGTAGGAAAAATCCATTCCACCTCTTCCAATGGATATAAGTTTATCCTTGCACCACCGAGTACTTTACAAAATGGATTGAAGACATCCCACTGACTTACATTACTAGTAAGCAGAGAGCCAAATTCATCTTGAATTACATCATTTGTCGTTATGGTATCCCAGAGTCCATCATTACAAATAATGGCTACCCTTTCATATACAAGGATGTTCATGAGCTCTGCGATAAATTCCATATTCAACGTCATTTTTCTACTCTGAATTACCCCTAGGGTAATGTTCAAGCTAAGGCATCTAATAATACTATCCTAAAGATATTAAAGAAGACTGTTAATGACGCTCCAACCGTGAGTGGCATTTACAACTTAACCCTACTCTATGGTCCTAGCGCGCCAGTATTTGTACCCCTACGAGAGCCACACCATATTCCCTTGTCTATGGATCTAAAGTAATACTTCCCATAGGGGTCGAATCACCATCCCTATGAGTCTGTATGAAAGGCCTGATTGATCATGAAGAATTTTGTGTATCTCATCTACAAGAGCTAGGCTTACTGGATGAAAAGAGATAAAATTATTTGACACACTTGCAAGCATATCAGAACCGCCTCCAATAGAGTTGCAATAAGAAGGTTTGTCCTAGAATTTTTGACATTGGTGATCTAGTCCTAAAGGAAAATCCGAAGAATCAAGAAAAATGAGAAAAACTTGGGAAGTTTGAGCCTAATTGGTTGGGCTCGTACATTGTAACAACAATATATGGATCTGGTGCTTATTAGCTTTCTACTCTTGAAGGAGAATCATTGTCTGAACCCATCAACAACATGCACCTTTGAAAGTATTACACTGGATTCTCATAGCATCCCTTAAAAATTGAAAACTACAAAAAAATAGAAAATAAATAAAAACTTAAAAAAATAGTAAAGAGAAATAATTCATCCAAAAGTGAAAACCACTTTTGTGGCGCTTTGTATAAGTAACATGGTGAAAACCTAACAAACAAGCGCCATGTGTAGTCAGTATATGCTCCTCCATCTACTGTAACTCTATTTGGTCTTTCGTCCATTCATAGTTATTTCTCATCCATAATAAATCTTTGTCATCCTTCTCATGGCCTAAAGACTACAGACATTTAGCATCTTTCTCTTTCATATCCACTCGTTGCATTCACCACTTCCCCTCGTACATAGTAAACTGGTCTTATACTTGACTGGGGGAAGTTCCTTGACTTGCATCATCATGGGAAATAATACATGGTATCAGCCCTTTAAAACCTTTAAAATCCATAAAAATCATAAAATGTCTTGAAAAAAATCCAAAAATATCACAAAATTTCAAAAATAAAAAAAAAATCATAAAATCCTCAAAATCCAAAAACATCAAAAAAACTTCAAAACTTATAAAACCAGAGTACAAGTCTTAGTCTTAGTCAGAGTCATTTTTTTTAGATTGGTTAAACTATGTTGTCTCTGTGCATTTTCTATGTAGACAAGGTTCATCTTAAATGGGCCCCTCAGACATTAGGTTTGTCCTTTTAGGTTGTCCAAATAAAATTATGACTCGGTCTTTTGTCAAATACGACAAAGTCAAGTTGTGTTGAACTACGAGGTCTCTATGTGTATAACATAGAAAAGGCCATAAATTGATGAGCCACTGAGGCCAACTAGGTCAGTCCTTTAGGTTTTTTCAAGTAAATGTCTTCTGATTACAACTGAGTCAAAATGGGTATTTCAAAATGTTTCAAATTTTCAATTTCTAAGGGCAACCCATTTCTAATTTTGATCCAAAACATCTCCGAATAAATTTTCATAAAAAATGGAGGTTATCTAATGCATTATTTTAATGCATTACAGTTGTGACAAAGGCATCTAACAGGCTAGTTTACAAAGGAGGTCCTAAAAATGTCTCAACAATGTAAGTTTTGAGAAAATGGGTTTGCTCTAGAAATTTTCTAATGTATCTACGCAAAACATCATGGCTCCAAGTGGTCTTATTTTGGAGTAGAAAATTTTCATCATTTTGTCAGCAAGAAAATTGGTTTTTCCACTTTGCAACTTTAAAATTGTGCAAGATTTAAAACATTTTTGATGTTTTAAATGTTTGGGGGGGATTTGAAAAGCATTTTAAAGGTTTAATAATGAAATATAAGTTGAATTTTTTTCTCAAAAATCCTTTGCCTGCTAGCCCGTGAGTTCAAAAGGATGGGTTTTGAGAAGGGCGTGGGCTGGCACTGAAGCCACTTTTTGGATTTTTTGAGGCTTCCCAAGGCTTGCTTTTGGATTGAATAAGTGTTATATCCCTATTTGAACACTTAGGGGAGGTTTTGGAGCATTCAAATTGAACAAATTAGCTGATATGATGCTCTAAAATGCTCAATTTTTTTTTTACACGCCCAACTGCAACAAAACATCACTCACATGATTTGGGGCGACCCTTTGGTGAAATGGTGGGGCTTATTTCCTGTAGATCCAACAACCAAGGTTCAAACCTCATGGGTTCTCTGTCTACCACATCAAAAATGGAGTTTTCTTACCTTGGTGAAGTGGTGGGGCTTCTTGCTTGTAGTGCCAACAACTGTGGCGCAAACCTTAATTTCTTTTTTAAGGGGGGCAACCCTCTGGTGAAATGGTGGGGCTTCTTTCCTATAGATACAACAACCAAGGTTCAAACCTTGTGGGGTCACTCTCTATTGCGTCAAAAATGGATTTTTCTTACCCCGGTGTTAAGGGGAGGCTCCTTGGTGAAGTGGTGGGGCTTCTTGCCTGTAGTGCCAACAACCGATGCCCAAACCTTAATATATTTTTTAAAGGGGGCAACCCTTTGGTGAAATGGTGGGGCTTCTTTCCTATAGAGCCAACAACCAAGGTTCAAACCTCGTGGGGTCGCTCTCTACCACGTCAAAAATGGAGTTTTCTTACCCTGGTGTTAAGGGGAGGCTCCTTGGTGAAGTGGTGGGGCTTCTTGTCTATAGTGGCAAAAACCGAGGCCCAAACCTTAATATCTTTAAAAAGAAGTGAATCAAGGATTAGGAGAGATGGCGGAGGAGGAGCAGAACCACGAATGCATGACATGTGAATGGGAAATAAGAAAGAGTGAATCATGGAAGTGGAGGGTGAAATGGTGAATGAAGGCAAGAGAGGAAAAATGAATGACACACTCGACAATGGGTATACACAAATGGTGCGTGGGTGGAATAATTTCATCCCAGTTACCAAAACCATGAGGGAGGAAGGAGTGGTGTGAAGAGGAGGGATGATGGTAAAACTTCTTGGAAGGGGAGTAGGCTAGCTGAACCACCTTGGGTTTCCTCAAGGGGTCACCAATCAGAATGGGAGAATGCACACAAAATCAAAGGAACATGACAACAAATAGTTGAGCAATGGGGCCTGAAAGAAAGGCAGAATGGAAGGTTCTAGTTCAACAAGGCAAAAAATGAGGTGAGGGCAGATGGTCTGTGTGGCAATAGGAATCATTATAATAATGAAATATTTGGAGAGCGAAAGGCCTAGGATGAAGGGAGACAAGTGTGAGATCAAGAGAAAGGCAAGGAAGTAGGCTGGAACCCAAAGTCTCCTAGCAAGCCTGAAACTCCTTTCCCATCGATAAAAATTCCTTTAGAACTCAAAAAAATTAGATACGAATCGAAAAAATTAAAATAGTTAGGGATGTTCATTAAATAGGGGGGTGGAAAAGGTGGAACAAGGGAGGTTGAAAGCTGGTGTTTTGATAAATGGGGTAACAAAGTAGAAATCAGTGCATTGGCTAATGACTACTTCCTAGTCATTTTCCAAACATCGGAGGAGAAATGGAAAGCTCTTAATAGTGAACCACACTATCTGAGGAATGCCAAAATTCATTTGATTGATTGGTACCCCAATTTTAACCCGTGGAAGCACATCCTCTAGGAAGGTCCGATTTGGATTAAAATATATGAAATTCCCTTCGAATTTGGGAATTAGGGTTGTTGGAAACAATGGGGAATAAATTGGGTAAGGTGATATCAGTGGATGAAGTTTCAATAGATAGATGTAGGGGAACCTACATTAGAATGTGTTTGGGAGTGAATTCGCAACATGGACTACCTTCAAAAATTGAAATCCCTATTGTAGTAGGATCATGTCGGTTGAAGATTGAAAGAGAAGACCAATTACCCTTATGCCCCTCATGCAAATCCATTACATGTGGGCATCCGGAGTGTAATGGTGTGGTTAAGGCCGATAGGGAAAATAAATACACTTAGAAGCTTTTTAGGATTGGAGGAGAAGTAACATCCACAAATTTGGAATGCACACCTAAGCCAGTAGAACAACATGAGTATGATCCTATTGCATAATTTTGGTTCCCAAATAGGCAGACGGGTGGGGAAAAAGATAAAGGACATAGTCTCTGTTTGATAACATTGGAAATGAGTGGTTGAGAGGTCGTGACCACAGTAGAAGGGGATCAAGAGGATTAACATAGATTCAATAAAAAATGCCTTGTTGGATTTAGAAATAACTGGAATAATGAGCGAGCAAAATGAAAAGCTAGTTGAAGGGGTGGAAAATTTGGGAGCAGTCATAATAGAAGAAAAGAAAGAGGCAGTAGAGAATTAGGATGATATGCCAGACAAAGAACTAAACTCTCTTCTGGAAAAGTCACCTAATTTTAATCAAGCAGTGGGGGACAGTAACAGGGCTGAAATCCCCAGAATGCCTACTAGTGACAAAGAATCGAATCCAATTGAGACCTTTGAGGATCTGGAAGACAATGATTCAGAGCCTAAGGAGGTGGAAGGTCATGAATTTGAGCAAATAGGCATACTTGAGGAAAGGACCATTGAGAAAACCCAATTGAAACTGAAAAAACCAAACATCATGACTAACAAGAAGAGGGTTCCTAAAACTAACAAAGCCAAATTGGAAATGGTTGCTAGTGCTAAAGGCCAAAGGAAGTTAAGAAGCGGGAGGGAGATAGCCCCTCTTGAGGAGACATGAAGGTAATAACATGGAATTCTAGGGGGGGCCTAGAAAATGGTGCATGGTCAAGCACCAAATAGATCAAAGTAAGGAAAAAGTAATTATGTTGCAGGAAACCAAATGGGAGAGATGAGAGGTAGAAAATAAAATGAGAAATTGGAACCAATGGGAAGGAGTCTTTGTGGAGTCAGTAGGGCCCTCTGGAGGATTAGAAGTGTTGTGGAATCCCCTATTCATTCAGTGTATGGCAATAATGGAAAAGCAAAACTAGTTGGTGGTCAGATGTAGGATCTTGAGTCATAATAGGCTCCTAATAGTAGTGAATGTTTATGGACCAACAATAGCTAATGTGAAAAGGGAGTTATGGTCAGATATTGGGGCTTGGTTGCAGCTACAGGATGGATCATAAATAATAATTGGAGGAGATTTTAATGCTACATTGGATAATACTGAGAAGTTGGGTGGCACTCAAACTTTGTCCATAGTACAATTAGATTTCCAAGAATTTGTGGAGGATGGGAGGCTAAGAGAGGTGCAAATAAGGAATGGTAAATATACATGGACCAATCAAAGGAAAGAATTCACTCACATTGCATAAAAATTAGATAGATTTCTAATAGATGGAGATTGGGGACCCTATATACATGTATTTGAAGCTAGTATCCTCCCATTCACTAGTTCAAATCATTTCCCTGTACAAATATACTTAAAGCCATAAGTGCCCAAAGGTGGGATCCCTTTCATATTTGAGCACATGTGGCTTAGGGATCCATCTCTGCATGAGTTAATGAAGACTTAGTGGAATAAATTGAAGGGGGGCAATCATACATATATGTTTCTTCTTTGTCAAAAGCTGGCACATATCAAGAACAAGCTAAAGGATTGGAATAGGGAGTGGTTTGGAAAAATTTTCATGAATAAAGCACAAGTTGAAGGAGAATTATCCAAGTTGAATGAAAAATTCATAGAGAAAGGAATGGATGGGGTAGACTACGACTCACAATTACAACTGAAGACAGAGTTAAAAGAGATTTTGGCTAGGGAGGAGATTTTTTGGAGATAGAAATCAAGGGAAGTGGCTGAAGGAAGGTGCCAAGAACACCAAATTATTTCATAGGACTGCAAATATTAACAAGACTAGGAGAAGCATCACAAAGATATTAAAGGAAGATGGATCAGTTACTCAGAATGTAGAAGAAGTGAACCAAGAAACAATGCAATACTTTCAATCAATTCTCAATGGAGCAGTTGGGGATAATAGAAGAGAAAGGGAGTTATTTCTAAACCGAATACCAGCTTTGGTCAATGATGCAGACAATTTGATGCTCTATGAGCCAATCAATATGGAAAAAGTTAAACATGCCACATTTCAATTGGGGACTGATAAAGCCCCCAGACTAGATGGTTTCTCATCCAGATTCTTTCAATCTTTTTGGGACATCATTGGAACAAAGGTACATTTGACGATCGAAGAGTCAAGAAAAAAATGATGCTTGGGGCTTTCAATAACACTTTCATCACTCTAATCCCCAAGAAGAAATATCCATAGATTTTTGGGGATTATAGGTCAATCTCTCTATGTAACACCATATACAAAATCAAAACAAAGATAATTTCCAACAGACTTAAGAAAGTTCTACAAAAAATCATTTCAGAAGAATAAAGCAAGTTTTCCCCAGGTAGGTCCATTTTTGAAGGCATCATAGTAGCACACAAAAATATTCATACAACTAGGAAAGCAAGGACTCCTAGCATGATCATTAAACTCGACATCCTTAAGGCATATGATTTGGTGGACTGACAATTTTTGGTGGATGTTCTGAAGAAATTTGGCTTCAAACAAGATTGGGTTGACTAGGTACAAGGTTGCATAAATTCACCCAAATTCTCAGTGATCATGAATGGATTGGCACAAGGCTTCTTTGATTCCTCTAATGGGATTAGAAAATGTGACCCCTTGTCACCTTTTCTCTTTATCATCATGGAAGAAGCACTATGTAGAAGCATTTCACACTTAAGGATTGAAGGTAGATGGAAAGGCATTGAGGCAGCCCCGGGATTGGATAAGGTGACTCATAACCAATTCACAGATTTCACTATTTTATTTGGTGAGGGTACTAGAGAAGAAGCTAGATGCATCAAGAATTTGTTGAATGAATACAAGTTGGCCTCTAGACAAAGTGTGAATTGGCGTAAATCAGAAGTATTCTTTTTAAATGTACAACTAATGCTTCAAGGAGATTTAGTAAGAATTTTGGTATTGAAAAATGCCAACTTTCCTAGTAGATTTTTAGGAATGCCTTTATTTAGTAGAATAAATAAAGTTAGCTATTGGGAATCTTTATTAAAAAATTGCAAGAAGAGGTTGGGTGGCTAGAAGGGGAAGTGGCTTACCTGGACTGGGAGGGTGATGATGCTCAAAATGATCCTCTATGCTATTTTGATATATTATATGTCCTACTTGAAGCTACCCACATCAATAGAAGACAACTTGAATCAACTCATGAGAATATTTTTTTGGAGTGGCACTGGGGAATCTCAAAAGCTCCCACTCATGGTGTGGGAAAAAAATTGTAAACCTACTAGAGCAAAGGGGGCGGGTGTGAAACAATTGCACTTAATGAATAAGGCCATGGGTGCAAAGCTTGATTGGTACATGTATCAGAATGGGAATCAACGATGGGTCCAAATATTGTGAAAGAAATACCTGGATTCAGCTGAGGACATCCAAATTTTCACTATCCAAGATTCACCAAAGGGGTCAGTGATTTGGAATTTTATTCTTGAATGTAGAAGCATTATTACTAAGCACATCACATGGGAATTGAACAATGATAGGAGGGCTGAATTTTGAGAGGATTTATGAGAGGTACATCTTTTCCTGATGTCCGTTCCTCATTTGGACTAGATTCAAAGATAATGAAAATAGGTATGGGGAAGGGAAGTTTGTAATTATGTTACATTCTCCAGGGAACATGGAGTGTTCAATTGGCAATGGAATTCTATGGCAGAACTAAATGCACCTTAGGCACAAAAGGATATTTTGGCAGTTATTCTACTACACAGAACTTGGGTGGTTTGAGAGGCAGAGGACAGGATTAGGTGGTGCACTTTGGCAGAGGGAGAATACAGTGTCAAAATATGATACAAGATTGGGGAAGTAATTGAAGAAGATAATCAATGGATGAAAGATCTACTATGGGGGAAGCACATTCTACCCAAGGCTAGTGTTTTTTCATGGCTGGCAATCCAAAAGAAAATCCTAATGCAAGATTGATTGGCCAAAGTTGGAATTGTTGGCCTAGGTAGATTTACTTTGTGTAAGCAACATGATGAATATGCAAATAATCTCCTTATGACCTACCCTTATTTAGGGTATTGAAGGAACTTCCTTCGATCCAAACTAAATTACTCTTTCCCTCTACCTCAGGAGTTGGTATACCGGTTTGTTAGCTGGCCGAGTATCAAGATGCATTATTTATTTGGATGCATCTGGAAAATAGCTCCTTCAATCGTCATCTAGGAAATCTAGAAAGAGAGAAACCGAAGGATTTTTAAGGGTCAGATGATGCCTAGGGAGATTTTGGTTAAGAAGATTGAAGCCTCTATTGTTGAAGTTGTGAATTTGGTAGTAATATCAGTGAATGTAAAGCATAGTACCTTCTCTAACTAGGACAACGAACTGACAAATATATTTAAGGGACTAATGGTTCCAAAACTGATAGGAGGTAAGATA
This sequence comes from Sequoiadendron giganteum, assembly GCA_007115665.2. Classification (NCBI taxonomy): domain Eukaryota; kingdom Viridiplantae; phylum Streptophyta; class Pinopsida; order Cupressales; family Cupressaceae; genus Sequoiadendron; species Sequoiadendron giganteum. The sequence continues at coordinate 31,119,115 of CM021110.1, forward strand.
TCAAGAAAATAGGTAGACCTGTGGATAGGGGTAAAGTGGAGTGCCCTGTGCCCAGGGTGGGTAAAAATAAACTTTGAAGGTGCTTCAAATGGAAACCCGGGGCCGAGTGGGATAGGCTATGTGGAACACAACGAGGAGGGGAAGATTGTAGCAGAACGTCTAGAATATATTGGTGAAGCCACTAACAACATCGCAGAATTTAGAGAAGCACTAGAATTGTGGAAGGAATTAGGGGCGAGAAGAATTCATCTAGAGGGTGATTCACTAATCATTGTGAATGCAATTAGACAAAACTCAACTCCCAATTGGAAGATCAAACGGTGGTTGGCTCCCATCAAGGTGTTTATCGATGATTTGGAAGATTTCCAAATAAGTCATATTTAAAGGGCAGGGAATACATTGGCGGATATGTTGTCAAAAAGAGCCATCTCTGGAGTAGGTTGAGGATAAGTGAGGAGGTGGCAATGTAGTGTTGAGGTGTTCGAGTCAAGCTAAGTAGGAATATAATTAGGAAAACTATCTGTGTAGTAAGTGTCGAAAGTCAATGTTTAGGAAAGTAGTGAAGTGGTATGCATAATAAGGACATATAGTCTGCATCTTTGATACTACAGTGCATATATAACACTTTATTATATTAATATGAATGGGTGTTGGCCCTACCCATCCTTTTATTTAGCCAAAAAAAAAATGATTTACATGATTGCAAATCCATTTGCAACCATTTCTCACACTTTGGAAATGTTTTGAATGTTTTTTAAAAAAATTTCAAAATTCCATTCAAGACAAAAATTCCCAACAATAATTTCTAACGAGTGGCACATGGTTCTTTTACAATTTTTAATTTCCAGTGAAATGGGTTTTATCCAAAGGTGAATATTTTTCACACTTAGGTGAGATTGCAATAGTAAAACTATTTTTACAGGCAGGGTAAAAATATGCACGAGGTTAATAGGTAAAGACAAAAGAATGACAAAGAGAATATATGAGATATTTTCTAGCAAGGAAAATTATTTTCATCAAGTGAAGAGTGCTTGCACAAGAATATGGATATGATAGGGGAATATTTTTAGTTAGGGAAAAAGGGGAAAAGTGCAAATTAGGGATAATGTTTTTTAGTTACAAAGAGACGAGAGAGGAAGGAAAGATGGCAAGAGAAAATCAGATTTGAAGAAGACATGTGGAAAAAGAAGATTAAATCCATAGATCTTTCTTCTATTTATTCTCCTTCTTTCTCTTTTGTACGGTTCTAGAATTTTTCATTTTTGCAATCATGTAAATAGGGTAGTGTTGATTTTTAAGTTGCAGATTAGAGATGTTAATACAATGGTTTGGTTTTATGAATGGGTGAATCAGTGTTTGGAATTACAATGTTATTTTCATGAAATTGTCTTCAGTTTTGTTCACTTCTGGTTATATGAATTGAATACCTTGAGGAGGTTTTGATTCAGCTTTACAGGTCTTCTGTAAATGTATTGTTTGCTCACTAGTCTCTTTCAAGGAAAGAGTTAAATCTCTTTGTTCAAACAGTTATAATCTCAAGTTTTGTATTCAATTCCATACAAATTTTAGAAGATCAAAGGTATTTGAAAGTTGTCTTAATAGTTTTTTATGTGATAGTAATGTTTATTCATTGTTTTCTTCCAAGGGAAGAATTAAAAGCTTTGGGTCAATGTTTTTGGTTTTGGGTGCACAAATTGGATTTGTAAGAAGAGTTTGAATGACAAGATAAGTGAATTTATTAATGCAAGGCATTAACATCTTGAAATGCACTGATTGATTTCCATTTGTTCATATTATTTCTACTATGGTTTCATGTTTGACTTTGTGACTTAGAATCAGGCACTAGTCTATTGAAGGCTTGATGTTTTTCTAGAAACAAATCAAATCATCAAAGTTCTTCTATACCCTCTTTTTGTTAGGTGTAGGTTTTACATTACATTTTCTCTCAGGGGTGAGTAGGTGATATGGAATTAGAATTAAGCCAGTTCTAGATTTGAATCATTTGTATCCTAATTAAATATGTTGAGAGCAATATGATTAAATATAATACTCTATTGAAATGTATAGGAATCCAAGAGTATTACCAAGGTCTACCCACCTAGGTCTTGCAGAGATTGATGTGAAGGGGAAATTTCTTATTTCCTATTAAGTTGGCCAAGTCTAGTGTTGGGGTTGAGCATAAAGTTTGACAACTTTTTAGATCCTAGAATTTTTTTGATTTGGGGCACCAACAAAATGGCGACTCTGTTGGGGATTGAACCTTGAATCTCTGATTTCATAGACCGTTACATCATAGAGTCAAGATTTTGGTAAATCTGGACATTTGGTTCAAATATAGAGAATTTTTATACTTGGAAGTGAGTTTGTTGCAGAAAAATTTCAAAGAAAGAGTGTGACTTTGTTGTTGTGAAAAATCTAGAATGAAAATGCATCTCAAATATCTTTCAGCTGTTTGAAATTATTCCTCTGCAAGGAGGTGGTGACTCTACAAATAATGAACTTGAGAATTGAAGAAGATCTTCAATTATCCAACCAGAAAGAAAGAAACAACTGCTGCAATATCTAGATATTCTTGTTCTAAGCTCAAATCATGTTCCTTATTAGGTGAACAATGTCACTAAGCAAGGAATTATTTGATGAAATTTCAGTTAGGCATTTTGTGAGGAGCATGCTGAATATTATACTTCTAAGTTAGTAATTGCATAATTCTATGTAATGAACTTGTGAAAGCACAAGTAGAGATGTATCACCAATGTAACCATCCATGTATGGTTCCCGGTAATGTAATGTCAAGTCATAATTCCCAGTCATGTCCATAGAGAAGACTGTATTTCTTAGAAAATTATAACCCTCTGAATTTCAGTCATGTCCAAGGTTATCCAAATCCTTTCTCTATTGAATTAAAGTGGTATGTGCTTAAGTTTTATGGGAGGGAAGATAAGGAAGCCATTCAACATGTACGGTCATTTTATGATTTCATGGAAGATAATCATATTTGTGTAGAGGATGCATACATACTTTTTTTTTGTAAGATCTCTTGAGGAGGATGCAAGTGAATGGTTTAGTAGCTTGCCCTTGGAAAGTGTATTTTCTTGGAAGAACCTTAAAATTTTGTGCTTGAGATATTTTGATGAGAGTATGCAGTGTGAGTTCACCCTAGAAGTTGAAAATACATTATGTATGCAGTCAAAGAATGAGATAGATGACGAGTCTAATCTTCAAAATGGATTTAGCTTTTTTGTCCCAATTAATTCATCTCAATGTCTTGCATATGATCAGCTCTAGATACATCCTGAGCTAGTTGTAATTAGTAATGATTCCATGATGCATGTCAATGCATTGTTAAATTTAAGAAGACTAGAAAATATATCACCCAGAGAATTGTTTCTGAGGTTTTAAATTGCAGCTAAGGAAATCCCCAGTTGTTTCAGACTTGAGGAATCTATATGCATTGATTTATTTCTAAAAGCTTATGAACCTAGTTCAGTCCAGTGGACAAAATATTTGAAACAAGAAAGAATTAGTCAAATCCTTGACTGGATTGATATTATTGAGAAGATTAAATCTGAAAATGCATTAGATGTTGAGGTTCATAGAATTGGTGATGAGGATGTTATGTTTGAATATGATGGGGATATATCAGAATATGATAATGTTTCTGAAATTAATGAGTGTGGGGTTTGTGACCAGTCCATAGAAGATGAATGTGCAAGTCAAAGTGGTTCTCACAAGAATCAGATTTATGATAGAGATGAATGTTCAGAAAGTGTGAATGCTACATCAGATTGTGGTTGCATCTTTGACAAGGTTGTTGGAGATTTAAATCCAAATAATGAAAATAGTGTTTGCAATGATGAATCCATTAAATCTTTAGATTGCAATGATGAATCCATTAAATCTTTAAATTACAGTGATGCAGATGAAAACCTTGGGGATTTTAATTTGCAACTAAATGATGTTGGCAGTTTTAATGAAGAATAAGAGAAAGAGGTAGTGGAAGATATGGGAGAAGAAGCATGTTCACTCAGTAGTGAACAAATTTTAGATTTGTTAATCATGGAATTTCAAAGGTATTCACATTTGTGTGGAGCTCACATAAAATTTGACAGTGATTGTATTCCTGATAGTGTCAAGTATGACACATATGTTTTTGATTCTCCCTCCACACTTAAGCCAGTTAGTTTTCCAAGTTATAATGCATATGAAGATGAGAAGCTATGTGAACATAGTGGTGCATTGAATGTTGATTACAAAGATGTACATGTGGATGTGAGCTTAGATTTTAATCAAGTGTGGACAAAAAATGATTGTAAAATTCATCACAATAGTGTTTCAGATCAGGAGCCTTTAATTATAGATTTGCATGACTGTATATTCCTTAATGTGGATAAAAATTATTCTAATTTTTTTTATATGAGCATTGACATTGACTTGATGGAAAGTTCCGAGCATGATTTTGAATCAGGGATACACGTTTTTAGTGAGCTATCAAATGATGATGATACAAGTTTGTGTTGTTTGCATGATGTGGATGTTAAGGATGAGGACATAAACAATGAATATGTAAGTAAAGGTTTATATGAGCATCTTGAATTGTAGTTACCAGAGGTAAATGTGTATGAATCATTCCCTTTTCATACATGTGAAGATAGTTTGCATGATGTGCATGATTTTTTTGAATTTTTTTTTGAGAACCTCTTATTTGATATGCAAACTAGAGATCAGAGTGAGGTCTATAATACTAGTTATATGTTAGAGCATAAGTTTTTTCTTTCTCAATTGGAATAGACTTCCATAAAGTGTGAAAGTGAGTTGAATAATGAATAGTGTTATGTTCAGTACGAGAGTCTTTTGTTAGATGAGCGTAACATGTTTTTGTCACATAAAAACTAGTATTTTCAGATTGTTCATGAGTTTCAAATGCTTAATGATAGTAAATGCACTAACACTATTGAGTGTAGTGGTTGGATGAGGAAGATTAATATGTTGAATTAGTTGGATTCCAAACAGATCTTCAGATTGTCCTCAACAAAATAAAAATCAAATCAAATTTATGACAAAGGTAAGTTGAGGCCTTCATTTTTTGGTGGCCTTGGGCCACCAATCATGGTTTGATTTTTCAAACCAGAATGATAAGGGGTAGAGGTGGATCCTTTTGAATCTGATACCCAATGGAGTAGGCACTTGTTTTGCTCCTAGATATTTGGATCCTTTCTATTCCTACAAGGGCATACATCCCTAATCAGAGCCACTGATGGCACCTTCAAAAAAAAAATATTTTGAAGGCCCATATTATGAAATTCACCTCTACACACTCAGAAGTGCACCTACAGAATGTGCCGAAGTGACCTAATTTGGAAGGTCATAATTTAGTGTCTAATGAATTTCATGTGAAACCCCTTGGTGAAAATATTCATTTGACATATGGTAACATGCCTACTTAGTTTTAGGCCCCCAAGATGAGTTTTGATGGGTCATTTAATTGTCTTCTGACTGCAACTAAGTCAAAATGGGTGTTTCAGAAAGTTTCAAATTTTTCATTTCTAAGGGCAACTCATTTCTCATTTTGGTCCAAAACATCTCCAACTCCATTTTCATAAAAAATGTAGGTTATCTAATGCATTATTTAAATGCATTACAATTGCGGCAAAGGCATCTGGTAGGCTAGTTTAAAAAGGAGGTCCTAAAAATCTCTCAGCAATGCAAGTTTTGAGAAAATGGGTTTTCTCTAAATAATTTCTAATTTCTCTACACAAAAAATCATGGCTCCAAGTGGTCTTATTTGTGAGCAACAAATTTTCATCATTTTTCCAACAAGAAAATTGGTTTTTCCACTTTGCAACTTTCAAATTGTGCAAGATTTAAAGCATTTTTTATGTTTTAAATGTTTGGGGAGGACTTGAAAATCATTTTAAAGGTTTAATAATGAAATATAAGTTGAAATTTTTCTCACAAAGCATTTGCTCACCAACCCGTGAGTGCAAAGGGATGGGTTTTGAGAAGGGCGCGAGCTGGCAGGGAAGCCACTTTTTGGATTTTTTGAGGCTTCCCAAGGCTTTTTTTATGTATTGAATAAGTGTTCTATCCCTATTTTAACACTTAGGGGAGGTTTTGGAGAATTCAAATTGAAGAAATTAGCTGATATGATGCTCTAAAATTCTCATAAATTGTTTTACAAGCCCAACTACAACAGAAAATGACTTACATGATTGCAAATCCATTTGCAACCATTTCTCACACCTTGTAAATTTTTTTAATGTTGTTTGAATGTTTTTAAAAATTTCATTCAAGACAAAAATGCCCAACATCCATTTCTAATGAGTGGCACATGGTTCTTTTGCAATTTTTAATTGCCATTGAAATGGGTTTTATCCAAAGGTGAATATTTTTCATTCTTAGGTGAAATTGTAGTAGTAAAACAATTTTTATAGGTATTGTTAAAAGATGCACATGATTAACAGGTAAAGACAAAATAATGACAAAGAGAATATATGGGATATTTTCCAGCAAGGTAAATTATTTTCATCAAGTGAAGAGTGCTTCCATGAGAATATGGATATGACATGGGAACATTTTTAGTTGCAAAGAGAGGAGAGAGGAAGGACAGATGGCAAAAGAAAATCAGATTTGAAATCGACATGTGGAAAAAGAAGATTAAATCTGGAGCTCTTTCTTCTTCTATTTATTCTCCTTCTTTCTCTTTTGTACATGTTCTGTAATTTTTCATTTTTCCAAGCATGGAAATAGGGTAGTGTTGAGTTTTAAGTTGCAAATTAGAGATGTCAATACAGTGGTTTGGTTTTATGAACAGGTGAATCAGTTTCTGGAATTACAATGTTATTGCCATGAAATTGTCTCCAGTTTTATTCACTTCTGGATATATGAATTGAATACCTTGAGGAGGTTTTGATTCAACTTTACAGGTCTTTTGTAAATGTATTGTTTTCTCACTGCTCTCTTTCAAGGAAAGAGTTAAATCTCTTTGTTCAAATAGTTATAATCTCAAGTTTTGTATTCAAGTCCATACAAATTTTAGAATATAAAGGTATTTGAAATTTTTCTTCACAGTGTTTTATGTGATAGTAATTTTTATTCATGGGTTTCTTCCAAGGGAAGAATTAGAAGTTTTGAGTAAATGTTTGTGGTTTTGGGTGCACAAATTGGATTTGTAAGAAGAGTTTGAATGAAAAGATAAGTGAATTTATTAAGGTAAGGCATTGACATCTTGAAACACACTGATTGAATTCTATTTGTTCATATTATTTCTACTATGGTTTCATGTTTGACTTTGTGATTCAGAATTAGGCACTGTTCTATTGAAGGATTGATGTTTTTTTCTAGAAACAAGTCAAATTATCAAATTCCTTCTATACCCTCTTGTTGTTAGGTGTAGGTTTTACATTAAATTTTCTCTCAGGAATGAGTAAGTGATATGGAATCAGAATTAATCTAGTTCTAGATTTGAATCATTTGTATTCTAATTAAATATGTTGAGAGCAATCTGCTTAAATATAATACTCTACTAAAATGTATAGGAATCTAAGAGTATTACGGAGGTCTACCCGCCTAGGTCCTGCAGAGCCTAAATTGAAGGGTAAATTGGTTATTTCCTATTAATTTGGCCAAGTCCAATGTTGGGGTTGAGCATAAAGTTTGGCTATCTTTTTAGATCCTAGCATTTTGTTGATTTGGGTCACCAACAGGTCCTATCACTTGTCTTTTATCAAGATACATCCTTCTTGATATTAGACTTTTTCAAAATAGTTATTCACCTTAAACATGATATTTCTTTCTTGCAATTAGGTACCATGTCAACACTTGTCACTTGGTCAACTATATCATATGTGTCCCTTGCCTTAAACAGGATGTGTATTTCTTGAAATTGAGTATCATCACATCGCTTGGTCAAATCAACAATGAAATAATCAATCTTGTCAATCAATCTTTCCTTAATTAGGATGCGTCTTTCTTTAAATCGAGCGCAATCACCAATCTTGTCAACTTTATGAAATCAATCAATCTTGTCACCTCAGTCAATCAATCTTGCCTTAATCAAGATGTTTCCTTCCTAAAACCAGACACAATCAATCAAATCAATTGGTCAAACTTTGTCCACTTATCAATTAATTCTTTTCAAACTTATCAAATCAAATCTTGGTCATCTTGGTCAACCTAATCAATCATATCAAACAATTTTATCAAAACTATTGGAAAACACTATCTCTTTGGAAAACACTTTGTTGATCTAGATTTGTCTTACCTTTTTGATTGGTTTCAAGTCATGTGACGAGTATCCTCTAGGATGTCCTTTTAGTGGATTTAGAGGGATGATGATGGATCATGGACTCTTTTCTTTGTTTGTTTTTTTTGGTTTGTCTTGGCAAAAAGAGTGGGATAATTGGATCCTTACGATGAGTTGGGGCATTCCTTGTCCTTTGGCTCTATATTTTGAACTACTTGTCTCTCATAAATGGTTACCTTGTATTGTGAGAAGACAAAAATAGATATCCAACCATGCAGCTTAGAGTCAACAAAGTAGAATTAATGCAAAAAAACAAGCAACATCTCATTGAGTATAAAAGACTTACAATTGGCTCATTGGCATGTCACATGAAAATTATAAATATAAACTAGCTCATAGGCTGCCACACGTTTATTACAATCTTACATGAAAGATATGACAACTACGATCACTCTACTACCCTACTACTATCCTCATATGACTAGTTCTTAACTATCTTTTATTCACTATTGATTGAATTTTTCTCCAAACTTTATATAGGTGTTAATATATCAATTCCAAACTTTAGGAATTATCAACATTAGCCCAAAGTGTCCCAAAACTCAATATATTGCAAAACATGTAGGTCAACTGAACTCATTTAATGAAGTATTGGATGTTAGAGAAATTGGATGTGGTTCCAAATTAGAATGCCTTTGGCCCTATACTATCTTAAAATATATTGGGTTGTAAATCACAAGGTACAAAAGGGTTCCACAAACTTCACCTGATGAACTATATGTGGACTATTTTGATCTAAGACCTTCTAACAATGATAAATTTTCGCACTCTGGTCCAAAACTCTTGAGATCAGGGTATATTTTTTTTTTATAAATTTTAGAACTCTAGTTCTCTATTACTATGCATAGTGAGTTATGTAGTGAAACATAGTAGTATTCTCTAGGATTCTTCTACATTAGACATCCAAGGTTGTTTGAAAAGTGAGTCTGAAACTTTGTTGGTGCTAAGGAAAATCCAAGTTTCTCTACCTCAGTGTGTGAAATCCATAATGATTCTTCTATTGGTCTTCCTTTCCACTTAAATAGGTATTCTCTATACTCCCTATTTCTAGTATTGTGTCCAATTCTATTATTCAAAATTTTCTATCCGCTACTATAATTTTTGTAGTAGTTTCTCTTTTAAAGAAAATTTTGCAATACTGTCACTTGATTGTCTTTCATGGTATTGAATGCAATATTAAATATAAGTGATACACTAGGTGATTCAAATAACTCAACCTCATAGGTGTTTCCTAAATCAAACTTACTGAGAATATTACATGAACCAAACTTCTTCCTTTTCAGCTTGTCATATGTGCCCACAAGAAAACTTTCCTTCTTGATATATACCATGACTTCATCACCATAAAGGAATATGTATGTCTCCTCTTTTTATATGTATGTTATATTTAGTTGTTCATTATCTCCAGGTGCTTCCTTACTTGATTGTGTATTCTTTTAGTGTATCTTACAATTTTTTTTGCCTCTACATTCATTTTATCTTCCTTATTGATGTCTTAGAGTTTTGATACTCCTTTAGGTTGTAATCTAGTCGCAATCTCAAATGATGTCTTCCATGTAGTTCTATTCACTAATTTGTTGTATGCAAACTCTTCTTACAATATCTAATTATATCCTAATTTTCTAGCTTATTTCTCACTAAGCATCACATAAGTTTCCCAAATTTTGATTTACCACTTCATTTTGTCCATCAGTCTGTGGATAAAATGTTGAATTGGATTTTAGGTCACTCTTCATCTTCTTCCATGTAATGTTTTCTAAAATTATTTGAGGAACTTTATGTTCCTATCTGAGACTATGCTCTATGGTAATCCATGCAATCTTACGCTCTCCTTGAAAAATAAGTCTACAACATGTACAACATCATGGTTCTTCAACTAACGATGGATACAAAAATAGTGTTAGATTGATTGCACGAAAGATGAGTTGGCTGGTTACTCCTCAAGATGATAATAAATTTAAATGAAAAGTAGTAAAACTAGCAAACAAGTATACCTTTTTTATCTTCCAATCCACAAAGTGAACTGATCAATTTTTGGTGTATTTTCCTAAACCCCAAATTCATTCAACTATCAATTTTCAAAGCATGTTCACAAATTCATGACATATTCACTTAAAATCATGGCCTAGTCTATAAAAAATACATTTGTCGAAGTATGAGCATATTCGTCAATCCATAAAGCACTATCACCAATCCAAAGATATATTCATTGTTTGCACCTACAATACATGAAATACTAAAACAACAAAAAAAATTCTAGTCGACCACCTTGGTTTATGTCATACCATGGTGTTTGTGTTCCATTTGTGACAGTTTTGACACCCAATGATGATAGATATAAAAATGTAAGCATTAAAGTTGGTTCCCTTATCATTTTGTGTCTATCTTCTTTCCCCTTTTTGAGCTAACATCCCATCTCCCTTGTCTTTTCCATGCTAACATACATACCCTCCATACTAAAATTTCTTCTATAATTGATCCTCTAGTTATATATTCTACTTTGAGAGCACATTCATGTTCTGTGAACCCTCCTTTCCTTTTGAGGTGGCATACCATAACCCTCCTGGTCATCCTTCCCCTTTCTCTTTACACTAGGGCATATTTCAAAATTAATTTTTTTTTACACAACGCAATGAACTGCATTATGTCAAATTGGGCCAAAATGTAGACATTGAAAAATTTCCTAAGTTTGCAAGTGTCATTTTTCTTGGTCTCCATCTCCGAATAATTAAAAAAATTATAATTATTTGATTATTTTTTATCATATTCTTCAATTAATTAAATATTTTTCAATTATTTAAATAATTCACTTTCTAATCTTTATTCTATCCCGATCAATTAAATAAATAAATTGTGCCCTAATCCCCCTCTTCTTCAATAAGTAAATGAATTATCATTTAATTATTTCTTTATCGCCTTTTGTATATAGATAAATGATTACCACTAATTATTTATCTATTCATGGTCTTTTAATTTTTTTATAGTTGCATAATTATCAAAATTATTTAACTATCCCTTGCCATTTCCCCTATTGAATAATTAATGTCACTTAATTATTTAATGGTCCATTTTCATCTCCGCCATTTAATTAAATTGATTAATTTAATTAAATGCTCCTTTTTCATTTTCTCCAAATAAATAATTTATCTTCCACTTGTCAATTTCCTCCATTTTCGAATAAATTATTTATGCACCTCTTTTGGTCAAAAGTATGTCATGTTCATGGCCTCTATTTTTCTCATAGTTGTCTCTATCATAAGCCTTCATGGTCTGTCATAGCCATCGGTGTCATAGCCTTCATTGCCCACCTCTTTTTGGTCCATCAATTTTCCAACATTGATCAGGGCATCTTTCTAGAAACTTGATCTTGACCCTTCATTTTGTAACCTTTGTTTCATTCATTATAATCCGTTGATCTTAGAATCTTTCTAGAAAATCAATCTCGTTCATTATTTTGAATGGTGTTTATAAAAGAGACCATTCTCCTCCATTTCTAATTTAATAGCCATTATCTCCAACTTTCTTGCTTACTATTTGCAGGTATTTACAGAACTTCATCAACAAATCTAAGGGTAATATTGGCATAAAAAGAAATAGAAGAGACAAGGGAAGTGAATCAAATTCAAGCATGGGGAGTATTTTAGTTTGATGCTTTCATTTTACTCATGCATTGTTTGTATTCTCTTGTTTCGATTGGGGTTTTAGCTTAAAAGTGTTGGATGTCACTCATTCTAGGCTAGGAAACGCTTGGGGACCACCTAAATGGGTAAATTAGTCATGGAGAAACCCTCAATGACCCAACTAGACTCAACAACAATGGTATCCTCAGAATCCTTCTCCTCGATGGAATCAACACTGGTCCAAGGAGGATGCCTAATCAACAACAAAAAATTTTACCGCCTCCCCACAACACTCAACAAACTGAGCAAGTTAATCAACCCCAAGAACAATTGTCAAAATTCCCGAGTGTACTCTATGAAACATGATAATGTAACTGGAATTAATGCTATACATTATGGAAATCTACAACTAAGATCTGGAAAGCCACTTCAATTGCTAACTATTGTTGAGATATTGGATGAGCCTATTAACAAATTTTTTGAGGCCACAAAAGCAACTCCCATATTTTTCAAACCAACCCCGAAAATTGCCTAGGACAAGACCTTTCTACCACCTTCAGCTGGAGCTAATTCCGACCTACCTTAGGAAGGGGAGGGTCAATCTCCAACTAAATTTTTAAACAATTCACTTGCCAAAAACAAGACCCAAGCACCTTTTTAGGAGTGACTTAAACAAACTACTATCAAAGGTACTCCAAAAATGCCCTCATCCATCGAAACTGCGTTGATACAAGAAATCAAACAGTTGCAAATTGAGTTTCCTTTACTACAAGTGATTAAGGATACTTTGGAGCTAAACCAACTGATCAAATAGTTGTGTATCAAGACTCTAGGGAGGAAACCAAAGAAAATAAAAACTATCCACATAAATGGTTATTTGGCTGAATTTTTGGCTGGAAAGACTATTGCACCCAAATACGGTGATCCAGGTAGTCCATTGATAACGTTAACAATCAATAAGTGGAAACACCTAATGCATTAGTAGACTTGGGAGCAACCATAATGTAATGATTGTTGATGTAATGGAAGAGTTACGGTTTATTGATTTCCAGCCCACAATTATAGTCTTACAAATGGAAAATCAAGCCATAGCCATTCCCAAGGGTGTCCTTGAGAATTTTCTTGTCAAATTCGATGGATGGGAGTATCCTGTGGACTTCTAAGTAATTCAGTCTCTTATACCAAAAGACAATTACCCTATAATCCTAGGGAGACCATGGTTGGCAATGGTTGTAGAAAAAATTTATTGTATAGGGATGGAGGAATGACCATTTCATATGGTCCAAATATCAAACATTTATTCTTGTATCATCTTGCCAAGCCTACTGAATCTAATAAAGTATGGGTTGATGAACCAAAAGGTCCCAACGAATAGTAAAATTTAGCTTCACTGGCCATGGTAGTCATCAAACAACATGGTGAAGAATTGGAAGATGAATTAGAAAATAAATGGAAAATATCACCATGGATTCAAGTGATGTGGAGATATTGGACGTAGAAGAAATCTGAGGATAACGCATCAACATAGGCCACACTAAATTTGATAGTACCAGTTTCATGGGATTGCCTTGTCCTCTGGAAAGAATCATTCCAAAACTAGAATATTTCTTTGAAGATATTTCTAGACTTCATAGGACCATACCTCATAGCTACCCCCTTATCACCTTGACAAGACCAAAGTATACTATTGCATCTAATCATTGGAGTGTTAAATCCATTATGTTGCTGCCAGGAAAAACTTTGAACATTAATAGCTGGTTGAGTGAAGCGAAAGAACATAAATTTTTTGATGTCCTGGTGAATAGATCTAAAGCCTTTGCTTGGGACTACATAGATATGATAGGAATAAACCCAAGTGTGTGCACTCATCATATCTACACTAAGAATTTTTGACTTGTTTTCCAACCCCAAAGAAGACTCAATCTTGCCTTGAAAAATAATGTTAAAACTGAAATTGAGAAACTCCTACAAGTAGGGTTTATTTATCCCATTTCTGACAGTAAATGGGTTTCATCGTTGGTTATGGTTCCCAAAAATAATGGGAAATGGAGAGTATGCATAGACTATAGGGAACTTAACAAGGTGACCCACATAGATTATTTTCCCCTACCATTTTTAGACCAAATTTTGGATAACTTGGTAAGGATAAAATATTTCTCATTTGTGGATGGATTTAGTGGGTACAACCAGATACAGGTGGTAGCAGAAGACCAAGATAAAATAACTTTCACATGTCCATGGGAGAAATTTTCATATTGATTTCTACCCTTTGGCTTGTGTAATGTTCCTGCAACATTCTAGAGAGCCATCCTAACTATATTTTCTAAGTTAGTAAATGAGTGTGTGGAGGTGTATATGGATGACTTCACTGTGTACGGTTCAAATTTTGATGAAGCTCTTCAAAGTATAGAAAAAGTGATGAAGCAATGCGAGGATCATCATGTGTCCCTAAGCCATGAAAAAATGTCTAATAATGGTAGAAAAAGGAATAGTGTTGGGACATCACATCTCGATTGATGGAATAAAAGTCAATCCTAAGAAAATCGAGGTGATACAACAATTGGTCACCCCAAAAACCTAGACTGATGTTAGAAGTTTCCTAGGGCATGCTAGATACTGTAGAAGATTTATAGAAAACTTCAGCAAAATTGTAGCTCCTATGTTTTCTCTTCTCCAAAATAATGTGGATTTTACCTTAGACACTTGAGTGTCATTCATCATTCAAAATCATCAAGGAGAAGCTTATCTTGGCTCCTGTCCTTCGTGGACCTAATTGAAACTTACCATTCTATATTTATGTTGATGCATCTGTTGATGCTATTAGAGCGGTCTTAGGATAAGAAGATGAGAATGGAGGGCATTTTGTTATATACTTCATTAGTAAGAATCTGACTCCAACATAAAGAAATTATACAACGACAGAGAAGGAATTTATAGTTGTAATACATGCAATTAAGAAATTTTGACACTACATTACAGGATATAAGGTAATAGTGTATACAGACCATTCGGCCATAAAATACCTCATGACTAAACCTGTGGTGAATGGGAGGATAATCAAATGGTTGTTGTTTCTCTAGGAATTTAATGTGACAATTGTTGACAGACCACGAAAAATTCAATGTAGTTGTGGATTTATTATCCCACATCAAACAAGATGATGGTGAATGTGCTCCAATACAGGATGAGTTTCCAAATGAGAATTTGTTTTCCATCTCGACTAAAACTCCCTGGTTTTCCAATATTCCCAACTACTTGGCCACCTCAGAAGTACCACCTATTTTTACGTCTAAACATAAGAAACGCCTTATAAGAGAAAGCACCCCTTTCAAGTGGATTAATGGGATATTATTTCAATGCGGCTTGATATGATTCTGCGTCGATGTGTTAGGGTAGACAGAACCTATAGTATCCTAAGAGCTTTCCACGATGATCCTTCTGGAGGACATTATTCTATAAATAGAACATCCCATAAGATCTTAGGTGAAGGAAACTACTGGCCCGCTATGCATACGGATGTCAAGAAATATGTCCACCATTGTGATGAGTGTCAAAGGGTAGGGAGACCAACAAAATCTAATGAAATGCCCCTTCAACCCCAGGTAGTCCTTGAACCATTTGAAAAATGGGGATTGGACTTTATTGGTATAATAGATTTGACCTCACAAGGGAAAGAGTACATTCTGGTCTACATAGATTATCTGACTAAGTGGGCAGAATTTCAAGCTCTACGAATTGCTAGGGAGGATCAGGTAGTTGATTTCCTCTATAATAAAATTTTCCTTAGGTTTGGGGCTCCTGAGACAATCGTCACAAACCAGGGTCCTTAGTTCATGTCTAAGGTTTTGTTATCCTTCACCGACCATTTCCAGATTAGTCATAAGAAATCATCACCCTATCACCGTCAAGCAAATGGTTAGGTGGAAGTTACTAACAAGGAGATGAAAAAAATCTTAGCGAAAAAAAGTGTCATCAAGAAGAAAGGACTGGGCTAAAATACTACTTGAAGTTGTCTGGGCTTAAAACATGACGTGGAAGTCAACCACTAGTTTTAGTTCATACGAGTTGGTCTTTGGAAAGAATCCTCTCTTACCCATTGAATTTGAACTCCAAACATTGAAAAAAACCATCGATTTAGGCATAGATCTTAAATGATCCCAAGTAGAGAGATTTTTGTTGCTTAGTGAGTTGGATGAGCTCCAATTGGATGTTGTCCATCAAACTGAACTGGTGCAACAACAATGCAAATTCTAGCATGACAAGCATATAAAAGAGAGAGAGTTCCATAATGGGGATTGGGCCCTGTTATTTGATTCCAAATACAAAGATCATGAAGGAAAAATTAGAACTCATTGGCTCAGGCCATATGAAATTTCTGAGGTATTTTCAAATGGATCAGTACAACTTAAACCCATCGATGATGATACCTAAATCCTCCTAGTCAATGGACATAGATTACATATCTACCTTAAACCAATCAACAAAGAATAATTCACAAAAAATGGTAGAAATGTAGGGATAAATCCAATGCATTGACTCTGTTACTACAAATTCAATATAATTTTTATTTTTGTTTTTTTAATAATAATAAAAAAAGCGCATGTGCATAAATTTTTCTTCAAAGCATTTTTTCAAAAAATTTCATCCTTTGGACTTGGCTAAATTTCATTTCTATTTTCGCAGGACTTCATTTTTCATTATAAATAAATTTTGGCACACTTGGCTGTGGTGCTCTTGAACTTGTTAGTTTGGTTGTTGCGATGCTCTGGAACTTGTTGGCTCCATCGCTGCTATGCTCTAAAACTTTCACAACTCATTGGTATCATTTCTCATTTTTCTCTTGCATTCTGGTACATCTTTCGATGATGTTCTGGAAAGTCAAAATCCAAGTTGTACATTTTTCTTTCTTCTTTCAGATGCATCCTCCAATGATGCTCCAAAAATTTTCTTGTTGAATTCTAGTTGGATCTTTCATCGATACTTTAGAACTTTGATGTTCCTCCTTGTTGGTGGTATCTTTTGATGATGCTCTAGAAACTTTTGGTTGCTTCTCCTACTGCATCTTTTGATGATGCTATGGAAAAAAAAATTTTGCTACTCTGGTTGCATCTTATGATGATGCTTCAAACATTTTGTTGTTGTGTTCTGATAGCATCACCCACTAATGCTTTAGAAATTTTCCCATTTCACTTTTTGGCTGCATCTCCCAGCAATGATTCAGAACTTTGTAAATTATTTTTCTTTTCCAATGCTTTGATTTGTCCAAAGTTTCACACATGCTCATTATCCAAATTTTCACACATTTCCATTTTTCCCCATAATATCATATCCTCTCATAATAAATAAAAATATTATGATAATATTTTCATCATAATGAACTCTATCATTAATTTTTGTCCTGTCCATCTCATAATAAAATTGCCGCCACCCTCACCAATTGTACCACTAACCTGTTACATCAACAAAGGTGATTGGAGTTCAAGTTAATGACAGGATATAAAACAAGTATATTTTTCACTTAAATTTAGTAATTATTTTGAATAAAGGTTAATTAATTGGCACGAGTCCTTTCCTTTCCTAATTTAGTAAATTGTGCCATTGACTGATCACTTGAAGTATGGCTACACTTCTTCATTTTCCCATACATAATTGTCATAATTATACAGTAGAGCTCAATCAAGACAAATTAATTATTTCCCTCCATTGGTTGTGTCAAGACTATATTCTCTTCCTTTTCCAGTTCAATTGCTTAAACCAAGTATTTTAAAAGTATTTTTGTAGAATTGAGCAGAGGAATCAAGGAAGAAAATATGGGAGAAGCTAAGAAGAAGTTTGAACCAACTTCAATAGAAAAATTGCTAGCATGAGGCAACATTGCAAATCCATTTCAGAAAGTAGGGTGGCATGAATTCATCAAGAAGTTTGAGGGATATTTTGAATAGTTGGTGAAGGAATTTACAAAAAACTTTACAAACAGGAAAACTATGGTACGTGGCAAGCTTTTTCAGGTAAGTTCAAAGATTAGCTTCCGTCTCTCTGGTCTTGAGAATAGGGGTGTTAATTTAACTGAAATCACACAAATTACTTATCAGAGGATGGTAGAAATTTTCCGTAGGGAGGGTCAACCTCAGCCTCTAGTAATTATAAGTACTAGGGGACAAAACAAAGGATTCCAAAGAAAGTCCATTCTTGAACCTTGGAGAACTGTCATAGTTTGGATAATCAAGTACTTCACTTGTGAAGGGAAAGTAGCTACGATAGTAGATCCCCCTTATCGGTTGTTGAGGTTCCACAAGAAAGGTATTCAAACTTTGAAGCATGTGTTTCATGGACCCATAATGCACATTATACTATGGGAATATTTTTGTGCTCTTTATAGCCTTCAAAACCAAGACCGTGAAACTTATGATGGTCTAGTGAATGCTATTCTTGTAGATAAGCTTCATAAAGTGGGAATTCATAGGTCCAATCCCTAGTGGAAGCACTAGAAGTGGTACCCAAACACCTCTTTCAAGAATTAGAATCCTAGGCTTGGTTATATGTGGCTTTCACCACATTTTTCGATTATTGAAAATCTGAACCAGAGGTGGCTTCTTCAATCTTCCACTCTTGTCTAGCAAAAATATTGTCAGCCACTTGGTATATAAGTGTTGATCTGAAAGTTTCCCACTTTTCTTGGTGTAATATTTTCCAAGGCTTGCTTGTGGGGTCTTGGCTTGTTCACATGGGGGTCCAAGACCCTTGGTGCCCTTTCTATGGGCAAGTTTAGTCACTTAAGCATCTCTTCTAGTTTTGTACTAGAGATCATCAATTTTGGAATTGGATTCATGAATTTTTTCGGCCTTTTAGACTAGAGCCCTTCTCCTAGCATATGGTTCTGCTAGGAGATTCTCCCAGAATTCCTACTAAGTATACCAAGCTTTGGCTCACTTTCAAGGTGGAAATCCTCTTCAATATCTAGAAAGATAGAAATTCCTGCATATTTTCTAACACCCAAATTGATAAAAAAAATTATTTATATTCTAAAGCTACTATTTGCTCTAATGTGATCTTGTAGATACAATTTCAAGCCAACAAGGTTGCACTTGAGGTGACTCACCTTCAGGTGCTTTTGGATCATTGGGTAAATGCCTCATGTACTGTGGCTTAGGTGTCAACTTCGTCCACTTCCTCTTGAGGTCAATTGCCCTCTCGGGGTTGGCAGTGGAGTGGCTCTGCTCGCCCCCACTCTCAACTTCCTCTTCGACATAGTTCTCACCCTCCTTGACGGTCTCATTCTCCTCCTCTAAGAGCTGGCAAGGGGCGGCCCTTTGGAGGAGTGGTTGAGCAATGGTGGTAGTTCTAGGCGACCCTCTGATACTACTCCTATTGGCGGCTCTAGTTGGCCAGACTCTAGTAAGTGGTTTCAGTGTTTGGCGCTTGCAATCTCACCTTGACATGAGGACAAAGATAAATAAAAAGATGCTAATGATGGTTGGGGTTCTCCTCCTAACATCACTCTAGACCCTGTTGATGTATGGGAGAAGAACTTGGATGAAAAATACCGTCCTAGCTTTGCTAGTACTACTTTGGCTGCTTAATAGCTTTTTTTATTTTTGTAATCTTGGACTTTTGGGCTAGGCGCATGTGAATGTTGGTTTTTTAGTTTTTTGGGCTAGGCTCATGTGATGCTTGTGGTGTGCCTTCTTACCACCCACCCTTTTTTTATGGATGTGTATTTTAATCTTTATAATTAATATATCTTATTGCTTATTCATAAAAAAAAGATCATTTGCAATGAGGAAGAGTGGAAATTGTGTCTTTGGAATGTGTTTGAGATTTATAGAAGATCTACAAGCATTATCTTTGTAATCTGGTAGGATTGTTGTTCTACCCATTGAATTGTTTCTTTTGGGGATTGGTGCCTACATATATAATAAGGGGTTAGTTTCTTTGGTAGGTTGGAGCCTACTTTAGATTGTAAAATTAACTTGTGTATTTTTCCAATGTGAGGCTAGATTTGGATAGTAGTTCCAAATAGCTATTTTTACTATGGTTTTCCCATCTTGGGTTTCCATGTATATCTAGAATTCTCTTGTGTGCATTATGATTTTATGTTTTAATTTCTTATGTGAGGTTAGTTGTGAAGAATAATATATTATGATAACCATAAAAAAATTAGGAATTTTGAACTGATTAGATCTACTAATTCATCCCCCCCTCTCAGTAGATTGTTTCCCCTTCAATTGGTATCAGATCCAAGTTCCTTTGAAGAAGCCTCATAGATTAAGGTAATTCTAAGATGGCACACTCATTTGCTTAGGAAGGATTCTCTAGAAATAAAGCACATTTGTTTGATGGATCTAATTTTGCATTTTGGAAAGTTAGGATGGAGTCTTATTTGATGGCTCTTGGAATGGTTATCTGGATGTCAGTGATAGGGATATGATATTATTGAAAACCCTCCTAGGGATCAAGCTGGAAAGAGAGCTTGTGAAATTAATGCTAAGGCAAGGAATGTATTTTATGTGGATTGACTAACTTTGAATTTGTGAAAGTGATGTAGTGCAAAATAGTGAAGGAAATATGGGATAAAGTAGAATCCATCTCTAAAGGTGATGACAAAGTCATAGAGGAAAATCTGTAAACTTATAGATCTCAGTTTAAAAGCTTGAAGATGAGAGAGGATAAAAATAATGCCACATTCTTGCTCTGGGTTGATGAAGTTGTTAAATCTATCTGATGTCTTGGAGATTAAATTACACAGTGGAATACTGAAACAAAGGAATTATTAAACACTTCACAAAAATAATAACATTGAGAATACAACACAAGATTAACATGGATCGCCCAAAATTCGGCTATTCCCACCAAAAATAATCCCTTTATTATTTAATGTCTAGAAATTTAATTACAATGATCATATAGTAATAATTGCAACTTATAGCAACATATTAAAATGTTTACCACTGCCTTGTTTGCTTGTGCATTGTGTTATGTGCACCTTAAGAAACAACTTATGTTTTCTTTGTTACTACCCACACATTGTCCCATGTGACCCACAACATCATTCCACCCTCTACTCACACCCAACAACAACCCAACTCATTTCCATGTGACTTTCTATCTTCCCATACACATCCACCTATTTGTATTACAATGTGGTTGTTGGTTTTCCAAATGTGCAACAAAAAATCTTCATTTTTGCACAAATTTTAACTTTTCTTTAACTATATTTCAAATACAAACTCACAACAATTTATATAATAAAATATTTTCCAATTTTTTCTTTAGGAGTGCTATCCCCAACAACCCCTACTTGGGGTGCTCCCCCAGACCCTATAAGAGAGGCTTTGTTCCCTTTTGATTCCCTTGTTAATTGATTTGGAGGGAAAATGCATCAGATAAAGTGTGGAAAACTTAACCTCTAAGTCTGATTGAGCTCCACACAACAAAAATCTCCCACTTGGAGACTAATTAGATTCCAGACCATATCATATCACACTTGGAAATTGATCATAACACAATTTCCCCTGTAGCTTCAACTGGAAATAAGAACCTTGGACCTTTTTGTTTAGATTTAATGTTCAACCTTCAAGGCCAATTGAAGCTGAAGAGGATATTAGCTTCTCCCTTGTCACTGCCTTCGTAAACATATCTACTAGAGTGTTAGTCATTTATTTGGCATGTGTTTCAGATTTATAGAAGATCCACAAACATTATATTTGTAATCTAGTAGGACTGGTGTTCTACCCATTGAACTATTTCATTTGGGGATTGGTGTCTCTCGTAGGTTGGTGCCTACTGATACAATAGGGGATTGGTGTCTCTCGTAGGTTGGTGCCTACTGATACAATAGGGGATTGGTGTCTCTGGTAGATTGGTGCCTACTTCAGATTGTAAAATTCACTTGTATATTCTATATTATGAGGTTGGATTTGGACAATAATTCCAAGTAGCTATTCTCACCATGGTTTTTCCCGTCTTGGGTTTCCATGTATATCTGGTGTTCTCTTGTGTTCTTTATTCTTTTATGTTTTAATTTCTTATGTGGGGCTAGTTGTGAAGAATCATATATTTTGATAACCATAGAAAAGTTAAGAATTTTGAATTGATTAGATCTATTGATTCACCCCCCTCTTAGTAGATTGTGTGGCCTTCAATGGTAAGCCAAAATAGAGAACCTTGGTGACTTGATCCTAATTATTATTAATAGTGTAAA
This sequence comes from Sequoiadendron giganteum, assembly GCA_007115665.2. Taxonomy (NCBI): domain Eukaryota; kingdom Viridiplantae; phylum Streptophyta; class Pinopsida; order Cupressales; family Cupressaceae; genus Sequoiadendron; species Sequoiadendron giganteum. Next base: position 31,141,238 of record CM021110.1, read on the forward strand.
CCATCAAGGATTGTGTGTTGGCCACACAATGCACCTTCTACCAAAAGGCTAAACCATTAAGGAAAATCCTAAGAGCTCGAAAGGATATGTAGTGTGTCTTAGAAACTATCAAGGATTAGGGATCAAAATAACACCTAATCCAAGTCTAATAACAGACATTGTACAATGGAAGCTTGATCAACAAAATTTGAGAAACTTAGAACATGTAATGCATCAACAATCGAAGATCAAAGAAACCCTCAACCTCATACCAAAATTAGAAAAAGGACATTAAATAGGTTGAAATATTGATGAGACGTAGTGAAAAAATCACAATAAACCTCAAAGGGCATGCTAAAACCTAAAATGAATTCAACCAGAAAAATAAAGAAGAAACAAAGGAAAATAAAATAAAATAACAAAAATTAAAAAATGATCAATCCCAAATCCAAAACACACAAGCAAAGAAAATGAAAAGCTACCCACAAAATGCAACTACAAAAGAAACCCAAAGCAAGGAACATACCAAGGAAAACACCATTAGAATGTAAGAAAATTTCAAAATCCTTCTTAGAAAGGACATGGGGAAGAATACAAAGGCACAAATGGTGAGAAAATTTCATTGCAATCATGCACTAGAACTAACCCATGAACACAATAGATGACAAGCAAATAATACGAACCCCAAACACTAGAAACCTCCAAAATCAAGACAATGGTTTCATAGAATGAATGATATCATAGGGATGCTTAGGAGTGCAATTGAAAAGAGAAAAAACTAACTCAAAAAACCAAGAAAACAATCATAAAATCCCCTCACAAACCTACACAACAAAATTACTAATAATGCTTAGTCAAAACAATAAATGCAATGTCGATGGTAGTTGGAGGAAAAGTCACATATCACGCCAGAGGTCGGGGTGTTGATAGTTTGTTTACTAGCACATTGACATGCATAAATCCAATGGTTTGATGGGGTAATGTATCAACTAAACTAAATCATTGGGAATTAGGATAGTCATGCAACTAGTGTTAGAATCCAAGATCACCTGCATGCAATAACCTGCTACATGCAAAAGACATTTAGAACAAAACAAGATCTGTAAACCTCAAAGTGTAAAATGCATTATCAGAATCTCAGTTATTACAAAGAGATCAATCCTTATGAAGGAGATCAAGAAACCCTAAAAGGGAAACCTAAATGAAACCCTAGTGTGCACACTTAATAATTAATCAATGATTATTAATGTGCCTAAGTTTAGCTTAAGCAACTAGAGGAATAAGTGACTTAATTAATTAACCAGTATGATGTAATTAATTAAGCGTAATAAATTATTACTCTAACACCCCCCCTTAAGATGAACTTAGGAAGAAGCTAAAACACTAGAAGAAGATGCATGCAAACAAAGATGGGTCCCGGCAACTAGGCCTGATCAGGTACCCATTTACAAATGCAAGAAAGAGGTAGAGGAGGAAAACCCAGTGGGACAAAACCCCCCTACAATGATATGACATGCTGCAAAGAAGCACTGGAAGAACACTGTAGAGTAACACTGGAACCGCAATCTGGCAAGCAAGGAAAGATATTACTGTCTACACGAAACCATATCGGAATCATAATGATGCAACAACAGACCCGATGCCACGGAACACTCGAAAACTCCAAACGGGAACAACGCTGGAATCTATGAAGTAGCAGTCAATTATTGAATGATGTATCACTGAAAATGAAGTGCAAAGATGCAAGAGGCACTCTCCTAACTGCCAAAATATCCAAGTAATCTCCAAAACACCCATCTGGAATAATGAAAAACCTGGGACAGATACAGAAAAAAGTGCATGGACAGCAACATAGAGCTCCTCAATACCTTTCCAACGCCGCAAAGATAGCAAAAATCAGAGATCGTGGCAAAAAGTTATGAGCTCGGAAGTATAAAATAAACATCTGACTTCAACCAGCAATAAATGTAGTAAAACAGGAAAATACTGAAAAATAAACTACACCACAGGATAGTGCTCGGAACCAGCTTTCCGGCGATATCTTGTTTGCCCGATTTCGATACCGTATGCCCAAGTTATGCCAAAAACAAAAAAACTGCTCTTTTAAGGGAAATAAGGGTTAGGGTGACAAACTGCCGTACAACCGATGACGTCATGCTGACGTCAGCACTTCACTGGAAAAAATTTGACGGCCATCTGGCCGTCGGCGCAAAAATCTGGCCCCCCTGCAAAAAATTTTTGGGCCCCTGGTTGCCATATGACCGTGGGCGTAGGGCAGGGGGCTGAGCGGAGCCCTTGGTTCTCCACAGGACCGCGCAGGTGCTTTGAGCCGCGGGGCTGGGGCAGAGCATGAGTCCAATAATGGCTGCGGCAGCTTGCATAGAACACGAGGGCGGGCGCCCGGGAGCAAGGGGTGGCACTGTGGCGGCCGGCCGCGGAGCGGTTTTCGTTTTTCGTCGCATTTTGTGCAATTTTTGACCTCTCGTTGGGGAGGCCGTACGACCTCCTGGTAAAACCCTCCCAGATCAAGATCACCAAAATCAACCAAACGACAGGCGTTCCTAGGGTTTTGAGGCGCTGCGAACGCGATGGCGACATCCGTTTGAGCCCATAGTGTGCCGAAAAATCAGCTACCCCCAGATCTTGCAGAAAAGATGCCTGTGGAAACCCTTGCACTTGAAACTCACTGAGAAGCCATATCTTCAGATCACGAACAGGCAGCTGCAGGTCTGGAGCTCTGATACCATGTTAGAATCCAAGATCACCTGCATGCAAATGGATACCTGTCACATGCAAAAGACATGCAAAACCAACAAGATGTTCTGCAAACCTCAAAGTGTAAAATGCATTATGAGAATCTCAGTTATTACAAAGAGATCAATCCTTATGAAGGAGATCAAGAAACCCTAAAAGGGAAACCCTAAATGAAACCCTAGTGTGCACACTTAATAATTAATCAATTATTAATGTGCCTAAGTTTAGCTTAAGCAACTAGAGGAATAAGTGACTTAATTAATTAACCAGTATGATGTAATTAATTAAGCGTATAAATTATTACTCTAACAACTATGACTAACTCTAAAATATCAACGAGTCACTGACACATGAAGAAAGAAAATAAGGCAAGTGTCAGATCATCGAGGGAAATTGTATTGTCATGCCAAGATGAAATACCCCAAAGGTTTGACAAATCGAAAGTACAAAAGGGAAATAAGAAAAAAAACTTACCATTCAAGGGATATTCTTGGCTTTCTCCACATTTGCATATGGTTTCTTCAAATTTTTAGGGCACTTAGAAATATAAGTTAAAATAGTGTGATTGGCTATCCTCTACTCAAAGCTTTCCCATTCTACTTGGTGTCTTCTCTATCAAGGTCTCCCTATTGGTACTAGGTTAACTCAATTGGGTGCTTTCAATCTTAATTATCCATTTTGTAGAAAATGAGAGGTTATCAAGCATATTTTTAGGTTTATTGGACAATCTTTGAATTAGATTCATGACTCCTTTAGGCCTTTTATGCTTGATTATTTTTCATGGCATATGATTCTTTTGAGTTATTGGCCTAAAATTCCTAATAGGTTCACCTAAACTTGCCATTTTTTTATGGGGAGATTATTTTTAACATTTGGATAGATAAAACTTAATTTTTTTCTGTAGGTGTGTTATTGATATAAAATTTTCTCTCTATGTTATGACTATGATTTTTTTTATGTTCTCTTATAGATTTAGGTGCAAGAAAATAAAATATCATTTAATGTTTCCTACCTTTGGGTGTAGTGTAATGCACCTTGTACACTGAACCAAATTTTGTTGAATCCACTATTTAGTAAGGATCACTCCACTTCTTGTGGATGTCAACATGGATGTAGTTATAATTACCATGAAAAGCATGATTCTTAATCCCATGATTTCCATTCACCTTTGATAAGAGCGAGAGATCACCCTACTTGTGGTTGGTTTCAACCCTGTTGGCCACCTTTAGCTTGTTTTGAGTCTTGCATTTAAGGTTCCTTTGGAAGGCTAGATAATGGAAAATGTGCTAACCTAACTTTGGGGTGATCCCACAATACTGGTTTACAATTTTTTTGCCAAACTAGACATTGAACTTATTTTTTTAAATTAAATCTTCACTTTCAGGAACCTATAGTGGCTAAACCATGAGGAATTTGAACATGATGCAAACTAGTGATTTATGAAATTTTCTCTACAGATTCTAAATATACTATAAATTAAAATTTGAATCATACTACACTTATTTTTCCATCTCCTTCGAAAACTAGTTTTTACAATAAACACCATTTTTAAAGAGTGGCATCACTGGCTAACACATAACATTTTTCTATGAAGGATAAAATTATATTTTTTTAAAATTTAAATTTGTAACTATGATATCTAGTGCATGGAATTGGTTTCATAGCATTTCATTGATTTTTTTTTCTTAATTAAGTTTCAAAGTCGAACCTTTTACAATTTAGACATGATTCACTGGCTAAAGCATAACTTTTGTGTATGTATCGAAATTCTTTTTTTTTTTTTTGGATCAAGGACATCAATATCTAGTGCACTAATTTTTTTCAAATAATCTTCTAGTTTTCTACATGTGCAGAACAAAGAGCTTGATTTTCAGTGAAAAACCTATGTTTAATCAAACTAAAAAATATAATACATAATAAAACCAAAACATATTAAAATTATAGTCATTGGATAGCTCATTCCAAGGACTACCATCATATAGTTAGGGCTATGAATTCTCCTCCATTTTCATCCTCAACCTGAGCTTCGAAGGAATTTTTTTTTTAGAAATTTAGTGCAAGAGGGGGAGAAGGGAAAAAAGGGGGGTTCGAATGAACCTAGATTCGAGTGAACCCCCTTGGAGGTTTGCTAGAACCAAGGTTTGAATGAACCCTAGTTCGAATGAACCCCCTTGGATGTTTTCTAGAACCAGGGTTCGAATAAACCTTGGTTCGAGTGAACCCTCGCTTTTATTCAATTTTCCATTGTCTTCATTATAAAAAAATGCCAAAAGGTGGGTCCCATCATTTAATAGGGTTTGCTCGAACCAAGGTCCATTCGAACACCCCAGTTCGTGTGAACCTCTAAAAAGAAAAATAAATTTGTAGGATCATTTTTGCAATTTTTCTTCCTCACTGAAATTGTAAACGAGTATTGTCGAATCACCCTTTGTCCATTTCTCTTGTTCAATAAACTTAGCATCTTGCTAAAGAAGAATATGAGGAAGGTGTGGTTGAGAGCTTGTTCCAAGTGTCTAGGGAAATATAAATGACTATTATATAGATCTTGTTTCTTATTTTTCTCATTGTATTTGTTGTTTGAGACTTAGCCTTACTTGGACTTTAAAAAGAGACTTTTCCACCTTTAATTTTTTATGGATATGTGTGATAAATACTTATACAAAGTAGGAATTTTGGTCCAATCTCATAAAAAAATTATTTGCCACAAAAATTCCTCAAGCCTAAAATTTCTAATGGATTCATGAAAAATTTCAAGAAACTTGATGAGATCTTGGATAAAACTTAAAAAGATACTTGAGAATCTCTAATTGTCCACAAAATGGATAATTAAGATTGATAACACTCAAATGAGTTAACCTATTACTAATAAGGAGACCTTGATAGAGAAGACACCAAGTAGAGTGAGAAATCTTTGAGTAAAGGATCTATCCAACCACAATATTTAAAATCCATGTTGCTAAGTGCCTTCAGAAAATTGAAGAAACCATATACGATTCATCTTTGATAGCATATACAAATATAGAGAATGCCAATCATATCCCTTGCATAGTATATAATTACAAGATGACATATTTAGATACCATTTCATTAATTATATATTTGTGATATTGCTATCAAGATTAAACTACATGGTTGAATCGTGATAGCAATATCACAATTTGATATGCTGTGGAAAATACCTCCTACTTATTAATTATATATTTTCATGTTTTCTACTAATTTAAAATAAATGTGTTAAATATCAAATTAGAATTTTATTGATTAAAATTTGTGATCAATGACATAGTATATGCTAACTACACTTGATTCATACATATTTGAAGCATATTTAAGCTACTATGCATCAGTCCCAATAAGATCATTCAATTTAAACAAAGACAAAGAAGCAATTAAAACTAACAATTTAAAATATGAAAGCTTAAAAAAATCTACTGTAAGACTTTGAAACTTATTCTAATGGGGGAGTGGTGTCACATTGATTTGGAATAGCAACACTTTCCCAATCTCTTGGATAATAAGTTTGTTTCAATCAGCTTTATTGAAGAAAATTGATGAAATTGATGAGAGATTTGTTGTAAAACATGATTAAAGCTAGATTAATAGGATAAAAGCTAAGATGAAAAATACGAGTGTATGAAAAGCTATTCTAAATGTATGCAAGATTCAAAATATTAAAAACCCTAGTTTCAAAATATGCTAAATGGATGCAACTAAGTTACCATGGAAGCCATTAATGGATTCTCTAAGCTAATATGATCAATATTTAAACTAAAAATGTTAAATATGCTAAGTATGGATGCAAGTGAGGGTGATTTTCAATAGCATAAGCTTTCTATTAAAAAGATGGTTCCCTATTCAATAGATGTAAGCTCTATTTATAGAATAGGAAAAATGAAACTAATGGTCAAGATTGAAAGAATCAATCAATGGTCAAGATGGAAGGAAAATGGAGACATGGATCATGGATTTCCATCAAGGGTTGAGAATGCAAGATGATTTTTAATCAAGGGCTCGAATTCATCCAAACAAACACACTTTCAAAACTTGCACAAGAAGCTTTGTTGAAAGTTTGTTACAAAAAAGGAATATTCCCTTTTTCAAATGAGTGAAAAGGGAAAGAATATTCCATGACAGTATTCTCTTGGATGAGGAAAATTAGCATTTAGTTAATTAAAACCAAATTTTAATGTGCAAAGGGGAAGGAATATTCCATGAGAATATTCCCATTTTGGAGGAATGTGCAAAGGAGGTCCCTTGCAAGTGGGAGGATTATATTTAATTAGTAATTTGATAATTAAAATAAAGCTTCAACTATGTAAATTAGGGGAATTATATGATATTCATTAAATAAATGATTTAATGAAAAAGGGGGATGTGATAGGATATTTATTTAAATAGCTTTAGGGTTATTTATTAAATAAGAGGACTTAGGGATTAAATTAGATAATTTGATTTATCCAATTTAACAGGACAAAAGGTTAGTGCAAAAAGGGGGTGAATAAAGCTAATTAGGTCAATTAGATTAATAGATGAAGATGATGCAATTAGGCTAATTTAATCAATTAAGTGAAAAGAGGATGTGTTTTAGGGTGAAACGGTGTTAGTATATCAAATTTGAGTGCATGATATCATTTAGGACATTTTTAAGTGTCTACATTTTGCCCCTCTTTGAAGAGAGGTACCTGCTACTTTGGTTAAAAGACAGATGCTTTTTGGATTAAAATTGTTGCTCAAATAAAAAATTAAAAATATTTTTGTTTTTTTGGATGCCCCACTATTTCCCCAATGGAAAAAATAAGTTGGTTCTCTACCCCCTCGAGAGATCGGGTGGACATTTTGAATTTTGGGATGATTTATCGACAAAGATAAAATATAGGTTCAGGTGCTAAAACAAGCCCCAAGATTCCAAAAATGACCTCATAATCATAAAAAATAGCTCAAAATAGGCTGTGTGGGGTGGAAATGGGTAAAACAAGTAAAAACCCTAACTTCTCGCTTAAATTGGGGCAAAAAAACCTAATTTTTAGGTTTAAATAAATGATGAATGCTCACTTTCAAGTCATTTGTGCATTCAACTTTGATATATTTATTTCACTTTGATCTCTAACCTCTTGACGAAATGGCACTACAAGTGCTCCCATGACACATTTTGGATTGGGTTCGAGAGTACGAGAGGCCTCCAAGCGCAGGACCAACACTATGCAATTCAAAACTTTCCCTTGCATTTTGACTTTTTGATGCTTTTATTAGGCTTTAAAATTTGGTCTACAATGACATCGTTTTATTACGACACTATTTAGAGTTTTGGTGACGCTTTTCACATTTTTAGTGACGCCATTGTGAATGGTGATGCACTTTGCAATTTAAAATTAGGGTTTCCAAATTTCAAATTTCGATGCGGTTGTAATGAGTGACATCTACCCTTGATTTGTAATTTAGAATTAGGGTTTTTAGATGTTGAATCAAAATGCCAATGTAAATAGTGACGCTAGTCACGATTTAGAATTTGAATGGACCGGGTGTCACTGTTTGAAATTTGAATTATAGCGATGCATTCATAGATGGTGACGCCTTTGTCATTTTGGGGACAAAAACTCCAAACTTAGCCAATTTTAGCAAAATTTTGACTTCGTGCACTTCGTGGGTGTGGGAGGTTATCCTACCTTTGATGTCTCATGAGCACTAACCCACTATATTTTCTACACTATATGATTTATTTGAGCTTCGATAGGGGTACCTAGGAGAGATTGGATTTTGGTACATCGCATACATGCCCATGGTGAGGACCCATCTGGTGATGATGAAATTATTATGCAATTGATGGCATAGCGAGACCTCATCATTTCACTTACCCACTAGCGAGGTATTAGTCATATTAGAGGATGTATGGTGGATATTGGGATTGTCAATACATGGGGACCATGTGATTTATGATAGTGATGCAGGATATGGTGCTGGCCACAAGGTGCTTGGTCAAGACAATATTATCCTTCCCAACTCATAGATTGACCTTGAGATGTACAGAGGGCACTCATCGACCTTCAGATTGAAAGTTGGCACAATGATTTTGGGCATCGTTTCTCCAAACCAATGGAGTAGAGGGTTATTTCTTGGATGGGGGTTGGCATGGCACCAGATGAATTTTAGGACTCAGTATGCATGGGTTCCAGTGATGCTAGCATCACTTTATCATGATAAGCATCGGTTTGTGTACTATGATGGGAGAGAGATTAGTGCAAGAGTCAAAATCTTGCACATATGGGCATGGGAGCACATTTTTGTTCTCCAACTGATCATCGATATGGTTGATGTCGAGCCAGATAACCCAATCATTTAGAAGTACAAAGGGGCTATCAATTTGCAGCATACATGACAGCTCAGTATTCCCTACTGGAGAAGAGTGATTGATGACATGAAAGTATTCTAATGGCGGTCATGGCTACACATGCCACCTTGGCATTAAAATGTTTAGAAAATCTTCTTTTCTCGCTAAACCTATTATATGTAGGGTTGGGAGAATACCATGATTGATTAGTACCTACTGGACAGGGTAGCCAGAAAATTTGGTGAGAGGTAGGACAAGCCTGACGATTAGTACACTTCCATTTTTTCCAGATCAACCTGAGAGGTGACTTGGTGCCCACAATATAGCCCCACGAGGTTGTCAAGAGTTTCAGACAGTTGGTTGCCAGGCCATGTGACTATGATTAGGGGCAAGTTGATGCTCAGAAAACACATGCATATGATGTTTTGTTTGTACCCCCTCCCCATCTTATAGATCCAACATGCATACCTCTATGAAGGAGGTTGAGAGGAAGGGGAGTAGGAAAATGATGAGGCCAACAATAGGATGGGCAAGGTAGAGGGCACGACGAAGGACAAAATGGGTAGGGTAGAGGATAGGGAAGAGGATAGGATGGTCAGGATGGCCAACAACATTAGGGGTAGGTCCCCAATGCACCTCCACTACACTGATAGCCTCCTATACAACCGCCACCAGTACAACTACCACCAAGGCAGTAGCAACTGTTGGGGCTAGATATCTAAGATGTACAAATTCAACAATTGTAGCAGGAGCTACAAGTGGTGACAGCTGAGTGAGATCAGGCTCAACAATAGGTTCTAGCGCTTATAGCTAAGAGAGAGCATGAGTGCAAGCTCAGATATACTTTTGATGTTTAGTTAGCATAGGAGATCAACTGATGATAGCAGTTAGAGGTCGTGTCTCAACAACAGTCTCAATAGGAATAGGGGCTAGTTGGCCAGATAGTGTTTGCGTAGCTATACAGGACAACGAGGGAGGAGGTGGAATATTGGTGGACCTTGTATTATAGATGCATCCCTCCCCACCACAAGCAACCTAATTTTGAGCACCGAAGCTAGGTACAGTCGAGTGCCTCTACCTTTTTTAGGCAGCTAGATCAGCCAAGAGATGGGAATAGAGGCAGCCAGGGATAGGACTCCTCGAGTTTAATAGATACCCTTTTTGTATAGCCTAATTATTTATATAGACATACATTCATAGGCTCATTTTTTATAGCCTCTTGTATATTATACATTTTGATGACATTTGTACACATCGATTGAGATATTGTACCATGACAGTCACTTTTTTATATATATACGAGATGATACAAATTTATGATGTGATGCACCTTTATTTCATGTTTTAAGGATGCAAATATTATGCTTTGTGGACCCATGATGTGATGTTATGTTTATGTATGGATGCAAATGTGATGGATGCACTTCTTTTATTTATGTGATATGTGATATGTGATGATGCTCTATGATGTAATGTGTATGACATGCAATGTTATGAGATGAATGTCATATAATGTATGTGTTATCTTCTTTTTCAGTATCTTTGAATGATATGTTATGGGATGGATGTTATGCAGATGATATGATATGCTTATGAAAAATGTATGGATGAATGTATTTCATTTTGTGTACTTTTCCATGAGATTTATGATGTCATGATGATGCATGTATGTATATGGATGATTCTTATGTTTATGAATGAGAATGCAATGTATTAAGATTCTTAGAATAACAAATCTATATTATTCATACAACTTAAATGATGATGATGATGTAGTGGATTATGCTTTCCATTATTATGATATGTTGTGATATTATGAGATGTATGCCTATTGATGATTTTGTGGATGCATCATAATGGTTCTGTTGACTGTCATGATACTAGGTTAGCGTGGAAAGAAGATAGGAGAATAAAATGAATGACCACTGATTTTGAAGATTGACTCAAAATGTCCAACAAGTCCATGATCCACTGAGACTTTATTAGATATGGTGATGAGAGTGATAATGATTTTTCTCATATCTTGGGATTTGGATTTTCCATCATTCCTTATGTTTGATATAACACATAGACACTATGCATCATGGCATTGAGAACTAGGACGGTTTTGTATCTAGTGTAATGGACTTTGACTCTACAAACAAATAGGATAGTTCTTGTTCACACCTTGACATACGGAAACCTCATCGGAATGTGTTTAGTATCTTAGAATATATCAAACCAAAGAAAAGGCAATGCCAATAATTTACTCCAAACAACTTCCCTACACACAACTAAGCAAGTATACGCCAAGATTATTTTACAAGAATACCCACAAGCACAACAAATGAAAGATAATGATCGATGCCCCATTCCTTTCTCTCTAAATCATTTAGAAATCATCGAGAGGTCCTTGAAATGGGTCAATAAGATAAATTATAAGAAAATATCAAAGATAAACAGTTAGTGTTATCTATATCTCTTGCCAATTTTAACATAGCTAAGGTGATTTTTGATGTTGATGCCCATCATAGGAAGGATTCATCCTATGACATGATCATATTTTTTAATTAGGATGAGGTGTGTGATAAGTTGTTGATACAAAATCCACTGACTCGTTTACCTATAATCTAGACTTTAGATTTTTACACTTTGGTTCTCACTTTACGACTTTCTTTTTCTACTTGTTTTACCAAAGGTTGAAGGTGATGATTGATTTATTATGGATGAAAGTTTATTGTAGGTGAAAGTGAAATGGGATGGATAGTTTTTGGTTTTTTCTGAATATGTCAATGTTTATTATATCTTGAAAATGTTTTGAGTTTGTTTAGCATTTTTCTATTTTTTCTGAATGTTTTGGATTTCTAATTTTCTAATATTTTTGGAGCTTTTTGATTTTTCAAATGCTTAGGTGTTTTTCTGAGTTTTCTAAATGATTTTGGTTTTTTAATTTTCAAATATTTTTGGAGTTTTATGAGTTTTCAAATGTTTAGGTGTTTTATGAGTTTTCAAATGTTTAGGTGTTTTATGAGTTTTCAAATGTTTAGGAGTTTTATGAGTTTTCAAATGTTTTGAGGTTTTCTAAGTTTTCCATTCAAGAACCTAACCTAAGAGACTATCGTAGGGGCTTCAGGAGCTTATCAAAGATGAGCCTTACCCACGTTATACACATAGAGACCACGTAGTATGACTGGCTTGACTTATTGATAATGGAATATTAATAATTGATGGATTTCCAGTTTATTATGATGGACTCCTAAAGATTGACTTAGGGTGTCTCGGGGGCACATCAATGATGGCCTTGCCTACTTTCAAGCTCAGAGACAAGTGTAGCTCAATTGACATAGACTTATTGATCACAAGAAATGAACAGTTGATGGATTTCTAGTTTATTATGATAGATTCCTAAAGGACTGACCTAGGGTGTCTCAAGGTCACATCAATGATTGTCTTACCTACTTTCAAGCTTAGAGATTCATAGTTCAACATGGGACTATTTTTGGATTTTTGATGTTTGACTTTACAAATTTTTGAATTCTTTTGGATATTTATGATTTTCCAAAGTGTTTTTGGATTTTGATGAAGTTTTATGAATGTTTTTGGGATTTTTGATGAGCTTCTGATAACCTTAAGATATAAAAGAACTCGACGAGATCCATAATGAATTTCCCCTAGTGTGATGCAATAGACTAACTTGATATAGGTAGGACAAATTGACCTTAGGAATATATCAAGTACTACAAAAGGGGATACGATACAGACGTGGATGGGTGATGGAATAAATAGGATGAATGATGTGATGGGTGGATGTGATACAAAGAATGATAAGACAAAGAGACAAAGATAGATAGAGGTTCTTTATTTATGTAAGGTGCATGTTTTCTAGGTTTTCACCAAGGTACTTGCCCAAAGTGCCACCGAAGTGGTTTTCACTAGAGGATGATTTTTTTCTTGACTATTTTCAATCCTTTTTCTTTCTTTTTCTAGATTTTTGATGGTTTTTTTTTTGTATTTTTCAGATTTACACCTTTCAATTCTAGGGATAGAATTTTTTACCTTTAGGAATTGATAATTGATATGCTCTTGATCCATAGCTCGTTGTGATGACAAATGGACCTAACCATTTAGGCTCAAACTTTCCTTTACTATTATGATCTTGAAGATTTTTCTGATTTTGCTTTAGGACAAGATCCCCTACCTAGAAATATCGACTCTTGATCTTCTTGTTATAAGTTTTTTTTTGTTAGTTTTGGTATACTTTCAAGTGATTAAGGGTGTCAAGATGATGCTCATCCAAGAATTATAGCTGATTTAGCTGAGATACTTTGTATTCTTCATCAATGATTAGGTTTTCTAGTGACACTCATAGCGAGGAGAGCTCAACCTCAATAGGTAGGATGACTTTTGATCCGTAGACTAAGGAGAATGGGGTTGCACCTATAGGTGTGGAGATACTAATCTGATAGGCTCAAAGGGTGGGATTTAACTACAGATGCTAGTCATGGCCAACTTCATTGACCATTTTCCTTATGATTTTTAGAATGGTCTTATTTGTAGCCTCAGCTTGATCATTGCCCTAGGATTAATACAAGGTAGAGAATCGATGTTGGATGTTAAATTTTGTGCATAGGTCCTTCACATCCCAATTCTTGAAGGGTGTTCCATTATAAAAAATATGGTCTTTTGGAGCACCATAATGATAGATAAGGTAATTCAAGATAATTTGGCAATTTGCTTCCCTGTTATGTAGGTCATGGAAATGGCTTCGACCCACTTGGTAAAGTATTCAGTGGTTGTGATGATGAACTTATTTCCATTAGATGAGTTTGGAGTAATATTTCCTATGATTTTAAGCCCCCACTGCGATAAAGGCCAAGGTGTGACCATTGGTTATAACTCTTGAGTGGGAGCATGAATAAGATCTCCATACTATTGACACTAGACACACTTCTACATGTACTGATGGGCTTCTCTTTCAATGGTTGGCCAATAGTACCCCATCCTCAATAGTTTCTTAGCCAAAGTCATACCACTAAAATGGGAACCGCATATGTCATCGTGTACTTTAGTTAAGGTGGTCAAGGGTTCCTCTTTGGTTGAGATATTGTAGTAATGTCTCCTCGATGCTTTAATGGTAAAGGGTATCACGTAGGACCATGAATCAGGATGCCTTTTTAAAAAACGTATTTTTAAGGTTGGAGGTGACATCGGGTGGGAGGTTTCCTATGCTAAGGTAGTTGAATATGTCATGATACCATGGGGAACCAAGACCAAAAATGACACACACAAACTCAATTTTTGGGATTTCAAAAGTTGGTACGAGAAGTTTTTCTACCAAGAATTCACATTGAAGAACGTTGTGTGGCATACTTAATAATGACCCAATTTTTTCCATGGCATTTGTTGTTCGACTGTTCATGTGAGGAATTTTCTCAAAAGTTATGTCTATGAAAAATTCTTTGACACTTTTTACCATTTTCTTGTAAGGAGTGATTTTATCATCCTTAGTTTGGTAGTAATCATTGACTTGGTTGACAATCAGTTGTGAGTATCCATAGACTTTCAACTCTTGTATCTTTCATTGAACTTCTATCCTTAGACAAGTTATTAGGGCTTCATACTCCATAATATTATTTGTAAATGGAAATGATTGCCGATATGAATTTGGAATATAGTCACCTTGAGGGGTGATAAAGAGAATACCTTCCCTTGATCCATGTTGGGTGAAAGATCCATCAAAGTACATTTTCCACTAATTCATTATATGAAGGAGAAACACTGATTCATCGGGAAATTCATAGATGAAAGGGTTCTCTTCATAGATAGGTACTTTTGATAGTTGGTCTACGATTACTTGTCCTTTGATTTATGTGCGCTCAACGTACTCTATGTCAAATTCAATTAAGATCATTACCCATTTGGCCATTCACACAATGAGAGTTGCTTTGGATAACATGTATTTCAATGGGTCAATCTTTGCAATAAGCTTGATTTGGTGTGAGAGCATGTAATATCTGAGCTTTTGTGAAGCAAAACTATCGCTAAGCATGCTTTCTCAATGGATGAGTAGTTTGTTTCATAGCCTACCAATATCCTACTGATGTAATAAATTGCCCTTTCTTTTCCATTTTCATCATGTTTTACTAGAAGAGCACCTAGTGTTGATGTTTTTGAGATATATAGGATCGATGACTTGTTTGTGTGAATATATGTCTTAAACCTATTCAAACATCATTAAAAAACACAAGGTTATCAAATAAAAAAATCTAAAACGTACATTCCCCATGCAATTCATTCAAATGTCAAGAATAAGAAATGAAGTGAAATAATCAAATGAAGCTACTAAATTCTATTCAAAAACACTCAAACCAACATCCCATGGGGGAATTGGTGTTTCTTTTATGTGGAAAGAAGCCCTTTCCCAATTCCTTGCAAAGCCTTGATGAATATTGTGGATGATTGTGTGTTCCTTGGTGAAATTTGACCATAACCCAGCTAAGATGGATGAAATCTATGAAACTTGGATGAAAATGGTAGATGAAATTGCTCAAATCTATGTATAATAATCTTGCATCAAATTGTGGATCCAAAATCAACAGAAGAGCTCTCCATTTATAGGAGAGAAGGATGGAGGAATTAGCAAATGGGATGAATATGGGAATAAACATGAGCCAATGGCAAGGTGCCACTTGTCAACATGTTAGTGGAGGAGGAATGAGCATATTTTGGTGAATGTGCACATAAATGCAATAAGGTGGAAATTTGAAATTTGAAAGTTTGCTTGTGGAAGAAGATGTGGAAGAGGAGTTAATTCCACTTGGCTCAAGAAAAAGGACTCGTAAGAGGAGTTAATGCCATGTTGGAGGAAAAATCCTTTTGGAGGGAGATTTCAGATTGGAAGAATATTCCAACAAGATGCCTCTTTGAATGAAAATAGGAAATTTTATAAATCAATTAAATTGATTTACTTGTGCAAGTTGAAAAATCTAGAGGATTTGATGGATTAGAGTTAGAGTTAATTAGGATTTAATTAACTTAGATATGCATTAGTTTTATTTGACATTTTGACTTAGATTTTTAGATTTATTAAAATAAAAAATGAGAGGAATTTGAGAGATTAGATTTAATTAAATAAAGTTTGATTTATTTAATTAAAAGAGGTGATGTTAGATTTAATCAAATAAGGGTGATTTATTTAATCAAAAGAGGAAATATGATTTGATTAAATAAAATGAATTATTTAATTAAAAGAGGAATATTAGGATTACATAAAATTGATTTATTTAAAGAGGCAATATTAGGATTAATTAAATAAAATAATCTATTTAATTAACAGAAGAAATATGATTTAATCAAATAAACTGATTTATTTAATTGAAAGAGGAATTATAATGAATTAATCAAATAAAGATCATTTAATTAACTGGATAGTAATTAAGTGATCAAGGAAGAATTGATTTTAGTAAATCAGGATCAAGTGTGTGATGTCAATTAGGATAATTTGAACATCTACATTTTACCCCTCTTTGAAGTGATGTATTTGTTGCATTGGTTCAAAGAATAACTTCGCCGAGATCAAAATTTAAAAAAAAATATGATTTTTTCGGATGCTCAAATACTGTCCCAGTGGAAGAATTATTTTGGTATACTGCCCCCTCAAGAGATTGAGCAGAAATGTTAATTTTCTAATCGAGATTGTGATAAAATGCGAGAGGAGTGGTTCTACTGATCAGAGGATGAAAGATAATTCTTTAGAAAGATCAGATGTTTGATGTAGACAATTTTGATGATGTATAGATATTCATCGGCCATGGGTAGCCTCATGTATACAAAAATTTGGATAGAAATAGTAGTAAAGGTAGAAGAGTAAGAATAATAAGATGGATGGATTAACCTTGGATTCCTAAAAGATGTAGGAGTCCAACAAGTCTATGATCTACTAGACTTTATTAGAGATGATGAATGATAATGATGCTTTTCTTATCAAGAATTAGGATTTTAAAAGGGCTTACTTACTTATGTTTGATAGCACACATAAGCACAATGCATCAAGGTATAGAGAACCAAGATGGTGTTGTACCTAGTGAGATGAACTTTGACTCAACAATCATATAGGAGTACTCATGTTCACATCTCACATACAGAAACCTTACTAGGATGTACTTTAGATATTTCAAACATCTCAGACCAAAACATGGAAAGGAAAAACCTACAAATATAATAATCAACAAGATATTCAAAAAAAATTCCATACACACGTAATAAAGCAAGTATTCACCAAGGTTATATTACAAGAATATCCAATAAGCATGCCAAAAAAAAGATAAAGATCAATGCCCCATTCCTTTCTCTCTAAATCCCTTTGTTTGGACAACATTGAGAGGTCATTAAAATGAGTGCAATAAGATAAGTCAAAAGAAAAATATCAAGTAAACAAACAAGCTAATGTTCTTCATATCGCTAGCCAAGACTAAACTATGGTGATGCCTGATGTTGATGTCCATTGTAGGAAGCATACATCCTAGGACATGATGTTATTAGATGATGATGAGATTGACTCGATGATAAGCTATTGATATTTCGAGTTGACTAACTTGCTTACCTACTGACCTAGACTTAAGATCATTGACGATTGAGAACACACTTTT
This sequence comes from Sequoiadendron giganteum, assembly GCA_007115665.2. NCBI lineage: Eukaryota > Viridiplantae > Streptophyta > Pinopsida > Cupressales > Cupressaceae > Sequoiadendron > Sequoiadendron giganteum. Next base: position 31,158,923 of record CM021110.1, read on the forward strand.
TATTTGCTAGACTTATTTCCAATTGGTTCACCAAAGAGTGAAAGCGACAATTGATTTATAATGAGCGGATGATTATTCGGGTGAAAGCGAGATGTGACAGATGGATTTTTTTGGGTTTTTGAATGTTTTTTGGTATTTTGAGATGTTTTACAAATGTTTTGATTTTCAAATTTTCCATTTTTTTTGTATTTTCTAAGATTTTGACCAAGATACTAACCTAAAGACCTATCTTAGGGCTCTCGAGGGCTAATCAAAGATTAGCCTTGACTACATTATACACGCAGAGACCACATAGTTCGACTGACACAAACTCAATTATTGATGAGATATGAACTAATGAATTGCCAATTTATTATGATAGACTCCTAAAGGACTGACCTAAGTGTCTTGGGGAATGATCAAAGATCAACCTTGCCTATGTTCAAGCTCAAAGATGACGTAGTTCGACATGATGACTCTATTTTTTATTTTTTGGATTTTAGACCTATTTTTGGAGTTTTGAGATGTTTTGGATGTTTTTGGATTTTCTGATTTTATGAATGTTTTTGGATTTTTTGATATTTTGATATTTTTTGATTTTTTGATTTTTTTGGATTTTTTTATTTTAAGAAAGACTGCAAGAATATACATGAATTTGATCTAATGAGGGTACAAGAACATGCCCCCAATGTGATGCGATAGACTACTCCGATGTAGGAAAGACAAACTGGCCTTGGGAATGTGCTAAGTAGTACTAGGGGGATCATGATATGAACACAAGATCAAGCTATGATGCAAACGCGAATGAGTGATGGATGGAGATATGGAAGTGCAATGGATGAATGATGCAGAAAAAGTCATCGAGATCATGGTGGATGGAGAGTGCTTTATTTACACAAGGTGCCTATTTTCTAGGTTTTCACCAAGGTACTTGCCCAAAGTGCCACCAAAGTGGTTTTCACTAGAGGATGATTTTTTAGCTTTACTGCTTTTAATCCTTTTTCTAATTTTTTTGGATTTTTATATTTTTGGTTTTACCCTTAAAAGATCAGGCATAAATTTTTTTGAGATGAGAGTTGTTGATGGGCTCTTGCAGAGGCTCACCTTCTAGTGTTGACAATTGATATGCCCCTGACTCATAACTTGCTATGATGATGAAGGGTCCCAACCAATTGGGTTCAAAATTTCCCTTGCTTTCTGGATTTGGTACATTTTTTTTATTCTCCTTCAATACCGGCTCATCGACTTGAAATGACTAACTCCTTATCTTCTTGTTGTAGCTCCACTTGAGATAGTTTTGGTAGACTTGAAAATGGTTTAAGGCATCTGTCTATGGTTCATCCAGTAATTATAGCTCATTGAATCATGATACCTAATATTCTTCATCTATTATGAGATTATGCAATGATATTCTTAGGGATGGGAGCTTGATCTCAACGGGGAGAATGGCTTTTGATCTGTAGACCAAGGAGAATGGGGTTGCACCTGTTGGTGCATAGATACTTGTTCAATAGGCCCAAAGGGCGGGGTTCAATTGCAGATGCCAGTCACAACCAACTTCATTGACTATCTTTTTGAGGATTCTAAGGATCATTTTATTTGTAGCCTCAACTTGGTCATTACCCCGGGGATAGTATGGAGTAGAAAAGTAGTGTTGGATGTTGAATTTCTGGCATAGAACTCAGACATCCTAGTTTTTGAAATTTGTCTCATTATTTGAGACAATGGCTTTTGGGACACCATAGCAGCAAATGCGGTAATTCAGGATGAACTTGGAAATCTACTTCCCTATAATATAAGTCATTGGGATGGCCTCTACCCACTTTGTGAAGTAATTCATGGTGGTGATAAAGAAGTTATGTCCATTAGATGAGGTGGGGTTGATTTTTACAATGAGATCAAGCCCCCACTATGAGAAGGGCCAAGGTGTAGCAATCAGGTGGAGCTCTTGGGTTGGTGCATGGATGAGATCCCCATGTTGTTGACATTGCAAGAAATTTTTGGCATATTCACGGGCTTCCCTTTCCATCATCGACTAGTAGTACCCCATTATTAGTAGCTTCTTGGCCAAGGTCATACCACTCAAATATGAACCAGAGATGCCATTATATACCTCCATTAAAGCAGTCAAAGCTTCTTCAGTGTTTAAGCATCATAAAAGGGTTCCCTCAACACTCCTATGGTATAGGGTGTCACGTAAGATAACAAAGCGGGCTGACTTTTTGACAAAGGTTTTCAAGGTTGAGAGTGATATCAGTAGCGAGGACTCCTATTCTTAAATAAGTGTATATTTCATGGTACCATGGGTTACTAGGACCAAATATTTCACACGCAAATTCATACTCTAGTACCTCGAATGTTGGTACGAGAAGCTACTCTACAAGGAATTATTTTTTTGGGACATTGCGTGGGACATCTAGTAGTGATCCAATTGTTGCCATAACATCCATTGCTATGTTATTTTCCCTTGGTATCTGCCCGAAGGTGATATCAATGAAGGCCTCTTTGAGGCTTTCTACCAGTTTCTTGTATGGATTTAACTTGTCGTCATTCGTTTGGTATTCATCATTGACTTGGTTGATGATAAGCTATGAATATCTATACATCTTGAGTGCCCTGATCTACCACTATAAAACAATTTTCAGTCCTATGACAAGAGCCTCATATTCTACAATGTTGTTGGTGCAAGTAAAGAATAGCTTATATGATTTGGGTATGCAATCTCCTTGTGGTTTAATGAAGAGTACTCCAACTCCTGACCCATGTTGTGTGTAGTATTCAGCAAAGTACATTTTCCAGTGATGTACTATGTTTATATTAAAGATAGAATCATCATAGAATTCAGACATAAGTGGATTCTCTAAGTATATTGGTGCTTCTGCCAGCTGATCTACAATCACTTGTCGTTTAATGGCCTTTTGTTCCACATACTCAATGTCGTGTTCTATCAGGATCGAAATCCATTTATTTATTCACCCTGTGAGTGTTTCTTTGGAAAGCAGATACTTGAGAGGTTCTATCTTGGAAATGAGTTTTATCTAGTGTTCCAACATATAGTGTTTGAATTTCTATGTTGAAAACATGACTGCTAAACAAGCCTTCTCAATGGATGTGTAATTTAGCTCGTGTCCTACCATGGTTCTACTGATGTAGTAAATATCTCTTTCCTTCCTATTTTTATCATGTTGTGCTAAGAGAGCACCAAGGGTTGTTTTTGTTGTTGATATATAGAGGATCAAGTGTTTTCCTAGAATGGATGGCATAAGAACTAGTGGTGTGAGAAGTACTCCTTGATCTTGTTGAACACCTGATCACATTTCTCATCCCATTTGCATGCTACCCATTGTGGAGTAGATGAGAATATGGGATTGCCTTATTTTCTATTTGTGCTATGAATCGGCGGATGGACTAGAGTCTTATAAGCCCCTTAGCTGCTTTAATGTTCTTGGTACCTCCATCTCGATAATTTTTTTAACTTTGGTAGGGTCTATCTCGATTCCTCTCATTGAAACAATGTACCCTAGGATATATCTTGACTACACCCCAAAGACACAATTCTTAGGAATGTAGCTAAGAGCTCTTGTTCTTTAGTTAGAAGCAATTCTACATAGAATTTTATATAAGGTGTTGCCTCGGTCCCTAAATTGATGAGATTGCACTTTTTTGCTAAAATTGCTTACTTCTCCCAATGAATAGAACTGAGAGGAAGATTGAATCCCCCATCCTCTAGCACCTCAGATAGGTTTTCACTGTTGGATGTGTCCTTTGTTTTTACTATTTTTGGGTCTGAAAGTGCCACAATGTGGTTTGCACTTAAAGACCTAGAGATTATTCTCAAATTTTCACTTTTGTGACTGAGGGATTCAATTGTTTCCCATTACAATCATGTGTGTCTAGTTCAATGTTAAATATTTCTTTATGGTCTCCACAAGGTACATTATCCTATAGTCGCATGAATTCTAAGGTTGCCTCATCATTTTTGAATGAGTCTAAAACTGGTGGCCCTCATTGGTCATAGTCTATTTGTTGGGGATACACTAGTTTTAACTCATGGGTTTGGTTTTTTGACTCAAAAGAGACAGTGGAAATCATGAAAAAGGAAGAGTCTTCAAACATCGGTAAGTCAGTAAGGTTATCCTTGTCACTATCACTCCCACATGCCTCAATTATGTCAAAGGTAAAATTGTCTAAGGGTAGACCTGTGGATACTGGTCAATGAAGGGGAGTTTTGACTGCTTTCATGGGAGAACTTCTACCACGTATCGTTGTACTCAAAGGGGTACATCCAAGGCCAAGATTTTTTATGTGCTTCATCACAATGATGGGTTCTAATCGGTCATTGTTATTTTTCCCAATGCTTTCATTCTTATTATAGCCCATGCCCAACATTAATTTTAGTCCTTTATTAGTATCATCCATGGGAAGAGTTGGTATAGCTCTTTCATCTTGATATAGAAGACTGGATATGTATTTTTCATCCACCACTTCTTGACCTAAATCTTCCCAACTTCTGAATCGGGAGGGGTTTTCTCTGAAGGTTTGAGATGTTATATTGGTTGGTTTTGGTTGTCCATTATACCTAGGAGATTGAGGTAAATATCCTACTATAAAGGCTCCTTTCTTCATCTTCTAATATAAAATTTAGTTATCTTTGACAATGACTTTGATATCAAAAATGGCAAGAATGGAGGGTGTCTCTGTCTCAGAAGTGGATGGTAAGGTGGATGGGTCCAGATATGGTGTTGAAGGGCCCTCATCATTTTTAGTTACTTGTGGGATTTTGTAGTATTTAGCTTCAATATTCCTATAATAAGTAAAGGGCTCGGGATCACCATGAACCGTGACCTTTTCATAAGGGAGTTTAACACATTGGTGAAATGTGGATCCATGGGTGCAATAGGAGAATGTTATAACGGAGGTCACGATCAAGAACTTGGCAAGTAGTATCCATGATGGTTGGTCCTACTCGAATAGGAAGTAAAATGGTGCCTTGAGACAAATTTTCCATATCATCATAAGCCCAAATGGTTATACCTTTACCTTTTTCAATCATATCTTCAGAAAATCCTAGGTTCCTTATTAGCTTGAGGGAACAAATATTCAACCCTGCACCTCCATCCACCAAGACCCATTTAACTTTATTTTTATGGACAAAGACTTCAAGATGAAGTGCATGATTATGAGATGCTTGGGCAAAGAGATCTTGTTCGGAGAATGAGAGGAGATGCGGTGTGGTGATGTTTCTGACCATAGCTTGGAATTGATCTACATCAAGGTTCGTGGGTATAGAAGACTCGGTAGGGGCCTTTTCTAAAATCTCCCTATGTGTAAGTGAAAATTTTAGTAACTCCATGATGGCGATCTGGGAGGGGGTCTTCTTTAGTTGTTTCAATATGTTGTAGCCATTGATGATTGATTTTTAATTTGTGGGGGGTTCTCTAGCTTGTGTGGATGGTCCGAGGATAGTGTTTTTTCACCTTGTGTGGTGACTCCAAACTCAGCCTTGGACCCTAGGATATGGACAACACCTACCCATTCATCTAAGGATGCAACCAAATGGTCATAAATGTGGTTGACGTTGTCATATTTATTGCCTTTGCCATTTTCGTTTGATTTATTATGATCCGACATCGGATTCATGTATATCTTAAGGTCTTGATTTCCATTTGGTTGCTCAATGAATATAGTATTTTTTTTATGAGGTCTTAGATCAAGTATTTGAGCCTCATGCAACTGGTTGTTGTGTGTCCCTTTATTTTATGAAAATCACACAAGTGGTTCTCATAATACCAAGGTAGCTTGACTTGAGGTTCCTAGTAATTTTTTATGACTAGGGGCATGATGATGTTGGCATCAATGAGTCTTTTCATGACAGATTCAATCGATTCTCCAAGCGGTGTGTACTTTCACTTTGGGGGATGTCAGTTTATTGTGGATGGTGCACCTTGGTCATTGACATTACTGATTGTCTACGTGTTGTTTTGTTGATGAGATGGGTTGGATCATGGGGTTTTTTGGGAATTATTTTGAAGTTGTTGATACTTTTATTTTTGCATGTTCAGATTTGTGGTGTTGATTACAACTTTGGCATCAACAACACCATTGTTGGTAACATTCTTGTTTTTCACCCATGTTTGCGGTTTGTTGTTACAGCTTGTTAATGGGCGATTGTCTTGATAATTAGGTGTCCCCCTTATGTAATGAGGGCTCTTTCAATATTGAGAGCCTTGCGGATGAGTTGGTCATAAGAGGTAATGCACTACACTTTAAGATGGAAGGCCAAGGTCCCTTCAAGATTTGTGATCATAGTTCTGACGTGTTGTTCTTCTGGCATGGCCCACTTGCTTCTATTGGCCTTGGATCACCATTGTTGCAAGAAGGATGTGAATTATTTTACCTTGTTTTGATTAAGGTTAGATAATTCCTCCGAGCTTACATCCATGCCCATGTTGAATGAGTAATTTTGCATGAATACATCCACAATATCTTGGAACTTCTTGATTCTGGGAGGAAGATGGGAGAACCATTCCATGGCTAAGCCAGCCAGAGTTTGAAGGAAGAGCCTCATTAGATAAGATTCATTTTATGCTACTTCCATATAGTGTGCATGGGATTCCCTAATATGATCTTCAGGATTTTCGGTTCCGCAGTACTTGTCAAATTTTGGTATTTCAAAGCCTTGTGGGAATGGCTTCATCACAATACTTCTATTGAATGGATAAGGGCATAGATTCCCTTGCGATTTAGGGGTCTTCCCATATTGTATTTCCAACACCTATTGTGAGAGCCTTTTTATTTGGGTGGACATGTCGCTTTGAGGGTTAGGTGGTGGAATGAATGTGTTTTGGGTTGGATTAGTGATTTGGATGACGGGTGTGGTGACTTATGGACTAGGTGGTGTATTAGAGGGAGTTTGTTGCACAACCAATGCTTGTTGATATGCTTGTATTTGTTGTTGTACCAACAAATCTTTTTGTTGCTCCTATTTTTGTTTTTGCGCCAACAATGCTTGTTGTTGTGCATGTTGTTGAGATTCTCATTGTTGCATATGAGATTACTATAATGTTTTTTGATATGCCTATTGTTGTAACAAGGTTTGCACTTGAGCTTGTTGCGCTTGTTGTTGGGCTTGTGCTTGTGCTCGTGCAGCTTTGGCAACTTGGGTGGCTCGAGTAGCTTGAGCATCTTGCATAGCTTGTTGTTGTTTCAATAAATATTTTGCTTTCACTTGGGCTTCTTGTTGTTGTAGCGACACTTGTGCTTGCACTCGAGTATCCTGTTGAGATTTTTGTGTGGCTTGTGCATCCTATTGGGTTTGAAATTTCTAGAGTTCCTTTTGGTAGGCTTGTTGTGTCGCTTGTAAATTGATTCTATATTGGTTGGCCACACTTGGATTTTGTGGCAAAGGTGGAGGATTCAAAATGGTATGAGATGGTGTGATGAGACTTTGTTGGGGCGGTTGTTGGGGTGTTTGAGTGATGACAATGGGTTGTGTGGTGGCGGGTATGTTGAATGAGCTAGGTCCTTGAGAGACCATGTTTTGAGATATTTGAGATGTTGTGGGTGGTGTGATGGTTGATTGAGGTATTTGGATTTTTTCCACCTCCTATTGTGATAGTGGTGGCATGCCTAGAGGATTTGGTACGCATGGTGTGCTGATTTGATTTGGTTGATTTTGGATAAGTAAAGGGGGTTTCCGTAAACCAGGGATTGGCGTGGATGTTGATGTAATTGGGGGAGACAATAGGAGAATAGGTGGTATGTTCACTTGAGCAAATGATAATGATGAGGGATCAAAGATTCCCCCTTGTCCAAATGATCCACCTTCTCCTTGTGAGGTCATGGGGAGAGAAGTTGGTACGTTAAGAGGATATGTTGGTATTGCAACAAAAGTGGATGGATTATTGGTTTTATGAAAGATGAGTGGAATGTATTGTTGTTTCAGATCTTGAAGAATAGATTGACCCAATATGGTTTTTGCATCCAATTATTAGTTGTTCACAAGGGGTTGTGTTTGAAGAGCACGAAGTAATGAGCTCCCCTTATTGACAATTGGTTGAGTTGGTGCAAGAGATGATGTGGGTTGGGGGATGGGTTGAATGATGCTTTGAAAAGATGGTGTGAATGAGACCGATGACATAATCTCAAGAGGTTTCTCCATAATAATGTTTACATCAAAATCAGAAAGGATTTTATCCCCTTCTTTTTCCAATTCTAGCATATATTGTGAAGGATTGAGTCTCATCATGGCATTGACAATTTTGTGATTCTCAAGATTTTGGACCATTTCTATGATTTCATCTTGATTCATCCCCAAGACATTATTGGTGATGTCTTCCACTTGACCTTCCTCTTTTGGATCTTATGATAGTAGAGGAATATTGGGTGGAGGATTGCTAGATCCAATGGGATTGATTTCGAGTGTGGTTTGACTCAAGTCACTTGAAGTAGATGTTTTTTTGTTGGCTTCCATGTTTTTCTTGTATTGAGATCGAGTTTGAACCATAAAATGAGGATCAATTTTCAGGAATGTAAGAGATGAACCTCTAACACCTTAGATTGATCTCAAATTTTAGGCTCAAAGAATAAAACCTAGGTTTTCTTTAAGGATCAAAGGATGATGATGAAAGATGGAGGATAGATGGTGTGAATGATTGAACTTTTAAGAATCTTGAAGGGATACTAGACTTTGGGAACTTTTGGATTTTTAATTTTTGATTTTGATTTGGATAATGAACTCATAAACCCCAAATGTTGGATGTTATCTTGTGATAAATTTATCCATAAATTGATAATTTAACTAAGAATAGGAATAAGGATTCATCTACACATACTTACTCAAACAAATGGATTTTTGATTTAAAGGATTTTCCAAAACTCTAGCATGAGGGATTTTTCCAAGATTCTAAGAGTTTTTGGTGAGATGACATTTGATTGATGTTTGACGGATGGATGAAAATGTTGATTTGGATCCTAGATTAGACCTAGAGAGACTTCCTTTCTACAAGACCTCAGTACTGAAGAACATGATTGTACTTCCTATGTGATAAATTCAAACCTTTGAAAGAGACTTGGATTTTGATTGTAATAAAATTCGTACAAATCGGGGTTGTTCTTTGAATCTTTTTTGTAAAAAATTATAGACCAACCTTTCTCTAACTTTGAGAAGTATTAAAAGATGCTCCTCACGAGCTTTTAGACTAAGATGCTTATGACGATTTGACTTGGGAAATTTGAATTTGTGAGGTTCAATTATCTTTTATCTTGCTTAGACTGGTTCTTTTTACCATAAACACTATCTTGATTAGTTTTCAAACTTAATGTCTAATGTCTTAATTTCCTTTCATCCCACAAGGTCCATTATGTGGAAATTAAGAAAATCAAGGCAATAGTTTCCTAATATTGACTTTAGTAAGAGAAAATTGTGATGTAAATACAAATACTTAGAAGCCTCTAAGGATGATATCCCTAGGGCAAGAAAGAGCACTTATATTTTTTTCAAAGGTATTTTCTCCTCTTAAAGAGTTTGAAATTTTGAAGATTTTGTTGAATGTTTGTTTTCCCAATGTTTTAGATCCAAGCAAAGTGTTTTGATTCCAAAATGATGCACAACCTTAGGATGAAAAGAGACAATATTGTTGAATTATCACTTGGATAAACCCAGCTGTGTTTTATTCAAATTGGATGATTAGAAGCTTTACCACACTAGATCCCCTCCACGACACACACTTCTTGGGTCAACCAAACTTCAATTCTCATGAACCTCCCATGATAAAATTTTCATCTCTACTTTGAATCACAAGTACGTGGGAAGGCTTCAGAACGGTTATTCTTGCACCAACAAATAGATAGGGATTTGGCTTACTATAACAAAGGTTCTAGTATAGGAATTTCGTTCATGGGGGATCATCCATATGACAAGAGACCATTGCAGCCCTTCTTATCAAAACAATCCTCGTTATAGTCAAAATTTCCTCAAGTACCCAAACTTATATACCGGGTGGAAGCCACTTGGCTTTAGTGTGTTCCTGGTTGGGTCATTCCCTAGGGTGATTACTTTTTCCCACCAGGCAGGCCCTCTAAAGGTGAAAAATAGCGATAAATCACATTCGTAGTTTGATCAATCTTTGTTTGCATGAAAAAAGCGAGAACACGCGTGATATACCTAACTCACACTAACAAGATTTCTTCAATTTTAAGAAACCCAAATTGAAGTGTGGAGGAAATCTTTTATACAACTTAATATCACCAAAAAAAAATTGATTCTCAAGATCACTGTGAAGCACGAGAGAAGTGCATATGCATTTTAAATAATATTAATTTGTAAAAGAGATTACAAAACACAAAAAACACATGTTCATTTTAGACCTCAAAACAGAAATGGATTCTTTTTAATAGCACCAAAGTGAAGTGTGAAGTTTTTTTGTTCAATTTTTAAATCCAAAAACTAACTCTAGTAAGTTCCTAAGGTTCTTTTTAACCCTTTGCTTGTTCTTTTTAAAACCCAAACAAAAATTATCTAAGTCCTAAAAGCTAGAGATAAAAATATTCTTAAAATGGGATTATAATTGCTCCCAAAGTGTTTAAAAACACTTGTTACAATTTTGAAACAAAGGGTGCCATAGAGATTCCTCCTTGTTTCTTCTCCTTATTTATCACCAAAAACCTGCAATCAATGCTCAAGATGTTAGATGACATTAAGAAATAAAAAGATATGAGGGTTAGATGAATGATAAGCATAAAAACCCTAAAACATTAAAAGCACTAAAACAGAGAGCATATGCGCTAAAACAGAGCTTGGATGTGCTAAAAGATGCCACGTATGCGCCAAAGCTTGGATGCACTAAAATATGCCACGTATCTGCTAAAAAAGAGCCTTGATGCACCAAAATATGCCACGTGTGTGCTAAAACATAGCCTCGACGCACCGAAAGAACAGGTAGATACACCAGAATAGAGCTTGGATGTGCCAAAAGAAAAGGTAGATGCGCTGGGACAGAGCTTGGATGTGCCAAAAGAATAGGTAGATGTGTTGGAAGATGTTTTAGGTGCACTACATCAAAATTCATGATCAAACCTATTCATGAAAACTTGCTCAGAAAATGTTAAAAACAGGGTTGGCCCTCTTTCTAGTGCCAAAATGTGAATATAAGTTCTAGACCTATTCAAACATCATTAAGAAACCCAAGGTTAGCCAATAAACAAATCTAAAACATACATTCCCCATGCAATTCATTCAAATTTTAAGGACAAGAAATGAAGTGAAATAATCAAATGAACCTATTAAAAAACACTCAAACCAGCATCCTATGGGGGAAGTGGTGCTTCTTTGATGCGGAAAGAAGCCCTTTCCCAATTCCTTGCAAATCCTTGATGAAGATTGTGGATGATTGTGTGCTCCTTGGTGAAATTTGACCATAACCTGGATAAGATGGATGAAATCTATGAAACTTGGATGAAAATGGTGGATGAACTTGCTCAAATCTATGTATAATAATCTTACATCAAATTGTGGATCCAAAATCAATAGAAGAGCTCTCCATTTATAGGAGAGAAGGATGGAGGAATTAGTAAATGGGATGAATATGGGACTAAAAATGAGCCAATGGCAAGATTCCACTTGTCAACATGTTAGTGGAGGAGGAATGAGCATATTTTGGTGATTGTGCAAATAAATGCAATTAGGTGGAAATTTGAAATTTGTAAGTTTTCTTGTGGAAAAAGATGTGGAAGAGGAGTTAATGCCACTTGGCTCAAGAAAAAGGACTTGTAAGAAGAGTTAATACCATGTTGCAGGACAAATCCTTTTGGAGGGAGATTTCAAATAGGAAGAATATTCTAATAAGATGCCTTTTTGAATGAAAATAGGAGATTTTATAAATCAAAAATTGATTTATTTGTGCAAGTTGAAAAATCTAAAGGATTTGATGGATTAGAGTTAGAGTTAATTAGGATTTAATTAACTTAGATAGGGATTAGTTTGATTTGATATTTTGACTTAGATTTATAGATTTATTTAAATAAAAAATGAGAGGAATTTGAGATATTAGATTTAATTAAATAAAGATTGATTTATTTAATTAAAATGGGTGATGTTAGATTTAATCAAATAAGGGTGATTTATTTAATCAAAAGAGGAAATATGATTTGATGAAATAAAATGAATTATTTAATTAAAAGAGGAATATTAGGATTAAATAAAATTGATTTATTTAATAAAAGAGGCAATATTAGGATTAGTTAAATAAAATTATCTATTTAATTAATATAAGAAATATGACTTCCTATTATCAGGTGAATCTGAGTTGCAAGGAAGCTGACTTATTGCAGTTTTCTATGGTGGATCAAATTGTCTCTCTTGAGGTGGGGTGTTTGGTCTTACTGGTGGTTCTTACTAGTGTGGTCTTTGCTCGTTTAGTGATGATTATCTTTCTTGGTTCATTGGTGTTTTCCATGAGCGGTTGATTTGTTGATGCTTGGCAGATGTAGGTGGGTTTCTGGTCATGGTTTAAAACCACTTGGTTCAAGGGTCTTTGGCCCTTGATTTTATGTAAGATGCAACGTGTGTAGTCCTATTTATTTTTTGCGGATGTTGCAGAGCTATTGTTGGTCAATGGTTTATCTTTTGGGCAGCTTGTCTTCCTTTGTACTGGGTTTGATTTAACCAAATAAATAGGTTTATTTAATTAAAAAAGGAATTATGATTAATTAATTAAATAAATATTATTTAATTAACTGGTTAGTAAAGAAGTGATCAAGGAATAACTGATGTTGGTAAATCAGGATCGGGTGTGTGATGTCAATCAAGATAATTTGAACATCTATAGTTTGGTATCAACAACATGAGCATTGGTGGCGTTAATAGGTAGTGCTTGATCTACTGGAAGGATTTATCACACTTCTCATCCCACTTATAAGTTATTCCTTTATGAAGAAGATGCAAAAAAGGGTGGATTTTGTTTGATAATTTCACTATGAACCTTCTAATGGATTGTAACCTTCCTTGTAACCCTCTCATATGCTTCAATGTATGTGGTGGTTCCATGTCTAGTATTGCTTTCACCTTTGTTGGGTCAATTTATATCCCTCTGTGATATGATGTAGCCAGCATAGATAGGTGCTTCTACCAGTTGGTTTGTGATTAATTTTCCTTTGATTACCTTGCACTCAACATACTCTATGTCAAATTCAGTTAAGATCATTACCCATTTGGCCATTCACCCAATGAGAGTTTCTTTGAATAATAAGTATTTTAATGGGTCAATCTTTGATATAAGCTTGATTCGGTGTGACAACATGTAATGGTTGAGCTTTTGTGAAGCAACAAATACTACTAATCATGCTTTATCAATGGATGAGTAGTTCATTTCATAGCCTACCAATATCCTTCTGATGTAATAAAGCACCCTTTCTTTTTCATTCTCATCATGTTGTGCTTGAAGAGCACCTAGTGTTGTTGATATTGTTGAGCTATACAGGATCAACAACTTGTTTAGTATTAGTGGCATGAGCACTAGTAGTGTCAATAGGTATTCCTTGGTCTTCTAGAAGGCTTTATCACACTTATCATCCCACTTATAAGTTATTCCTTTATGCAGAAGATGTGAAAAAGGGTGGATTATTTTTTATAATTACGCTATGAACCTTCTAATGGATTGCAACCTTCCTTATAACCCTCTCATTTGCTTCAATGTATGTGGTGGTTCCATGTCTATTATTGCTTTCACCTTTGTTGGTTCAATTTCTATCCATCTTTGTGATACAATTTAGCCAAGAATTTTTCTCCATGTAACCCCAAATACACTTTTTTAATTCATGTCCAACTATTAAGTGGACAATGATGTCGATGTTGGGAAGAGGAAAATTATCCTTTAGACATGCTTTGTTCAAATCCCTGAATTTGTACATATTATGATGCTCCCAGTGGGTTTGGAGACTGGTAATAGGTTTAAAACCCACTCAACATAATCAATCAGTCAAATAAATCCAACATCAAGAAGCTTTTGTAACTCAAGTTTCGCTAAGATTTTTATTTAAGGATGCATCTTTATCAATTTTTGCTTCATTGGTTTGGCCTCAGGATAGAGTTCTAATTGATGCACAACCACTTTTGGAACAAGCCCTGGCATATACATGTATGACCATGTAAATTTTCCTCTTCACTCTTTCAAGAATGTTGCTAGGTTTATTTTTTTTGCGTCTAATAAGGATTTGGCATGGAAAGTTATCTTGGGTGCTTCCTCGGTTCCCACATTTAGAGGAGTAGCCTTCTCTGCTAGCAGTACTAACTTTTCTAGATGCATTTTGCTAAGGGGGAGATTTAATCCCTCATCCTTGGGCACCTCAGAGAGGTTTTCACCATCAAATGCATCCTTTTTTTTACTATTTTAGGATCAGAGAGTGTCATAGTATGGTTTTCACTCAAATATTGGCATGTTATTTTCATATCATCTATTTTGTGACTAAAGGATTAAAGCATCTCCCCATAGTGCACCCTTGTGTCTAGCTCTATATAAAAAATATATTTTCAATCTACCCATGGTAAGTTGTATTGGAGTCCCATGAATTCTGATATGGCCTCATCATTTTTGAATAAATCGAGAATCGGTGGTCCTTGCTAGTCCTAGGCTTATTTTGATGTTTTGGTTGTTTGGTGTGAAAGATGTTGTGGATATCATAAAAAAATGGATTTTTTTCAAATAGGTCAGCAACATACATGGGGAAGTCATATAGGGTAGTATCATGGGGTTTTGGTAACCAAGAGGAAGCCTCAACCCATTTAGCAGAAGTAATTTTTCCAAGAATGGTAACCTTACTAGTAGTACAGCCTAATCCAAGATTCTTTGGACATTTCTCAGGAATGATGGGTTCTAGCAAACCATTGTCATTTTGTCCTATATTCTCATTCTTGTTGCATCCCCATCGCTGCATTAGTTGCAAGCCTTTATTGCCATCTTCCATGGGAAGAACAGGTACAAGACAATCATCTTGATAGAGCAATTTAGAGACATCTTCCTCGTTAATATCCTCTTTGTTCAAATCCACCCATTTGGTGGAGGTGATAGATACAAGATTCAATGTGTCATCCACTTTTTTGATAGGTGTGGGTTTCCCATGTGATTTGGGGAAAAGAGGTAGCTCACCCAACACAAAAGTGTCTTTCTTTAGATTATAATTCTCACAACCATTTTCCTAGATAATTTCTTTGATATTGGGTATGTTTTTCACAATGGGTGATTTTGTTTTTGAGGTAGATGCAAGGGATGTTGGTTCAAACAATGAAGAGGAGGAGAATGTAGGGCCTTCACCATTCTTTGGTATTTGGGGTATTTTATAGAATTTGGCCTCAAGGTTTTTGCAATAGTAAAAAGATTGAAGATCTCCATGGATGGTAAATTCTCTATTCTCAAAAGGAAAATTTACACATTGGTGATAGGTTGAAGCTACAAATTTTAGGGCATGAATTCATGGTCAAACAAGAAAGATTTTGTAGGGGAGATCAAGGTCTAATACTTTGTAGGTGGTCTTAGCAATGACAGGTCCCACTTGGATGGGTAGCGTGATGATGCCTTGTGATACCCGCTCTTGATAGTCATATGCTCCGATAGTTGTACTCTTTTATTTATCAATACTGTCCTCTACAAATCCCAAGTTCTTGATCAACTAAAGGGTGCAAAATTTCAAACCGAAACCTCCATCTACTAAGACTCTTTCAACCTTTTTCTTAGGGACAATGAACTCCAAGTGTAAAGCAAAATTATGAGATGGTTGCAATGGTAGGTCTTGTTCCGAGAAGGTGAGAAGGTGGGGGTAGTGATATGCCCTACCATCACTTGAAACTGATCCATATCGATATTCTTTGGGATGGATGATGTAGATAAATATTTTTCTAATATTTACATATGTGTGGGCGATAGCCTTAATAGTTCTAAGATAGAGATCCGTGTGGGGGTCTTCTTAAGCTGATCTAGGAGACTGTAGTTGCTAGGGTTGGATGTTGGTCATGTAGGTTGTGCCCTAGGTTGGGATGAGGATCCTTGGATGGTAAACTTGCCATGTCATGTGGTGACTCCACACTCCACACTAGGTCCTTTTACTTTAATAACTATGATGACACTATCATAGGATGCAAACACATTGGAATAGACATGTTGCACATTATTTTAAGTCTTCCATTTTCCATTGTCATTCCCTTTGTTGTGATCTAGCATAAGGTTCTTGTATATCTTGAGATCTTGGTTACCGGTTGATGCCTTAACAAATATTTCATTGTTGTCTATGAGATCTTGGATAAATTTGTGAGCCTCATATAGTTCGATTTCTTGTGCCCCTTAATCTTGTGCAAGTCACAAAGATATTTTTCACTATACCAAGGAGGTTTATCTTGTGGATCTTGGTAGTTTTCAAAATTGGGAAGCATGATCAAGTATGATTCTACCAATTTATTCATGATGGATTTAATAGGTTCCCCCAATTACATTTATTTGCATTTAGGATGGTTGTTTCGATGGTGGTTCATTATTGTTGAGTATTAGTGTTGTTGAATTGATTATTTTGTGGTGGTGATGTTGTTTGTTGGACAACTTGTGTGATGGTGGGTTGATTTTTTTTGGCCTAGGAGCACTTATAACCACTTTAGCATCTACAATGCCATCATTTGTCACATTCTTTTTCTTATCCCAAATGAGGGGCTTGTTATTTAAACTGGCTGATGGGCAGTTGTCTTCATATGCTTGGGTATTTCCCTGTGATATTAGGGATCTCTCAATTTTAAGGGCCCTAGGGACAAGCTCATCATAAGTAGTAATGCACTGCATCTTAAATTGGAAGGACAGATTTGGATCCACATTCATGATGATGATTTCTACTTGTTGTTCATCTAGAACGGGCCACTTGCTCTTGCTAGGTGTTTTCCTCCATCATTTTTGAGAAATTGGTGAAATATTCTCCTTTATTTTGCTTGAGAGTATACAACTCTTCTAAGCTTATGTAAACGTCAAGATTAAAGGAGAAGTGATCTATTAATTTTTCGGTGATTTCTTGGAAGGTTTTGATACTCGAAGGCAATTGAGAAAACCAATCAATAGTTGGGCCTGTCAAGCTTCGTGGAAACAGGTGCAATACATAAGACTCAATAGGATTCCCTCTCCCTTTGTATTTATCAAATTTAGGGACCTCAAAACTGGGAGGGAAAGGAATCATTGCAATGTTTTGATCAAAGGGGTATAGACATAGGTTTTGTTGTGTATGGGGTTTCCTTATTTTTCCCATTTGCATGTCCTACATTTGATGCTTTGGTGACTTGAGTTTTGATGCTACATCATCTTGCGGGTTTTGTGGAGGAACATATGTGGGTATTCTATATGATGAAGTGTTGTATGATGTGTATGGTGGGGTTTGATATTGTGAAGGTGAGGGTGGTAGAGATGTATATGTTCCTAGCATGTTTGTATTGATGATTTTTTGTTGAGGGTTATGGTATAAACATTGTTGTTGTGTAGCTAAGGCTTCTTGTTGGGCCACTAGGATTGATTGTGGGGCTTGTTATTGTTATTATTCTATAAGAGCTACTTGTTTTTTTTTTTTGTTGTGCTACTAAGGCTGCTTTTTGTTGTTGTTGTTGTTGCGCTATAAGATTTTGTTGTTGTTGTTGTTGTTATTAGGATAGTAAAGCTACTTTTTGTGTTTGTTGTTGTTGTTGTTGTGTTGCTAAGGTTGCTCGTTGTCCTTGTTGTTGTTGTTGGGATGGTAGGGTTGCTTGTTTTTCTTGTTGTGTTGCTAGGGTTGTTGTTGTTGTTGTTGTTGTGTTGCTAATGGTACTTATTGTGTTCCTAAGGCTGATTGTTGTGCTTGTTTTTTTTTTTGTGCTATTAAGGCTACTTGTTGTTCTTGTTGTTGTTGCAAGGCTTGTTGATAAGTTTCTTGTGCTTGTTGAAAAGCTAGAGTGTAAGCTTGTAATGTAGGATCATTTTGTTGTTGGGACATCTACAGTGGGTTTTGGATGTTTACGATTTGAGTGGGGTCCAGATTGATGATGAGAGGTTCAGGGTTGCCTTGGTTCAACATTCCTTGTAATATGGTGGATTGGAATGGAGAAATGTAATTTTGAGGTCCCATTTAATTTTGTATGATGAGGGGGACCGATGGTAATGAGGATGATGGTTCCAGTTGATATTGCGATGAGAACGGAATACATGGAAATTGATTGAGATGGTTCCCTTGAGGGATAGGTAAGGGATTCCCTTGTGGTATTTGAGATAGGATCAATGTATTACGTTGGTTGAGAGGATTCATAACCAAGGTGTTTTGTTTATTTGGGTCAATGATGTATGGGATCTATGTGTTGTATGCAACCAATGGGATGGATGAACCAATGGGGTGGATGGATGAAGATGTCCCTTATTGCATTAAGGGTTGATTCTTTGTAAGGGCGTTGACATGTATATGCTGGTCTAGTTAAGGCACTTAGTCCATACTACCTTGCATGATATGGGGCACACTTGTGGTACTTGTGGGGATGGACAAAGATTGGTACCCTTGATATGTCAAGGTTGTCATGGATTCATGAAGTGTAAGTGGTTTATGTAGATGTGAAGGGTGTTCTAGAATGCTGGTGGAAGATAGGGGAGGGGCACCAAATGTGGGTATTCAAGTGGTGGTTTGTGGAGGATTGATGTTTATAGTTCCCACAAGTGTGTCAATTGCCAAAGGAAAAGTGTGACCAAAGTCCTTAGCAAGGCTAGTTGCAAGACTAGGAGTTTTTTTTTTACTTGGCCCTAGTCATGGAGTTGATTGAATTATAGATTGGGTTAACCCTTGTGTCAATTCATGTGTGAAAAAATATGGGGGAATTGGAGTCATTTTCTCTAAGGTTTGATGTTCTTGTTTATACTCAAGGATTTCTTCTTTATTAAGTCCAAATGGGTTGTTTGTGACGTCTTCTACCTCAAAAGGTCCTAATGGAGATAAGGGTTTTTGCGATGGTATAATTTGACTTCTTGGATCAAATTCTTGAGGATTAATATCACTTGAGGTGAATTTGACTTTGGTTTTTTCCATGATTCTCCTGTGTTGTGATCTTGTCTTTACCATAAATTTTGGGTCACCTATGGGAGAGTTGTGTTGAGATTTGTAATGTTTAAACTCTCTAGTGGACTCAAATTTAGGTAAAAGGGATGTTCTAAGTTTTTTTGGAGTAATGGTGACAATGGGAGTGTTAGAACCCAAAATTTCATTAAAAAAACCCTAAAGTTTTCCTATTGTTTTCCATAAATTTCCAGGGAAATACTAAGTATTTATCCTTTTAAGCCCTTCATTTTCCTATCTTTTCATAAAAATCAGTTCACTCTCTTCTAAAAAATACTTTCAACCTTTACCACTTCCTTTATATTCATTTTTATGTCACTTACCACTTTACTGTGGCCTCCCATAAAGGGGCCTGTGGTATGGCGGTAGCGGTTAGCAACAGGCATAAAGTGCTTACCGCGCTACCACACACAGTCAATTCATACACCGCGGTACTGCGGTAAATATTCTGGCGGTTGACGGATAGGCAGTTAGTAGTGAGGTAGCGTATTCACCGCGGTGGCCACAGTGAACAGATAGCGGTTAGTGAACAGTCAGTAATGAGCGTGGTAATGGTTAGCAAGCTGCGATGGTAACAGTTAGTAGATGGTGGAGGGTGATGAAAGAAGGAAGGTAGCGGCTAGCGAAATAGTTAGCAGCAACAATGTGGTAAGCAATTAGCGGTTATCACTATACCGCACACAGTTAATACGAAGACCACGGTAGCGCGGTGGATGAGCATAGGCGGCGAGTTAAGAATGGCTAGCAGTTTGTAGAACGGCCACTGTAGTACCATGGGAAGGTAAGGACGAGACCGTGGTGGTGGCGGTAAATGGTGGAGATGGTCGTCAATGATCAAGCACCGCGATACTGTTGGTGGGTAAGTCAAAGCCCATGGTAATGCGGTATAGCAATGGAAGCCTTGGGAAAAGTATTAAGGAAATAAAATTTAAAATCAAAGGTGAACTATGTAAAAAATATTTGATTTGCCGATAAGGAAATTAATCAAATATTTTATTTCCTGTCAGAAAATTCAAATGGCTATAACTGGAAAATTGAAGGGTCACGGCCCTTGGTTTATTCTATATAAATATTTCAAAAATTAGTTGCAAAAAAAAAAATTGAGGGGTTAGGGGGTAGTAGTCAGATTTTCCCGAGAAGGGACTGGGAAATGTAAAAGATACACAAATCTTTCTTGAAACAGTGTAATGGAGAAGATGTTTTAAATTTATGAATTTCTTTTGGTGTTCAGTTGTTATGTTAAAATAATCTAAATTCTTTATCTTTGGTTGTCTCCAACTTGAGATCTTTTTGTCATTTTAATCAGTGTATCAAGTATATTTCTGATTTATCAAAGTGTTCTCCCATTTTGTGTGATTTAATTAGTTGGTGTCTGCAAGTCAAAGTTAAAAGTCTTCTAATAAATCATAGTGATTTAAGCATTTCATTTGGATTGTTGAAGTAGAACTAGATTAAGAAAACATTCCAGCCTTATTTATGCAAGTCATAAATCAATGAGGTTTTATGCCAGTCATATAGTGTCATATTTTAAAGTGCCTAGTAATTTGAATTATGACAAAGAGGGAAATACATTCAATTCTTAATATTCTTGACTCCATTGCCCATGTGGACAGAAGGCACTGATCTGCCTCAACCCAGAGATAGAATTTCATATCAAACAATTCATTCAAAAACCTTTCATTTGTGTAGTAGGAGTAGGAGTAGTTGTAGAGATTTTCATCTATCCACTACCTTTGCCATTGTGGGTAGATTGTTGCATCAAGAAATACATTTCAATCTGCATCATTCATTAGGTTCACCCACCTTGGTCTAGTAGAACCTAAAGAGAAGAAGGTACAATTGCATCAATTGTCCTTGTACGTTGACCAAAAGCATTGTGAGAGCTTGGCAACCTCTCGTGGTTCAAACCTGCATTTTTGAGACACAATAGTTTGGCGACTCTACTGGGGATTACTCAGGAAGTTTTCAGCATTTCCATTTATAGAGTCAGTAAAGTTTTACAAATTTTTTGGAGATTCCGCTGGGGCAAACCAAAGAAATCCATTTCATTTTCCTACTTTTGGAAAAGTAGGTGGCAACTCTGTTTTTCATTTGATAAATAATGTAGGAGTGTTGTGAAGCAGTAACATTTTGTCAGGATGGTAGAAGAAGAAAGGAGACAACAATCAATAAGAGAGTTGAAGGAATTAAGACAAGAAAGGCTGCAATTGGACCAACAGATGCTACAAGTGAACCAACAGTTGTTGCAATTGGGAGTCAAAAGTACTCAAAATACATCACCACAAACCATCATACAGTGAGAATGAAGACACAAATTCCAGGAGATCTTGGACACCACAAGTGCCCCATGACGCAACTGAGAACTTTGGAAACAAAGGTAATGTACTCTATTCACAACAAAATACTTTTGGCGAGTATATTCAAATTGAAGAGAGAGGCAAAAATATATTGGATGTTTTTTTTTATATAAGGGAGAATCTATGAGTTTTTTATACAATAGGATGGTAGATGTCTATATGCAATTACCTCCTCAGTCTAGGCACACAAGACCCACATTTGTTGCACAATTTTTGAAAGCATTAGAGCTTGAATCAATTTATTGGTCAGAGTCAATAAGACAACATGCCTTTGATGTAGCGAATAATTTTATTGATTCCATGCTTGGGACAAAGTATGTGGATATTACCAAGAGTGCTTAAGAAGCTAAAATAGAAGAACATATCATGCTGTCCAACAATGAAAATGTGGAGAGTTCCTCTTGCATAAAAGATTGTGAGTCAAATTGTCAAGATGAAATAGTGGATATTGATCTTCAACAGGATGATTGTTGCAGCTATTATGAAGATCAAGAAGAGGTTGGAGACATGGAAGCAAAGACTTGTTCACTTAGCAGTGAGGAAGTTTCGGATTTTTTAACTCTGGAATACCAGAGGTATGCACATGAAGATGGTTCCAAGACTTTGGTCCCAGCCTATATATGCTTTGACAATGAAGATATTATGTGTAACAATTCACATGACCGTATGTGCATCTCTCACAGTGATGAGGATTTCTTTGAAGCTGATCAAAGATCTATTTGTGTCCAAGAGGAGGTATGTGATTTAAATAATTTTTGCCTGCAAGAAGAGGATATTGGTTTGCATATCATTGATGGTGAGTGTCCAAATTTTGTTGAGTCAAGTATGTGTAAGGATGACTATATGAATCAAAAATGTGTGTTAGTGCCAACAGAGAATAAGAAAGAAATGGAGAGTGGCTCTGATTTGATTGTTTTAGAAGATGTTGTTGAGATTGAATTTTCTAGTTGCCATAAGGAGTATTTAGATTTTCAAGTCCCAGTGCAGTTGCAGGCACACTCAACAACATATGATAGTGAGCATGCCTATGAATTTTTTGTTGAATGTGGATACACTTTGTATGTTGAGAGTGATAAATGTTTTTCATATGATAATAAGAATGATGAGATGTAGACTGATGAGATGAATATGAATCAAATTGAATACAATGATTTCCTGAAGGTTTTCAATGGCAGTGCATGTTGCAGGGCAGGTGAAAAGGATAGTTTCAAAAGAAACCTAATGAGCTCTAATCAGAACAAACTCTATGACAGAGGAAAGTGCAAGTTTGTCTTTTCAAGGTGGCTTGGGGCCATTCCTTGTGGTTTGAATTTTTGAATCAAAGCAGGTACAAAGGATTAAGGATTGCCAGTGCATGGACAATTCTTAGCAATGCCTCTTTAAGAAATTATCTTCCATGCACAGTAGCTTAGGGTTTTCCATTCTCCATTTTCTCCATCTTTCATATCATTGATCTATTCATTCCCTCCATCTTCTATTGCCTTCATTTTCATATCATTTTCTATCATTAGCTTGGTATCCTCTACCACAGATACTCTGGATTCTTGCAGTGATTGCACAATCACTCATCCCCAACAGGAGCCACTGTTAGAACCCAAAATTTCATTAAAGAAACCCTAAGGTTTTCCTATTGTTTTCCATAAATTTCCAGGGAAATCCTGATTATTTATCCTTTTAAGCCCTTCATTTTCCTATCTTTTCATAAAAATCAATTCATTCTCTTTTAAAAAATACTTGCAACCTTTACCACTTCCTTTATATTCATTTTTATGTCACTTACCATTTTACTATGGCCTCCCATAAAGGGGCCTGCGGTATGGTGGTAGCGGTTAGTAGCAGGCATAAAGTGCTTACCGCGCTACCGCACGTGGTTAAGTCATACACCATGGTAGCACGATAAACAGTCTGGCGGTTGATGGATAGGCTGTTAGCAGTGAGGTAGTGTATTCACCGCGGTATTGCGTGTGGTCAAACCACAGACCGTGGTGGCCGTGGTGAACAAATAGCGGTTAGTGAACAGTTAGTAATGACTATGGTAATGGTTAGAAAGTTGTGATGGTAACAGTTAGTAGATGGCGGAGGGTGATGGAAGAAGGCGGGTAGCAGTTAGTGAAATAGTCAATAGCGACAACATGGTAAGCGGTTAGCGGTTACCTCTATACCGCACACAATTAATACGAAGATTGTGGTAGCGTGGTGGATGAGGATAGGTGGCGAGTTAAGAATAGCTAGTGGTTTGTAGAATGGCCACCGCAGTACCACGGGAAGGTAATGAGGAGACCACGGTGGTGGCGGTAAATGGTGGAGATGGTCGTCAACGGTCAAGCACTGTGATACCACGGGTGGGTAAGTAAAAGCCGGCGGTAACGCGGTATAGCAAGGGAAGCCTTGGGAAAAGTATTAAGGAAATAAAATTTAAAATCAAAAGTGAACTATGTAAAAAATATTTGATTTGTTGATAAGGCAATTAATTAAATATTTTATTTTTTGTCAGAAAATTCAAAGGCTGTAACTGGAAAATTAAAGGGTCACGACCCTTGGTTTATTCTATATAAATATTTTAAAAATTAGTTGCAAAAAAAAAAAATTGAGGGGTTAGGGGGTGTAGTCAGATTTTCCCGAGGAGGGACTGGGAAACGTAAAAGATACACAAATCTTTCTTGAAACGGTGTAATGGAGAAGATGTTTTAAATTTATGAATTTCTTTTGGTGTTCAGTTGTTATGTTAAAATAATCTAAATTCTTTATCTTTGGTTGTCTCCAACTTGAGATCTTTTTGTCATTTAAATCAGTGTATCAAGTATATTTATGTTTTATCAAAGTGTTCTCCCATTTTGTGTGATTTAATTAGTTGGTGTCTGCAAGTTAGAGTTAAAAGTCTTCTAATAAATCACAGTGATTTAAGGGTTTCATTTGGATTGTTGAAGTAGAACCAGATTAAGAAAACATTCCAGCCTTATTTATGCAAGTCATAAATCAATGAGGTTTTATGCCAGTCATATAGTGTCATTTTTTAAAGTGCCTAGCAATTTGAATTATGACAGAGAGGGAAATACATTCAATTCTTAATATTCTTGACTCCATTGCCCATGTGGATAGAAGGCATTGATCTACCTCAACCCAGAGACAGAATTTCATATCAAACAATTCATTCAAAAACCTTTCATTTGTGTAGTAGGAGTAGGAGTAGTTGTAGAGATTTTCATCTATCCACTACCTTTGCCATTGTGGGTAGATTGTTGCATCAAGAAACACATTTCAATTTGCATCATTCATTAGGTTCACCCACCTTGGTATAGCAAAACCTAAAGAGAAGAAGGTACAATTGCATCAATTGGCCTTGTACGTTGACCAAAAGCGTTGTGAGAGCTTGGAAACCTCTCATGGTTCAAACCTACATTTTTGAGACACAACAAGGAGATGAAAAAGATGTTAATAAACTTGTGAATCTTTAAAGTAGACTTGTGGCATTTAAGATAAACTAGTCCAAAATTGATAACTAACTTAACTAAGTGCATGGAAAAGGATTAATTTCACATACAAAGTAGCTATGTTATGGTTTGGATTGATATATGTCTAAGTCCAAAGTTTTGGTGTGTTCAAAAGTTTGAATTTTTTTGGTGAAGTTAAGGATGAAATATGATGAAGGATGGATGAATTTTTTGACCCAATGTTGACCTAGGGTGAACCTTTTTTTTCCAAGACCAAGGTAGTGATAAACATACTATACCTCTAAAGTGATCAAACCCTAAGGACTCAATGATTAAGGATAAGCTCTTGTGAAATATGTACAAGATGTTCATCTATGAAACAACATAGAAAACATCTCCTTATTGATCTATCTCGATTGTGGTGATTCCTTAAGATACGTCTCCAAATATACTTTTCACTATGATGTCTAAGTTAGAAATAGTGGCATGTAGACCATCTCTTATGGATTTTGATTTTGCGAGAGATCATTTAGAGAAGCAGGAGGTGGTAATATGCGCCTTCCGTCCATAATATCAGCTTGTTCCTCTTATTCTTCTAAAATGTATGTTATGTTTCTCCATTGACTTGGTGTTTCCTTTGTTTCAAAATTAAAGATCCTCAAACTAATAATTATATTTCTTTGTTCTCCTTCAATTAGTTCAAATTTTGGTTGTATGATAGCAAGCGTAATATTTGGTTGTTCAACTGGAGTGATCAGATGGCAAATAGTCATTTGGGGTTCAATTTTTCAATTTATCTTTTTTAAATGATTATATTTTTACCATAAACACTTGTCTTGCTTAAGTTTCAAACTAAATGTCTATGTCAAAAACATCATTCATCTCATAAGGTCAATTTTGTGAAAAGGATGAAGTTAGGGGCATAGTTTCCTAGGTTAACTTTGGGAAGTATGGATTGAGATTGTAAACCAAAATATTTAGAAGTGTCTAAGGATAGAAATCCTTAGGACAAGCATCAATATCAATGATTTTTTCAAAGGGTATCCATACTTAGGCCAAAGGGTTTGAAATTTTGAAAAGACTTGTTGATGTTTGTTTGTAATTGTTTTGGAACCAATCAAGTATTAAACTGACTCACAAGCATGAATAATCCTAGTTTAGGTGTGTATTTCTTAGTAGGCTTACCATCATGCCCTAAGTGGTTATTAATCCATGAAGATGGAATGGGAAAATAGGCTATGTCAAGGAAATGTAATGTCTTGACATGCCAATCAAAGGAGTCCCTTCCCCATTTTATTTATTTCCTTAACCAAAAATTGAACATGGTAAGTAACTTCTTGAAATAGTTTTATTCCAATGCACTACTTCAAAATACACTTCAGAGGAAATGGCGAGCCACTACAAACAAGGTTCTTAATTCAGACTTTTGGGATAAACTAGTGCTATACATGTGGTGAACTCACTCAATTAAGAGGCCTCCCATCCCTTAGAAAAATCTAAGTATTTTAACGTATCACACAGATACTAGAGGAGGCTTTCGTAGGTATATTTTAACTACACCATCTAGTTAATGAATTTTGTCACACTAATTATTTCTATAGCGGACCAAAATGAAAGTACCACTTTGGTCGTTCCCTCTCACAAGTTGGGAGGTAGGCCCACTAAAGGTAACACATGTTTGAAGCATAAATTTTTTTCATCACCAAATGTTTTCCAAAATGCACAAGGAGAGAGGATAGGTGGTTCCAAGAATAAAAAGTATACTTTTATGTTTCTCTTTATTGAAGATCACACAAAGCGCAAAGGGAGAGGATACACATAATAAGCATACACAAGAAAATCATACGCATGTTCATTTTAACCTTCACAAGCATAATGAATTCATTTTAAGCACCAAATGAAGTATGTAAGTTGTTTTGTTCAATTTTAAACCAACACGCATAATGATGTGAGGGTTCAGTTTTAACCAATTTCAACATCCATTTTAAACCCAAAAGAAATCTAGTTTGGTCCTAAAATGTGAAATAAAGCATCATAAATGGGTTATAATTGTCCCATAAGTTTTGAAACACTTGTTTACAATTATAATAAAATGAAAATATGCTCCTTCACTTCAAATTTCATTTCCTAAACTTGCAAAACCAGTTAGCCTAAAAAACCATAAACCAAAAGTCAATGACACGTTAAAGAGCAGATAAAATCAAGAATTTAAAACGCATGCCAAAATTCAGTCACTATTTTTTCTTACTAGTAAAAAGTGTCACTTTTTGCAAATGCATCGCCATATTTCAAAATAATGTCACTTTGGTGAGAAAAAACATCACTCTGCAATAAAATAGGGATGATGATAGCATCACTATTTTGGAGGTGTCATTGTTTGCAAATCTTTGATACCTCTAAAAATTATTAGCGTCACAATTTGTTAATAGGCATTGTTTTTTTAATTAAGCATCGCTATACTCTAGAAAAGGGTGTTGTTATATGGTGATTCCTAACAAAGGCATCATTGTAGCCTCTAAAAGCATCGTTGTACCTGAAAAACCATAAAAATAAGAATCTAGAGAAAAATCATCATATTTGATCGATAGATCCCTCCTTCTAGCGCCAAAATGTGACCAATGACATAGTATAGGCTAACTAGACTTGATCCATATGGATTTGAAGCATAATTAAGCCATTATGCATCAGTCCCAATAAGATCATTCAATTTAAACAAAAATGAAGAAGCCATTAAAACTAACAATTTAAAACATGAAAGCTTACAAAAATCTACTCTAAGACATTGAAACTTATCCTATTGGGGGAGTGGTGTCGCATTGATGTGGAATGACAATCCTTTCCCAATCCCTTGGATAATGAGCTTGTTTTAATCAGTTTTATTGAAGAAAACTGATGAAACTAATGAGATTTGTGTTGTAAAACATGATTAAAGCTAGATTAATAGGATAAAAGCTAAAATGATCAATATGAGTGTATGTGAAGCTATTCTAAATATATGCAAGATTTAAAAGATTAAAACCCTAGTTTTAAAATATGTTAAATGGATGCAACTAAGTTGCCATGGAAGCCATTAATGGATGTTCTAAGCTAATATGATCAAGATTTAAACTAAAAATGATAAATATTCCAAGTATGGATGCAAGTGAGTGACTTTCAACAACATAAGTTTTCTATTAAAAATATGGATCCCTATCCAATAGATGCAAGCTCTATTTATAGAATAGGAAAAATGAAACTAAAGGCCAAGATT